>JBAIAC010000190.1:600000-1145000 GCA_037349315.1 Chelydra serpentina
TATTTTCATCCTTCCGAGGGCTTGGGCAGGGCCTGGGGTAACGTCAGCTGCCAGGAAATGTAGCCCTGGCTGTCAGCGCTGACATTTCATAGCTACGATCGGTGTCTCCAGCGTCACTGGGCAGCCTCTGCCCGTGCCCTGCCCACGGCCCCCTCGGCTCCGGGGCATGTCTCTAGCTGGGTAACCTTGGGTGTTACCGGGGCTCTGCTCTCCTTTGTCTCTGCAGGATCAAGGCTGGAAATGGACAGATCATTCCCTGTACAATTACAATGCTTGGGATAAAGGTCAACCCAATAATCTTAAAGAAAATGAGCACTGCGCAGGGTCACATCCTGGTAAAGGTAAGCAGGCGGCTCAGACCCCCATGGACCTACCACCCCGGCAGCGCTCTGACCACACAGGTCCTGAGATACTGATCCGGGCTGGCCCCAGTGTGCTCTGGGGTGCAGATCCTCGCTCCTCTCTCTTCCCTGCCCCATGCTGGGAGCGCAGTCAGGAGAGAACCCTTGTCTGACCTGGTAAAATCCCCTGCCCGGCTCCAATCACTGGGCGCTGTGTCTGAATCAGTCCTGCAGTGCCAGTGGGTGTGGGGAGCGAGGGGCAGGGCCGGGGCTCTCAGACCAAGTCCATTGGTCACTGGTCCAGCCCTGAGCTGGGTGTGTTAGATGATGACAAACAGCCAGTTGACCCATTGGGCTCTGTAATAATCGATTAACCTTTAACTAAAACATAAATTCTTAGGGCTGTCAAGCGATTAAAAATATTAATCATGATTAATCATGTTGTTAAACAATAATAGAATATCATAAAGTGAGCAGTGTACACTTTGTATTACGTGTTGTAATTGGCAGTGATATATTTAAAAATGTAGAAGAACATCCAAAATATTTAATACATTTCAATTGGTATTCTATTGTTTAATAGTGCGGTTAATCACGATTAATTTTTTTATCGCAATGAATTTTTTGAGTTAATCACATGAGTTACCTGCAATTAATCGACAGTCCTAGTAATAATCAATTAACCTTTAACTAAAACATTCATTATTTGTTACTTTTATAAACTATTCGCAAATTACACCCAAAAAACTACGTTAGAGGGACATGAAGGTCTCAAAGTCAAGGAAGTGCCAGACTAAGGCTGCCCCTATCACCTTAATTCAAACCCTGGTTCATACGTGTCATGATACCATGTTCAGTTACAGGCTCACTGTCCATCAGGCCTGGTGCCGGCAGATGGGCACAGCCAGGGACACAGTCACTGGCCGGGGATAGAGTCAAACAGCAGCAGAATCCCGCACCCGTGGGAACAGGGCACTGAAACCGGCCTATCCCCCCCCCACGGAGCTCCCTGCTGGGCCTGGGGGGCTGCTGAGGGGCTGAGCCCACCCAGCCCAGCCCCAGGACTGTCCTTCCCAGGGCGCTCTCTGGCCTGACGAAGCAGGAACACTACTGCCGGGGCAGCCTCGGGCACGTGCCCAGACACCTCAGAGCAGGGGGGTGATGGGGTCTGAGGGAGGAACGTGCTGCTCTGGGCACAGCAGGCCGGTGACACTGACTCCTGGGCAGGGACACATCCCCTCTGCCTGGAATGGGGCGGGGGAGGGGTCACTGTACGAGCAGGAATGGCCCAGCCCCCACCCACGGCTCATTTCTGTTTTTCTGTCTAGGTTTTCAGAAATGGCACGATTATCACTGTAAAGACCAACACTCTTTCGTTTGTAAGCGGAAACTCTAGGGGAGGCAGCTTGCATGGACCAGAGGGCTCCCAACACCTGGGGGCTCCCAACACCTGGGGGCTCCCAGCACCTGGGCTGTGAGTGAATCGGGTCCCTCCGGCTCCCCTGGGAGACCAGATCCTGTGTCCCCGGCTGCAAAGTCCCTTCTGCAAAGCATCGCTGTGTTACGCTGTGTCACTCCCGCTCTGCTCTGCCCCCTTCTCTCCCTGTCGCACCCTCGCTCGGCTCTTCTCAGCGATCTCAGCACAGTGAAGTGAGAATAAACTTTCCCTGGAGCATTCAGCTCAGTGTGTGTCTCCGTTCTCGTGTTCCTGACTCTGGCCTGGACAGTTCCTTGTGTCGCTTGGCCCAGCCTCAGCACCCCAGAGCCAGCGCTTCACGGGGTGGGGGGAAAGGGACTGAACAAGGAATCTTAGAATCACAGAATCTCCGGGTTGGAAGGGACCTCAGGAGGTCATCCAGTCCAACCCCCTGCTCAAAGCAGGACCATCCCCAACTTTTGTCAGCGCCGGTGGGTGCTCGCCCCCCCCCCACCTCCCCCAAGTCCACCCCGGCCCCTCCCCTTCCCCAAATCCCCGCCCTGGCCTCCTCCCCCGGGCGCGCTGCATCCCCCACCCCCCGGCTTGCAATCCAGGGGGTGGGGAAAGCAGCAGAGCACCCACCGGGCCCAGCAGCTCCCCGCCAGCCCTCCGCACCCTCAGCTCACCTCTCGGAGGCTCAGCCAGTCGCAAAGCGGTAGCCCGCTGCTTTTCCTGGCTCCCTCCAGCTGGAAAAGCTGCAGGCTGCCGCTTTCAGTCTAGGTTGGCCTCTGAGATGGGGAGAGGTGAGCTGAGTGCACGGAGGGGGGGCTGGCGGGGCGATGCCGGTGGGTGCTCGCGCCCCCGGCCATGCCCCTGCCTCCTCCCCCGGCCCTGGGTGTGCTGCATCCCCCCCCTTGCAAGCTGGGGGGGGGGGGGCAGGAAGCAGCAGAGCACCCACCGGGTCTGGAAACTCCCCACCAGCCTCCCCCCATGCCTCCAGCTCTAGGGCACAGATGTGGGGACCCGCATGAAAGACCCCCTAAGCTTATTTCTACCAGCTTAGGTTAAAACCCCCAAGGTACAAAATTCCCTGCACTCTGAGAAATGCTTCTCTCACTGCCACCATCAAGTGTTTTAAACAGGAACCCGGGAAAGGAACCACCTGAAGTTCCCCTTCCCCCCAAAATACCCTCTCAAGCCCGTACATCCCCTTTCCTGGGGAGCTTGAGAACAATCTCCTAACCCATTGGTTACACAGTGATCTAAAAACCCACCCCCTGGGTTTTAAAACCATAGAAACCAGTCAGCTTCTTAAAAGAAGGATTTTATTAAAACAAAGAAGGTAAAATCATCTCTGTAAAATCAGAATGGTCACTATTTTACAAGGTACTCAATTTCCAAACTCAGAGGAATTCCCCCTCTGCATAAAACCTTAAAGTTACAGAAAAAACAGGAATAACCCCTCCCTCTAACACAGGGAAAGCTCACCAAGCAAAACAAACAAAACCTATTCGCAATGCTGACTGACTTACTTTAGAATAGTGAGGTTTGGTGAGGCTGGTTTGGAGGAGATTGATTTTTCTGCCCGGTCCTTTTAGTCCCCAGAGATCACTCTGACTCAGACAAAGAGCCACACACAAAACCTTCCCCCCTCCCAAGATTTGAAAGTATCTTGTCCCCTTATTGGTCAGATGCCAGCCAGGTTACCTGAGTCTTAACCCTTTACAGGTAAGAGAATTTTATAGTATTGTATCAGCTTCTTAACCCTTTCCCTTTATATTTATGACAGAGCCATTGATCACTACCAGTTGAGCCCGACGATATAGCCATATTTCTATCCACCTTATAGAATGAGGGCTCTGACCTTCTGGTAAAAACACGGGGCATTGGTACCCCTGACACACGGCCCGTTCATACCGCTCCCCTCTGCCCCACCCCTGGTGTTCATCCCTCCTGTCCTCATCTCAGCGTTCCCCAGAGCGGGACTTGTCTAGCCTGCCTGCCATGCACCATCCTCATCTTGCAGAGCAGGAACACATAAGAAAAGAGACGGAGCCAGGACTCCTGGGTTCCAATCCCAGCTCTGCTGGAGGGATCCTGTGTGACCCAGGGAACATCCCGTCTCCTCGTCCCTGTTATATTTATCTCTGTCCCTGACTGGCGGGGTGGTCTCTGCCCCCAGCGTTCACACAGCCTCTCTCAGAGCGTCCCCTTATTGTGCCGGCCCCAGGCCTTTCCTCCAGGAAAAGGGGCTCTCCTCATTCGAGCCCATTCAATAGCAGCTAGAACAGTCACCAAACTGGCAAACCGAGTTCGTTACATTTCAGCTTTAAAATCTAACTGGCCCCCTGGCAAAGTCACAAACGTGAGCCCCGTTCAGGGGCACCAGAGCTAGGGACCCCCCACAGTCCAGCTCCTTCCAAGGAATCCGTTGGTTTAGCACAAGCTGGAGAAAATCAGCCCTGTGTATGTGAGCGGGGCCTGGCGGGGCTCCCCCCTGCCCTGTGGGGATGAGCTGGGGGAGCAGACCTCAGGAGCAGAGCGTATCAGAGACTCATAGACTTTAAGGTCAGCAGGGACCATTATGATCATCTAGTCTGACCTCCTGCACAATGCAGGCCACAGAATCTCACCCACCCACTCCTGGAATAATCCTCTCACCTATGTCTCAGCTATTGAAGTCCTCAAATCATGGTTTAAAGACGTCAAGATGCAGAGAATCCTCCAGCAAGTGACCCGTGCCCCATGCTGCAGAGGAAGGCAAAAAACCTCCAGGGCCTCTGCCAATCTACCCTGGAGGAAAATTCCTTCCCGACAGCAAATATGGCGATCAGCTGAACCCCGAGCATGTGGGCAAGACTCACCAGCCAGACACCCAGGAAAAAGTTCTCTGTGGTAACTTCTAACATCCCATCACCGGCCATTGGGCCTATTTACCACTGATAGTCAAGGGTCAATTAATTGCCACAGATTAATTGTATCTGATACACCTGAGCTGCGTCAGTGCTCGGCCGACAGACCTGCTTTACCACAGTGCTGAGTCTGGGCTGTTCGGGGTTAATCTGGGACTCAGGGGTGTGAAACGTTGTTATCCTCAGTGTACGAGTGGAGGGGAGCAGAACCGCACTCAGCCTGCCTGACCCTCACGCGCTGAGCGGGGCTGGTGACCCCAAATCCCGTAAGAGCCCGAGGGGGCGGGGGCAGGTTCTCTCTCCTACCGGGGCTGCGGGCTCTGTTTAAAGACAATGTGATCAAAGACAACACAGGATGTAGCAGCAGGGGGGACCCCACTGCCCAGGGAAATCACGAAGCGCTGGGCTGATTGGCAGAGCCTCCGAACTCGCATCACGGCTCGAGGCAGAAGCGGCAAATGTGGCAGAGCCGGTGATGAGCCTGTGCCACTGGCAAACCAGTTCATTCTATCAAAGCGGCAGAGAGTCCTGTGGCACCTTATAGACTAACAGACGTATTGGAGCATAAGCTTTCGTGGGTCAATACCCACTTCTTCAGATGCATGTAGTGGAAATTTCCAGAGGCAGGTATAAATATGCAGGGAAGAGTCAGGCTAGAGATAACGAGGTTAGAGGGAGGGATAGCTCAGTGGTTTGAGCATTGGCCTGCTAAACCCAGGGTTGTGAGTTCAATCCTTGAGGGGGCCATTTAGGGATCTGGGGCAAAAATTGGGGATTGGTCTTGCTTTGAGCAGGGGGTTGGACTAGATGACCTCCTAAGGTCCCTTCCAACCCTGATATTCTATGATTCTATGAGGTTAGTTCAATCAGGGAGGATGAGGCCCTCTTCTAGCAGTTGAGGTGTGAACACAGAGGGAGGAGAAACTGCTTTTGTAGTTGGCTAGCCATTCACAGTCTGTCAAATTAGCAAATGAACTGAAGCTCAGCAGTTTCTCTTTGAAGTCTGGTCCTGAAGTTTCTTTGCTGCAGGATGGCTACCTTTAAATCTGCTATTGTTTGTCCAGGGAGGTTGAAGTGTTCTCCTACAGATTTTTATATATTGCCATTCCTAATATCTGATTTGTGTCCATTTATCCTTTTGCGTAAGGACTGTCCAGTTTGGCCGATGTACATAGCAGAGGGGCATTGCTGACACATTATGGCGTATATTACATTGGTGGATGTGCAGGTGAATGAACCGGTGATGGTGTGGCTGATCTGGTTAGGTCCTGTGATGGTGTCGCTGGTGTAGATATGTGGGCAGAGTTGACATCGAGGTTTGTTCCACGCAAGAAGAAATGGTCAGGGGAAAATTTTAACCACTGGTTCCTGGCTCAGCTTTTGTGGCCTTAACAAACCAGGAGCTGTACACCAGTTCTCTTCTGAGATCCTAGAAAAAGAATATCTTCACATCCGTTAAGAAGATAGTACCTATGTTTAAAAAGGGGAACAAAGAAGACCCGGGGACTTGCAGACTAGTCAGCCTCACTTTGATACCTGGAAAGATACTGGAACAAATTGAAGAAATCATTCCAAACCAACCCCATTTCCTTCTTTGTCAGGGTTACTGGCCTGGTGGCTGAGGGGAAGCAATAGACATGATATATCTTGGTGTTAATAGGGCTTTTGACACAGTCCCACATGACAGTCTCATAAGCAAACCGGGGAAATGTGGCCTAGATGAAGTTACTATAATGTGGCAGCACAACTGGTTGAAAGACCAAATTCAAAGTGTGGTTACCAATGTTTGGCTGTCGAAATGACAGAGTGGATCTAGCGGGGTACCACAGGGGTCAGTCTGGGTCCAGCACGATTCGATATTTTCATTCATGATTTGGATAATAGAGTGCAGAGTATGCTTCTAAAATGTGCAGATGACAACAAGCACTTTAGAGCACAGGATTCGAATTCAAAATGCCCGTGACAAATTGGAGAACTGGTCTGAAATCAACAAGATGCAATTCAATAAAGACAAGTGCAAAGTACGTCACTTAGGAAGGAAAAGGCAAATGCACAACTACAAAATGAAGAGTCTGTTGTCATCCTGCCATGAATCCTCGCTAATTGCCTGCAGTGGGATATGAACGAGAGAGGCCAGGGTATGTGTTTGGGGTTTCACCAGTGCTTCACACAGAACCGCCTTGCCATCCTGTGGCAGGTGTAGCCCCAGTTTCCCTACTCTGCCCTATGGCTCTCCCTTCCTTTGCAGGCTCTGCACAAGGTCATGGCAGACTTCCTGGATGCCATGCTGGGGAACCTGCTGACAGAATCCCCAGATACAGACAGGCTCCAATACATCTTGCAGTAAGCCCGAGGAGGAGGGGTGGGGGCAATTTTACCTTAACACTGGTGAGGACTGGAAAGGAGAGACTGGAAGATCCATTTTTCAGTCTGTCCTGCTAGCTGGGATCTCACTGGGCCATCCTTGGTGAGGGCAGTCAGTGCAATGCAACGTTGGGCCCTTCCTCATTCAGGGACAGGGGAAGGAGCTGGGACTTGAAACCAGAGCTTTGCATGGTTCTGTTGAGCAGTAACCACAGGGCCCCATGCTGGCCTGGAGAGTGAGAACCTCAATCCATCCCCCTCACCATCAGATCCAGAAGATGGTCCTCAGAGAAGTGTCACTGGCTCCTTCCTAGAGAAACAGGAGAATCTCCAGGGTATCAGCCCATCTCCCCTATGGGCACTGAGATAACTGGGGGGATCGTCCTCACAGTCACTCTCTTCATCCCACCCAGGACTTTAGAGCCAGGCAGGAGCAAGGCGTCTGTCTCCTTCTTGGGGAGCTGTTCATGAATCAGGTGTTCAGAGAGGATGGGACCAGCCCTGGCACCGAACGTTCTCTCAAGCTAGAGAGACGATGACACATTGTGACCTGCAGGATACAAGCATCGTCCTGGGGCAACAATCCCCTTCTAAAGCTCTGCGATCACTGAATCAGATATTCCTCCCTTAGCACAGAGTCTCAGCCCATTGGGGATGGGGCGGGGCTCATCTGCGGGGGGGGGATTTGATAGCTGAGGGGGGATTTGATAGCTGCTTTCAACTACCTAAAAGGGGGTTCCAAAGAGGATGGATCTAGACTGTTCTCAGTGGTAGAAGATGACAGAACAAGGAGTAATGGTCTCAAGTTGCAGAGGGGGAGGTTTAGGTTGGATATTAGGAAAAACTTTTTCACTAGTAGGGTGGTGAAGCACTGGAATGGGTTACCTAGGGAGGTGGTGGAATCTCCTTCCTTAGAGGTTTTTAAGGTCAGGCTTGACAAAGCCCTGGCTGGGATGATCTAGTTGGGGTTGGTCCTGCTTTGAGCAGGGTGTTGGACTAGATACCTCCTGAGGTCCCTTCCAACCCTGAGATTCTATGATTCTATGATTCTATGCATAGCACGTGTCCCTGCCCATTGACCCTGACCTGCCTCCTTCCCCCACAGCACGTCAACCTCTGGATGAGGTCCAGAGTCAGTAGCGTAGCCGGGGGGGAGCAGGGGGAGCGGCCGCTCCCCCTTGAGTAGAAGCGGCGGAAGCGGCGCCTTTTTTTAACAGCACTAAAAAAAGGCGCCGCTTCTTTTTAAGCGCCACTTCTTGCACTCACCCGGCGGCGCTCCGGGTCTTCGGCAGCATTTTGGCGGCAGGTACCACTGAAGACCCGGAGTGAGCCGCCGAAGACCCGGAGCGCCGCCGGGTGAGTACGGGGGGAGGCGCCTTTTATAGCGCCGCTCCCCCTGAGCTCCGGACCTGGCTGCGCTACTGTCCAGAGTGTCCCAGGAGAGAGCCAGGCCCATTAGGAGCAGCACAGCCCTGCTCAGATCCACCGTCACCCTCCCTGAATTTGGCATGACCTCTGACCCCGCTTCCTGTCTTTAGGCATAGTGGGGCTGGCTCCGTTGGGCTGTAGGATCTGCTGCTGCAGGGGCTGTGGGTTAGGAGTGATCCCCTTGGGGAGGCAGAGTCAGAGCAGAGAATGAGATAGGCTTGAGTCAAGTTCTTCTTGTCCTGATCAAGTGATGTGCCTGGGCCTTTAAGGGGACCATGCTCCAGCCCCTGCCCCAGCCAGATTTGTGCCTGGCCTTGGCTCCCTTTTTGTCATCCTGGAGCAGCTGTGGGATCAAGTCCTCGTGGTGGGCCCTGGCCACATCCCTTTGCTCCAGGCTCCCTTGGGGGCAGAGAGAATTAAGAGTCTAGCTCTAGCTCCTCTCCCCCATCATCTCCGGCAGAGGGACTTGGGGAGAGAGACGCCTGGCCCAGGGGACGCTGGGAGCCGACAGCAGAATGCTGATGGAGCCCAGTCTCCTCTTCCTTCCATTAGAACTCAGCACGTCTCCCCAAGACGGGGAATCTCGTGGCTCAGCTGGGTCTGTACATCACTGACCCAGCCAAGGACATCAGCCGGCAGGCCAGGGAGTGTATTTACAGGCTCTGCCAGGCGCTGCTACACCAGAAAGGTAAGAAACCTCAGCTGGGAAATGGGACCTGTAATGGGTCCTCTGCCCCCCCTCTTCTGGCAGGCCACTGGCTGGCCCAATAAAGCGCAGGGAGGCTTCCTGTTATGCAGCACCCGTGGCTTTATTTACACACTGTTCCCCCACCACCACCATTGAGCTATATACACAAGGCTTTACAGGGCTAGTTCCCTCTTTCCCAAGCAGTCAGCCCTCAGCCAGGAGACTGATCTTTCCCCTGGCTGACTCCCTTTATACTGGCTCCCAGCCCTTCTAGCTGCTGGCTTGTCAGGCCCGCAGGCGGAGCCAATCCCCAGGCCAGGCATCAGGCCTGTTCCACCAGCCCCAATCTATTCCCCTTGATTGGAGCTGGCTGAGCAGAAGTTAATTAGGTGCTTTGCAGCAGCACTCTGCTACAGGACCCAAGAGAACACTGAGGCTGATGGAAGCTGGACAATGGGTCCCTGAAGCAACAAGCCCCATCCCATCTGAGACTGACCCCAGCTGGGTAATGGGACCCCTGCTGAAACCTGCCGACTCCTCTGAGATTGACCCCAGCAGGATAATGAGTCTTTCTCTCTCTTTCTCCTTCTCCCCCACCCCCATATAGGATCAGTCCTCCCAAACACACACCCAGATACTCCATCCACTGGAGGGAGCCCTGCCCTTCCGTTGGGCCAGAGATGCAGTCAGAGCTCCTCCCAGTGTGTAGACAACCAACGGGAATGGAAGGATACAGGCACCGAAACCAGAATGAGAAACCTGACTGCAGCTCTCTCTGTCTCCCCCAGGGCTGATGAGACACAATGCCGAAGACCTGTGGTGCTGGGATTGGCACCAGGAGAACAGGCTACAGGAACACAGCCAGGGCAGGGAAGGGGCGGATTTTCTGCCAGGGAATCACACAGCTCAGAGTGTCGGGCTGGCTGGTGTCCCTGCAGTGGCTGCATCCTGGAGACTGGACAAGATCCTGCTAGTTATTTGTAGCTCATAGGATGGCGTTAAAAGTCTTGGGTTGGAGCCTCGCTAATGGTCGTGGTTTTGTGTGTTCTGTGGATCCATTGCTAGGTGACATGAAAAGAATCTCCAGCTGGGTGAGTTACTACAGGATTGGTCTCTGGGAATGCAGCTCCTGTCCCTGTCTGACCCATGAGTGTCTGAGAGGGGAACCACTGGGTTGGTGAGTGGGCCGGTCACACCAGCTATTCCCTGACCAGATCCTTCTTGGTTTCCCAGAAAGGGGGTGGAGTTTGCCCAGTGCCATCACAGGTCAGGAAGCGGACCCACTCCCCACCCTCAAGGAACTGTCTGTGTGGTGAGCTCACATTGTCCTTGTCATGCTGCAGTTTGGATTCACCTTGGAATAAACCCACGTGCTGCAGCCTCCAGACCCAGTTACTAGAGAAACCCCTAAGGGGAGGGGAATAGACCTTTGGTCTAGCTTTCTTGACTGCCGCTGCACACTGAGTGGATGTTTTCAGAGAACTATCCACCATGACTCCAAGATCTCTTTCTTGAGTGGGAACAGCTAATTTAGACCCCATCATATTATATGTATAGTTGGAATTATGATTTCCAATGTGCATTACATTGCATTTGTCAATATTGAATTTCATCTGCCATTTTGTTGCCCAGTCACCCAGTTTTGTGAGATCCTTTTGTAGCTCTTTGCAGTCTGTCTGGGACTTAACCATATTGAGTAGCTTTGTATCATCTTCAAATTTTGCTACCTCACTGTTTACCGGTTTTTCCACTCAGCCAGTTAGCTATAGAATCCCTCTTGGTAGCTGTTCTCTTTACCTGTTGTAACGATGCTGGTTCCGGCGGGACCCAACTGAGAGTGCCAATTCAAGACAAATTGCTTCAAGCAGGCAGTTACAGCCCAAGGCTGGGGTTCTTCCACCTCTAAGGCAAACCAAACCAGCCAGACAGAGGAGACTTTGGTTTTACCCCACTGGCTAACCACAAGTCACACAAGCAATTCCCTTCGACACTCCAGTTTCCCAGTCTCACCACCAGTGCCACTCGTTATGGGGACAAATGGTTATGAAAACCAACGGCTGAGTAAAAGAAAAAGGGTTCTCTCAATCCCAGAGTACCAAGCCCCAGACCCAGGTCAATATACAAGTCAGATCTTACCCACAAATCACACTGTTGTCAATCGTTTAGAATCTAAAATCTAAAGGTTTATTCATAAAAGGAAAAAGGTATAGGATAGAGCTAGAATTGGTTAAATGGAATCAATTACATACAGTAATGGCAAAGTTCTCAGTTCAGGCTTGTAGCAATGATAGAATAAACTGCAGGTTCAAATCAAGTCTCTGGAGTACATCCACAGCTGGGATGGGTCATTCAGTCCTTTGTGTAGAGCTTCAGTTTGTAGCAAAGTCCCTCCAGAGGTAAGAAGCAGGATTGAAGACAAGATGGAGATGAGGCATCAGCCTTTTATAGTCTTTTCCAGGTGTAAGAACACCTCGTCGTTCTTACTGTGGAAAATTACAGCAAAATGGAGTTTGGAGTCACATGGGCAAGTTCCTGCATACTTTGCTGAGTTACGAGGCGTATCTGCCTTCTCTCAATGGGTCAATTGTGTAGCTGACGGTCCTTAATGGGCCATCAAGCAGGCTTGGAAGAGCTGACACCAACTTGTCTGGGGTGTCACTCAGAAGCACAGCACAAGTTTGAAATACAGACATTATAGAGCCCATATTCATAACTTCAACTACAAAAATGATACATACATACAGATAGCATAATCATAACCAGAAAACCATAACCTGGTTTTAGACACCTTACACTACAACTTTTGTACAATATTTGCTGCAAATATATAACAGTGGTTGCAACAATGATCTATACAGTTACAGATTATGTGATTAACGTCACACCTGTAAAGGGAAATGAGTGGGAACCTGACAAAAAGAGCCAATGGGAAGGCTAGAACTTTTTAAAATTGGGGAAAAACTTCCCTTTGTCTGAGTGTTGTGGTTCTCCGGAGAAGAATCATAGAATCATAGAATCTCAGGGTTGGAAGGGACCTCAGGAGGTCATCTAGTCCAACCCCCTGCTCAAAGCAGGACCAACCCCAACTAGATCATCCCAGCCAGGGCTTTGTCAAGCCTGACCTTAAAAACCTCTAAGGAAGGAGATTCCACCACCTCCCTAGGTAACCCATTCCAGTGCTTCACCACCCTACTAGTGAAAAAGTTTTTCCTAATATCCAACCTAAACCTCCCCCTCTGCAACTTGAGACCATTACTCCTTGTTCTGTCATCTTCTACCACTGAGAACAGTCTAGATCCAGTCTCTTTGGAACCCCCTTTTAGGTAGTTGAAAGCAGCTATCAAATCCCCCCTCACTCTTCTCTTCTGCAGGCTAAACAATCCCAGTTCCCTCAGCCTCTCCTCATAAGTCATGTGCTCCAGCCCCCTAATCATTTTTGTTGCCCTCCGTTGGACTCTTTCCAATTTATCCACATCCTTCTTGTAGTGTGGGGCCCAAAACTGGACACAGTACTCCAAATGAGGCCTCACCAGTGCCGAATAGAGGGGAATAATCACGTCCCTCGATCTGCTGGAAATGCCCCTACTTATACAGCCCAAAATGCCGTTAGCCTTCTTGGCAACAAGGGCACACTGTTGACTCATATTCAGCTTTTCGTCCACTGTAACCCCTAGGTCCTTTTCTGCAGAACTGCTGCCCAGCCATTCGGTCCCTAGTCTGTAGCAGTGCATGGGATTCTTCCGTCCTAAGTGCAGGACTCTGCACTTGTCCTTGTTGAACCTCATCAGATTTCTTTTGGCCCAATCCTCTAATTTGTCTAGGTCCCTCTGTATCCTATCCCTACCCTCCAGTGTATCAACCACTCCTCCCAGTTTAGTGTCATCTGCAAACTTGCTAAGGGTGCAGTCCACACCATCCTCCAGGTCGTTGATGAAGATATTGAACAAAACCGGCCCCAGCACCGACCCTTGGGGCACTCCACTTGATACCGGCTGCCAACTAGACATGGAGCCATTGATCACTACCCGTTGAGCACGACCATCCAGCCAGTTTTCTATCCACCTTACCGTCCATTCATCCAGCCCATACTTCTTTAACTTGCTGGCAAGAACGCTGTGCGAGACTGTATCAAAAGCTTTGCTAAAGTCAAGAAATAGCACATCCACTGCTTTCCCCTCATCCACAGAGCCAGTTATCTCATCATAGAAGGCAATTAGGTTAGTCAGGCATGACTTGCCCTTGGTGAATCCATGCTGACTGTTCCTGATCACTTTCCCCTCCTTTAAGTGGTTCAAAATTGATTCCTTGAGGACCTGTTCCATGATTTTTCCAGGGATTGAGGTGAGACTGACTGGCCTGTAGTTCCCCGGATCTTCCTTCTTCCCTTTTTTAAAGATGGGCACTACATTCGCTTTTTTCCAGTCATCCGGGACCTCCCCCGATTGCCATGATTTGTCAAAGATAATGGCCAATGGCTCTGCAATCACATCGGCCAACTCCTTTAGCACCCTCGGATGCAGTGCATCCGGTCCCATGGACTTGTGTTCGTCCAGCTTTTCTAAATAGTCCCGAACTACTTTTCTAAATAGTCCCGAAGAGGGGCCAGGAAGCAGTTATGCTGTGAGAAACTGAAGGCCAGATATCAAAATCGCAGATCATATCTAGTGTGACGGTGTCCCCAATAAGACTTTATGGGGAGATGCTTATAAATGTATATATGATGTAATTGGACTATGTTTTATGCTACATGTGCCATGTAACATATCTCTGTAAAGTTATGATCTACTGAATCTATTCCTCCTGGTTGTATGCAGGTATCATTGGTGTAGTTGAAGTTATGAATATTGGTTGTATATTTGCTGGTTTTATACATAGCCTTTGTAAGAGCATGGGATCGATGTCTGGAGAAAGGAATGTGCAGATAAAGAGGCCAATCAAGAAACACTTAACAGACAATAGAACTTGCAGACACCAATCCACATCTGAGCTTTCCCAGGAATGTGTCTTTGCTAGTAAGGAACTGAGTTGTGCATGGACATGTGACTTGCCCATGTGATCCCAAAACTCCAGGGTAACATGATGCTACACAGGGAGTGGGGAGGACCATACGTCCAGGGGAGAAAATCTATTTAAACCCTTGGAAGACCCCTCCATTTTGTCTTCAGCTGGCTAAAGAGAGAGGCTCTCCACCCCCCCACGGACACACCTGAAAGAGACTGAACAAAGGACAAAGACAATAGGGGGTGTGAGCGATTGCTGGACCCAGGCTAGGAGTTCTACAGCCTGTAAAAGAAAGAGACTGGAACTGCTGAGGTTTTTATGTGTTGAGTTTGATTAGACCTAGACACGCGTGTTTTATTTTATTTTACGTAGTAATTCACTTTGTTCTGTCTGTTACTACTTGGAATCACTTAAATCCTACTTTCTGTACTTATTAAAATCACTTCTTACTTATTAAGTTACCTGGAGTATGTGTTAGTACCTGGAGGGGGCAAACAGCTGTGCATACCTCTCTATCTGTGAAATAGAGGGCGAACTATTGATCAGTTTAACCTGTATAAGCTTTATACAGGGTAAAACGGATTTATTCAGGGTTTGAACCCCATTGGGAGTTGGGCACCTGGGTATCAAAGGCAAGGGCACTTCCTGAGCTGCTTCCAGGTGGACCTACAGCTGTTAGTGGACGTGGTTCAGACCTGGGTCTGGGTTTGCAGCAGATCAGTGGAATCTGGCTCAAAACAGACAGGATTCTGGAGTCCCAAGCTGGAAAAGGCAGGAAATCAGGGGCAGAAGTAGCCTTGGCACACCAGGTGGCAGCTCCAAGGTGGTTTCTGTGATACCAACCCGTCACATATAGAACTCCTTATTTAACAACCCAGATATGTAAGTAGATCAGGAATATTTAGAAAAACACGATTAGGTTTATTTCTGTTTATTTCTTATTGGCTTATGGATTCCTCTGTGCTAACCCCAGATGCTTTTGTTTGCTTGTAACCTTTAAACTGAACCTCAAGAAGGTTATTCTTGATGTTTAGTTCTTGTAAGTGGGGCTTTTAAATCTAGCAAAGGCCTAAGTTCCAGATGTATTTTCTTTCTTTTTGTTTTTAATAGAATTTACCTTTTTTAAGAACAGGATTGGATTTTTGGTGTCCTAAGAGGTTTGTGCATGTTTTGTTTAATTAACTGGGGTCAACAGCTAATTTCCTTTTATTTATTTCTCAGCTCTTCCCCGGATGGGGAGTGAAAGGGCTTGAGGGTACTCCACAGGGAGGAATTCACAAGTGCTCCTTCCTCGGTCCAATGGGTTTTTTTGCACTTGGGTGGTGGCAGCATCTACCCATCCAAGGTCAGAGAGAAGCTGTAACCTTGGGAATGGCGAGTATTAATTTTTCAAATTCTTGCTGGCTCCCACCTTCTGTACTCGAAGTGCCAGAGTGGGGAATCAGCCTTGACAGTCCCAGATAGGAAAGAGGGAATCCCAGCCTGTGTATGGAAGGTTGGTGAACTGTTAGTACCATCAGGGTGAGACACTGCTTGATTCAAATCCTGTCTAGTTTATAGAACTTAGATTGCATTTTTGTTTTGTTTCTGTACTTGCAATGTACTTAGAGTGGGGTCAGCGTATTTAAAGAGGCAATGTGTGTCTCTCTCTCCCACACACACATGGTGTGTGTCTCTGTCGCTCCCTCTTGCTCACACACACACACATACATACACTCACGGTGTGTGTCTCTGTCTCTCTCTGCCATGCTGTGTCTCCTCCCTCCATTCCTGTGCCTTGTAGAGTGAAGCTACATTAACAACAATGTGTTAACCCACGAGGGCTCAGCCGAGTGCTAGTCATCATTTTGCAGTAAGGCATTCCCTGGGAAATATCCCGCCCTCTGACTTCACCACTTCAACCAAGCTTCACAATCATCATTGCTGTGTACATATTAAATTGTTTGCAAAACTTATAGTGTGTGTGTGTGTGGTCTTTTGTCTGGTGAAAACCAATTCTCAGGAACCTAAGCCCCCTATTTACATTAATTCTTATGGGGAAATTTCATTAGCTTAACATCGTTTTGCTTAAAGTAGCATTTTTCAGGAACATAACTACAATGTTAAGTGAGAGGTTCCTGTTTCATCAGCAACAATGTGATATTTTCTTGCAGATCACTGATGAAGATATTGAATGGCACTGGGCTGAGAACTGATCCATGGATGAGACCCCATGCCAGAAATACCCCTTCTGGATGATGATTTCCCATTGACAATTACTTTTTGAGATCTAGCCTTTAGCCAGTTCTTGGTTTATTTATTATGGGCTACACTGATTGTGTGATGTGCAGATTTTAATCAGAATGCCCAGCAGGACTAAGCACAATGACTTACACGGTCTAAACATGTCATGTCCGCACAGTTAGCTTGCCTATGATCAACACCAGCCTAATTGGCCTCTAGTTACCCAGGTTTTCCTTTCTACTCTTTTTTTAAATACTGGCACAACACCAGCATTTTTTCAGTCCTGAAATTTCCCCCGAGTCCCAAGATTTTTTGAAATCCACATTAGGGCTTCAGACAGCTCCTCGGCCACTTCTTTTATTGCTCTTGGGGCAAGTTACCCAGTCCTGCTGAATTTTAAAATGTTTCTTTTAATTAGTTGCTGTTTAAATCCTCTCCAGCCAGCGATGGATTAGCAGGTATGTCGTTATCACTGTAAAAATGAGCACATCTTCCTGCTTCTCTCCAAACACAGAGCAGAAAGAGTTATTGAAGATTTCTGACAGTTTCACCTCCCTCGTGCAGCGTGGGCTTGTCCCTTAGAGGTGGGAGCTGGGTGTGGCTGATACGTTCGACGAGCGTCCCAGGTTGTGGTGTTGTTGAGCTGTGAGATGAGCTGAGCAGACGTGGCCGCAGGCAGGCCCTGGAAACACACATTAGTCAGCGTCACTTGTGGTGGCCTGAGAAAGTCCAGCACCCAGAGAACCCCGAAGGGGATGGGGGAGGGGAAGAAGAGGGGGCTGGCGTTTTACGTTGGGTCAGTTTCTGTTTGTTACGTTCCCGTCCCTCCAGGCACCATCCACGGCTGGGTACCGGCCTTCACCGGCGCTGCTGAGAGCTGGAGAGAGGGGCTGTATCCCAGCAAGAGCTCACCTCCAGCCTTCCTGGCCTCGGGGTGACACCTCCTGCTCCAGCCAGGAACCGCCTGGCTCTGGGCTGAGCTGAGAGCAGTTCCAGTCACCCAGCACTGCCCTGAGTGGGCTGGGCAGCGCCAGCGGTGTCGGCTCTCCCCGGATCCTGCACGTGTCTCTGTCTGTCTGGGGCTTGGCGGGGGCTGACCCAGGTGGCGGCTCTGGCAGGAAGCCGGCTGCTGTTCCCCTTTCCAGGAGAAGGGTCGGCAGCAAGACTGGTCTGTACCTGGCCCCACGTCAGTGGCTGGAATTAGGAGGTGCCCCACATGGTCACTGAGGGGCTCGGCTGCAGCACAGGGAAGGGCCCGATGGCTCTAACGCCAGCCGGGGGAAGGGGGGCTGAATGACATCCAGCGAACCCACAAACCGCAACACCCCACCCAGCCAGGGTGCAGGGGCTGGTGGTCTGAGCCCTGGATCAGTGACTGTGCAGGACCGCTGGGCTCTGATTGGCTGAGACAATTGCACCCAGCAGGCGACTCATGACATCCATCCTGTCCCTCCAGCTAACAAACGGGACATGGGAGAGTTCCTGCCCCACGGGTCAGGTGCTGTAACATCCTGCTGCCCCAAGGTTTTACCTGAAAGCCTTCACCTCCCCAAAGCATTTCCTCCGGGCTCTGGCTCTGAACGCAGCTGCTCTATGTTCTTTGGTCAAGACTTTCAACGGGGGCTCAGTTTGGGGGTCCTCAGCTGGAGACCCCATACAGGGGCAGGAGTGCTGAGCAGTCAGCCCATGAGAATCAAGCTCTGTGGACGTGTCTCAGGTCGGACACCATCACTTTGCCATCCTCGCCCTTCTGTCCCTACACACCCGCTTTGCGTTTCCTGTGTTAAGATGCACATTGTTTGATTGAGCCCCAGGTACCAAGTGGCTCAGATCACTCTGTACCCTGTTGTTTCTGTCTCTGGATATATACACCTAGTAGAGAAGGTGACTTTCCTAAACCCTTCTCTTTCGACAGTTATTTAAAACCACAACTAACCATAAAGTCGGAAGCCAGCAGTGCCCTTGCCCTGCACAGCAGCAGCTGGCCAAGCCGAATGCAAAGGCCAGGCCATACTGGGCTGTGTCGGGCCGCAGGGGGAGTCAGAGGAGCCTGGTTACCCCAGAGAGCAGCGAGCTCCTCCGCCCCCGGCCCAGGGGCAATGAGCCGGCACTTTGTTATCTCAGCTCATTGTCGGCTGGGTAAGTTGCTCACTCAGGGCTGGGTCCTAACGCACCAGAACTGTTAGATTACAAAGGAAACTGCAAGTGTGGCAGCAACTGTCACCTCGTAATGGGGCAGTAAAATGGTGACACCCATAACGGTCTGTGCAGGAGAGCTCTGTGCCTGGCCCGTCGGTCGGTATCCCTAGCAGTGGGATGTGGGTGCTGAGCAGGACGGGGAGAGGCTGGATACCTGTGGGATGTTCTAGGGGAGATGTGGGGTGCTGGGGGGGCAGGAGCTGGTGCCCATCACAGGTCTGGGGGTGCTGCCTGAGAGGGGTGGCTGGAGCCCTCTCTGTGTAATGCCCCTGCCCCCGCTACATCTGGGATGTCAGACAGCAGGACCCTCTGCTCAGTCGTACCTGGTACTGGGGAGCAGCACACCTGGCCCTGGAGCCTGTCCAGGAAGAGATCGGCCCTCGGAGCTCCCAGTGCCATGTGGCGGCAGTAGCGTAGCTGGCGGGGGAGCGGCTGCTCCCCCTGTAAGGAAAAGCGGCTGTCATAAATATAAAGGGAAGGGGGAGAGGGTCTGATGCAGATAAAATCCTCTTACCAGTAAAGGGATAAGAAATGCAGGTAACAGAAGGAACCAGTCATCTTTTCATCAAATCCTCACTTTTCTAAAAGAAGTTTAGATAGCATAGCAAGTAGATTTCTGTTTATTTTTGCTTCGTACGTTCCCTGTGTGAGAGGAGGGGTTATTCCTTTTTTTTTCTGTAACTTTAAGGTTTTGTCCAGAGGGGGAATCCCTGGGGGTGGTTTTTTTTAGATCACTGTGTAACCAATTGGTTAGGAGATTATTCTCAAGCTTCCCAGGAAAGGGGGTATGGGCTTGAGAGGGTATTTTTGGGGGGGAAGGGAACTTCAAGTGGTCTCCTTTCCTGGATTCCTGTTTAAAACACTTGATGGTGGCAGTGGAAGAAGCATTTCTCAGGGTGCAGGGAAATTTGTACCTTGGGGGTTTTAACCTAAGCTGGTAAAAATAAGCTTAGGAGCTCTTCATGCAGGTCCCCACATCTTTACCCTAGAGTTTAGAGTGGGGAGGGAACCCTGACATGGTGGCAGAGCGGTGGGATATATATTGAACCAGAGATTTTTTTAGAACCAGAGACAGGGAGTTTAGAAAAAAAGTTTTCTTCTCTCTGGCTCTTCTCTGTAGCTGCTTGGAAGCAGGGAGGGGGGAGGGGTTAAGCTGCTAGGAGCTAGAGTATCTACATATGAAAGCAGGTAGTTAACCCCTACAGGGAAAACCCAAGCAAGTTTTTTTTTTTTCTAACTCTCTCGGGTTAAGACAGATTAAAAACAGAAAGGCTAAGATGACTACCAGTGAAGCAGCTATTAAACTGGAGCTAGCTAGACTGCAAGCCAATGAGAAAGATAAAGAACATGCTGAGGAGGAGAGGAAACATGCAAGACTGCTACAACTTAGACAGATGGAGATGGAGGAGAAAGAAAGAGAGAGGAAGCATACCCTGGAGATGGAGAAGACCAGGCCGGAGCGGAATCTACCGGATAACACTAACAATCCTTCCCCAACAATCCACAAATGGGAGCGACTATGTCCACCATATGATGAATCCCGTGATATTGCTGAATATTTTCTCACCTTTGAGAGACTATGCAATCTCCATAACATTCCTGATGCTCACAAAATGACCACATTGGTAGCAAAGTTGACTGGAAGTGCTCTGGACATATTCAATAACATGCCTATTGTTAAGGCTTCTGACTATGAGAAATTCAAGGATTTGGTTTTAAAACAATTTCAAGTTACACATGAAACTTACAGAGTAAAATTTCGAACCCTTATCCGAGGGCCTGGACTAAGTAATGTAGCTTATGTAAACCAGATAAAGGAGCTGTTAAATAAATGGGTCAAGGGAAGGGGTGTTAATAGCTTTGAAGGAGTGTGTGATTTGATGGCTCAGGAACAATTCCTGAATATGTCCAAAGATGATATAAAACAGTGTTTATGGGATAAGAAAATGGACTCAGCAGACAGTCTTGCTGTTTATGCTGATCAATACGAACAGTCCCAGATCAGCAGAGGGACAAGGAAATTTGGCACACAAGGGGTGCAGAAAGCAGAGAGGAACAACCCTGGTCATAGTTTGAGGAGAGACCAGAAAGGAAAACCCGAGACCACACCACAACACCAGGGGCAGCCCAAGGCCCCACAAGGAAAACCCCAGGCCCCTTATTGCCCCACCACACCATTCTCCAGAAACCCACCTCGCCCCACTGACCAGTCAGCTGGGCGCTGTTTTAAATGTAACGAATTGGGGCATGTGAAGGCCAACTGCCCCAAGAACCCCAACAGAGTACAGTTCATTGCACCGGGGTCACACCAAAGGTCCTCAGTCCCAGATGCCTCCCAGATACCCTTGGAGTGAAGGGAAATGGTGAGTGTGGGCGGAAAGAAGGTTACAGCGTAGAGGGACACTGGAGCACAAGTGTCGGCTATCCACAAATCCTTAGTGGACCCCAGCTTAATCAACCCAGAGGCACAAGTGACGATTCAACCCTTCAAGTCCAACTTTTTTGATTTACCTACAGCCGTGTTGCCTGTCCAGTACAAGGGCTGGTCAGGAAATTGGACTTTTGCAGTCTATGATGATTATCCCATTCCCATGTTGCTGGGGGAAGACTTGACCAATTGTGTGAAGCTAGCCAAGAGGGTGGGAATGATCACCCACAGCCAGGCTAAGCAAGCTGTCACACCTAGCTCTGTTCCTGAGACTTCCACCAGAACCCCATCTGTACTACCAGAGACCCAGATAGAGGTGGTGGAACCGGACACCCTGCCAACGACTGCAACAGCCGTCGTAGATCCAATCACAGAAACCCGACCCAAGCCAGTCTCGGAACCGGAACTGGCGAAGCAACCAGCACCAGAACCATTGCCAGCACTGAGTCCAGCGCTTGCAACCCCATCTACCCTGCCAACACCCGAGGGCACCACCGAGCCTGCAATGGCAGCAGCAGCCGATAACTCCATACAAGAGGCTCAGCCAGAGCCTGAATTACCACATCGTGCACCAGCAGATAGCGGTTCACAGTCAACAGAAACAACCCCATCACCTACATCGCTTTCAGAGGGACCCAGCCCTGGTCCACAACCCAGTGAGGAACTGATGTCTCCAGCATCTAGGGAACAGTTCCAAGCTGAGCAGGAAGCAGATGAAAGCCTCCAGAGAGCTTGGACAGTGGGACGGAGCAACCCACTGCCTCTCAGCTCTTCTAATCGATCCCGGTTTGTTATAGAAAAAGGACTTCTATATAAGGAGACTCTTTCTGGTGGACACCAGGAAGACTGGCGTCCTCAGAGACAGTTGGTGGTTCCGACTAAGTACCGGCTAAAGCTCTTGAGCTTAGCCCATGATCATCCTAGTGGTCATGCTGGGGTGAACAGAACCAAAGACCGTTTGGGGAGGTCATTCCACTGGGAGGGAATGGGCAAGGATGTTTCTACCTATGTCCGGTCTTGTGAGGTGTGCCAAAGAGTGGGAAAGCCCCAAGACCAGGTCAAAGCCCCTCTCCAGCCACTCCCCATGATTGAAGTTCCATTTCAGCGGGTAGCTGTGGATATTCTGGGTCCTTTTCCGAAAAAGACACCCAGAGGAAAGCAGTACATACTGACTTTCATGGATTTTGCCACCCGATGGCCAGAAGCAGTAGCTCTGAGCAACACCCGGGCTAAAAGTGTATGCTAGGCATTAACAGAGATTTTTGCCAGGGTAGGTTGGCCCGCCGACATCCTTACTGATTCGGGAACTAATTTCCTGGCAGGGAGCATGAAAAGCCTGTGGGAAGCTCATGGGGTGAACCACTTGGTTGCCACCCCTTACCACCATCAAACAAATGGTCTGGTGGAGAAGTTGAATGGAACTTTGGGAGCCATGATACGTAAATTCGTATATCAGCACTCCAACGATTGGGACCTAGTGTTACAGCAGTTGCTCTTTGCCTACAGGGCTGTACCACATCCCAGTTTAGGGTTTTCACCATTTGAACTTGTGTATGGCCGTGAGGTTAAAGGGCCATTACAGTTGGTGAAACAGCAATGGGAGGGGTTTACGCCTTCTTCGGGAACTAACATTCTGGACTTTGTAAGCAACCTACAAAACACTCTCCGAGACTCTTTAGCCCTTGCAAGAGAAAACCTAAAAGAGGCTCAGGAAGAGCAAAAGGCCTGGTATGATAAACATGCCAGAGAGCGTTCCTTTAAAGTAGGGGACCAGGTCATGGTCTTGAAGGCGCTCCAGGCCCATAAAATGGAAGCGTCATGGGAAGGGCCATTTACGGTCCAAGAACGCCTGGGAGCTGTGAACTATCTCATAGCATTCCCCACCACAACTCTCAAGCCTAAAGTGTACCATGTTAATTCTCTAAAGCCTTTTTTCCCCCGAGAATTGAAGGTTTGTTAGTTTACTGCCCAGGGAGCAGAAGACGCTGAGTGGCCTGAAGGTGTCTACTATGAAGGAAAAAATGACGGTGGCGTGGAAGAGGTGAACCTCTCAATGACCCTCGGACGTATGCAGCGCCAGCAAATCCAGGAGCTGTGCACTAAATTCGCACCGATGTTCTCAGCCACCCCAGGACTGACCGAACGGGCATACCACTCCATTGACACAGGTAATGCCCACCCAATTAGAGCCCGACCTTACCGAGTGGCTCCTCACGCCAAAACTGCTATAGAATGGGAGGTTCAAGACATGCTACAGATGGGTATAATCCGTCCCTCTAGCAGTGCATGGGCCTCTCCCGTGGTTCTAGTCCCCAAACCAGGTGGGGAAATACGCTTTTGCATGGACTACCGTACGCTAAATGCTGTGACTTGCCCAGACAACTATCCAATGCCTCGCACAGATGAACTATTGGAGAAACTGGGACGTGCCCAGTTCATCTCCACCTTAGACTTAACCAAGGGGTACTGGCAGGTACCGCTAGAGGAGTCCGCCAAGGAATGGTCAGCCTTCATCACCCATGTCGAGCCCACCCAATTAGAGCCCGACCTTACCGAGTGGCTCCTCACGCCAAATTGCTATAGAATGGGAGGTTCAAGACATGCTACAGATGGGTATAATCCGTCCCTCTAGCAGTGCATGGGCCTCTCCCGTGGTTCTAGTCCCCAAACCAGGTGGGGAAATACGCTTTTGCATGGACTACCGTATGCTAAATGCTGTGACTTGCCCAGACAACTATCCAATGCCTCGCACAGATGAACTATTGGAGAAACTGGGACGTGCCCAGTTCATCTCCACCTTAGACTTAACCAAGGGGTACTGGCAGGTACCGCTAGAGGAATCCGCCAAGGAATGGTCAGCCTTCATCACCCATGTCGAGCTGTATGAATTTAATGTGCTCCCTTTCGGGCTGCGGAATGCACCTGCCACATTCCAGAAACTGGTAGATAGTCTCCTAGCGGGATTGGGAGAATCGGCAGTTGCCTATCTTGACGATGTGGCCATATTTTCTGACTCATGGGCCGAACACCTGGAGCATCTCCAGAAGGTCTTCGAGCGCATACGAGAGGCAGGACTAATTGTTAAGGCTAAAAAGTATCAAATAGGCTTCAACAGAGTGAGTTACCTTGGACACCAGGTGGGTCAAGGAACTATTAACCCCCTACAGGCCAAGGTGGAGGCTATCCAAAAGTGGCCTGTCCCAAAGTCAAAGAAACAGGTCCAATCTTTCTTAGGCTTGGCCGGATATTACAGGCGATTTGTACCGCACTACAGCCAAATCGCCGCCCCTCTAACTGACCTAACTAGAAAGAACCAGCCAAATGCGGTTCAGTGGACTGATGAGTGTCGGAAGGCCTTTAACCAGCTTAAAGCAACACTCATGTCTGACCCTGTGCTAAGGGCCCCGTTCCTAGTAACCACAGATGCGTCCGAGCGTGGTGTGGGAGCAGTCTTAATGCAGGAAGGACCAGATCAAGAATTCCATCCTGTCGTGTTTCTCAGCAAGAAGCTGTCTGAGAGGGAAAGCCACTGGTCAATCAGTGAGAAGGAATGTTACGCCATTGTCTACGCTCTGGAAAAGCTACGCCCATACCTTTGGGGACGGTGTTTCCACCTGCAAACCGACCATGCTGCACTACAGTGGCTTAATACCGCCAAGGGAAATAACAAAAAACTTCTTCGGTGGAGTTTAGCTCTCCAAGATTTTGATTTTGAAATACAACACATTTCAGGAGCTTCTAACAAAGTGGCTGATGCACTCTCCCGTGACAGTTTCCCAGAACCAACTGGTTAAAATCGTCCTTGCAATGTGGGAAATATTGTTAGTCTTTATCCAGTTATTAGTATATTTGGAGATGTATGTGTCTTATTACTTTTGTTTTCTTTTAGAGCTCCAGGAAGAAATCACAGCCAGTGTTTCACACTATTGGTGATTTGGGGGGCGTGTCATAAATATAAAGGGAAGCGGGACAGGGTCTGATGCAGATAAAATCCTCTTACCAGTAAAGGGTTAAGAAATGCAGGTAACCAGACCGACACCTGACCTGGCGGCATCTGACCAATAAGGGGACAAGATACTTTCAAATCTTGGGAGGGGGAAAGCTTTGTGTGTGGGTCTTTGTCAGACTCAGAGTGATCTTGGAGTCAGAAGGAACCAGTCATCTTTTCATCAAATCCTCACTTTTCTAAAGTAAATTTAGATAGCATAGCGAGTAGATTTCTGTTTATTTTTGCTTGGTACGTTCCCTGTGTGAGAGGGAGGGGCTATTCCTTTTTTTTTCTGTAACTTTAAGGGTTTGTCCAGAGGAGGAATCCCTCTGAGTTTGCAAATTGAGTGCCCTGTAAGATAGTTACTATCCTGATTTTACAGAGATGATTTTACCTTCTTTCTTTTAATAAAATCCTTCTTTTAAGAAGCTGACTGTTTTCTATGGTGTTAAAACCCCGGGGGTGGGTTTTTTTAGATCACTGTGTAACCAATTGGTTAGGAGATTATTCTCAAGCTTCTCAGGAAAGGCGGGTACAGGCTTGAGAGGGTATTTTGGGGGGGGGGCGGAGGAAGGGAACTTCAAGTGGTTCCTTTCCTGGGTTCCTGTTTAGAACACTTGATGGTGGCAGTGAGAGAAGCATTTCTCAGGGTGCAGGGAATTTTGTACCTTGGGGGTTTTAACCTAAGCAGGTAAAAATAAGCTTAGGGGCTCTTCATGCAGGTCCCCACATCTTTACCCTAGAGTTTAGAGTGGGGAGGGAACCCTGACAACGGCGCTAAGGCACCACCCGAGCCAGGCTGCGGGAGCCAGGCTCGGGGGGCGCTTTAAAGGGCCAGAGGCTCCGGCAGCAGGGCTGGGGGGGTGCTTTAAAAGTCCGGCGGCTCCTGCCACTGCGGGGAGCCGCTGGCTCTTTAAAGCGCCGCCAGGTGAGTACAGGGGGAGCAGGGAGGCGCCTTATTATAGCGCCGCTCCCTCTGTGCTCTAAACCTGGCTACGCCACTGTGTGGCGGGGGCCGCGGCCTGTCCTGTCTGGATAATTCAATCAGCACCCGACCTCTGGGGGTCTTAGGCTCTTCCCATCACTAACCCGGGCACCCCAGTCTCCTCAGGGGCTCCCAGAGGTGCTGTGTCGTGAATCGATCCCCTGGGGTTACGAGCAATGAGGGTGGGTGACATTTGCCCTGTAACACAACGCGGGACTCAGGGAAGTGTGAGCGCCGAACAGCCGGGAAACGAACCACAGCTCCACACAGAGCCAGAGCCTGAGCAAGTGTTTGGGGGGGGAAAGGTTTTTGTCAGAACCCCTGGGGCAGCAGGATGCTACAGCACCTGACCCCTGGGATGGGAACTTCCCCATGTTCCGTTTCTGACCAATCAGAGCCCAGATAGACTCATCTCTTACAGACCTTGAGTCTAGAGCCTCTTCCCCAGCATGGTCTGTTAAAGCCCAGACCCATCACTCCATTGGCAGCACAGGGGCTAACTGGCGCCATCACTGTACGGTTTGGGGTGTCACCCCTCCCCCCTCATTCCCCACCTCCCGCCCTTGTCAGCAAATACAAGTGACCTGGGGTGCTGGGGAGACTCCAATTTACAGCTTGTTACGGACTCACAGGTCGTGTTCTCTCTTGGCCCCGTGGGGTCCGTGGGGGGTGCCCCTTTCAGTGAGACAGCCCTTCTCGGGGGTCCACTCTCTCTCGGGGTCCAGCCCCTCCACCTCCTGGAGCCGCACCTCTCTGAGCCTTAGCACGCCTGCCTCTGCCATGGGCCCCTCAGGGAGTCCACGCACTCTGGACCCCCGGGCCTCCGCCCCCCGAAGGGGACGATGCAACCCTGTTCTCTAGCCCAGAGTGACTCTCAGCCAGCGTCAAACTGGAGGGATGATTGAGCATTGAACACAGCACAGGAACTCTCAGGGCCTCAGGCCTGGCCTCCCCCCAGCCCAGCACATCCAGCTCTCTCCTGTATCCCGGTGGGCTCTGCCTGCAGCCTGCTTCCTCTCTCCAGCCCAGAGCGCACCTGCTTCCCAGCTGGGCTGTGGATATCACTGGCCCCAAGCCCCACCTCTATCCATTGTCTTCTCTCCAGTTAAACAGCCCTGCAAACAGGGTTGTCTGGGCCTCTTCTCTGTCTCTGGCCCCCTGTGGCTGGAACCGGTTGGTTAGGCCCCCGGGGCTCCTCTCTTCGCAGCCTATTGTTCTCCCACTCGCCAGAACCAGGTCCCCATTTCCCTCGCCAGTCCCCTGTAACAGCAAACTCCCTCTCCCATCACCTCGTTAAACCCGTAACACCCACAGAAACTGAGTCCCACTCCCTTTAAATGTAACCCTAGGAAACCAAAAAAAACCCACAGGCAACGAGGAAAACAGGAAACTCCCCCATGCCGTCACACAGCTCATGGCGTGAGACTGATTCCTGCTGGAGGTGCTTTCCTGCACTCAGGGCTGGGGGCTCAGGGCAGGTGTGGGAGGTGGGATGAGATTTTCCCCCAGGCCTTTCATTTCCAGAACCAGCCCCTGTCCTGAGAAGCCCAAGTGTGACACAGTGGGAATTTTTCATAACATTTTGTATGAATACCGTGTGTGCCTCTGTTTCCCCTATGTGCAGCACTGTTAAGTTTGTGTAGCGGGGAGATTCTTTTCTCTTTGCAGATATCTCGGTGTGACCAACGCCTGGCTGTCTGGGGCCGGGGCTCCATGCCCATGGAGAGCCTGAGAAGAGCATGGCTTTCAGTACCTAGGAACTAAAAACCATGAACGGCTGCCCCTCTGCAGGAAGCCAGCCGGTGTGACCAGCTGGAGATTAAAGGACTAAGTTCAGGCCAGGTGGGGTTGTTAAGTGTGGGTGCTAGAAGCAGAGAGATGCATCTGGACTGGGATTCGAGGAGGGGGTTGTTGTGGAAAATTCACCACACGTTGTGTTTAGATTAGAATTGCCCGAGGCTTTTTTATTTTATAGGAGTGTATATGCAAGGAGAGTCAGCATAGCCCCATGCAAGGTGGCAAGCTGCTCTGCCCTCCTTAAACTTTAACCAGCTTATAAAGGTTAAAACCGCAGAGAAATTACACATACTTTTATATTAATTACCTTATTTAGAATACATTACAAAATCAATGCAGGTTAAAAGCAAAGCCAACAACATGAGCATTTTTTATATTTAGGCTTTTTCTGTTATTTACTGTCTACCCTTTTGCCTAACTGTGGTTATCTATTTTTTAGACTTTTGCTATTTTAAATTGTTTTGTTTGGGGACTTTTTCACTTTTGCTTCCCCCTTCTTTCCTCTATACACAGACACAAGCTGAACCAAAGTTCAGCACAGTCTGGACACAAGCTTATTTAAAGTTTTAAGGCCCACACAGCTTGGCCAAAGTCTTGGGGGCCCCCAGATTTTCCTTCACAGCGTCAGAGGGCTCTGGACTCACCCGGACGGACTTGGTTGTAACTCTCCATGGTAACTAAGGACTTTCTACGCTGTGTTCCAGACATCTAATAAACCCTCCTGCTGTTACCCTGCTGGCTGAGAGCCACTCAGGAGTAAGGAAACTGGGGTGCATGGCTCCCTTTGCGTGTGCAGCTCACGTCAGGTGTCCAGTCCAGGGGAACCTGCTGCTGGGAGCTCGCGGCGTGAAGCAGGGGTGCTGAAGGCTCTGAGGGTCGGTCCCAGGAGGCGGGGAAGCCAAGGGGCTTACCCCGTGAGAGAGTCTGGCCCTGAGGGGGCTGACACAGTGAAGGGGCTCCTCCCAGGGACTGCTCCCGAGCTGTTCGAGATCCGTGACACCATGGCCTGCAGCTCTAACCTGACTCAGGCTGGGGAGCAGGACCTAATGCAGCAGCAGGGGCTGGAAGGGTCGGGGGGGTTTGGACGTGGTCACGGGGCCTGGAGCGCTGCTGCCGGAGCGCGGCATGTGTCACACAAGGGGGCTGCCACCTTCCCTTGGCGCTGAGAGCACAGAGCACAGGCCAGGGGACTCGGTGACAGGCAGCAGCCCAGTTTGGACCTACACCAGCAGAGAGCTGAGAGTCACCCGAGGCTGCGGGGCACGTGGTGACACAACCGGTCACTGGTGTGGATGCCCCTGCAATGCGATAGGGGCTCAGAGGGTCACTTAACTACCCACATTCCTGCTTTGTCCCCAGATTCCCCACACATCTGCCCCCCTCAAACTAGGGAAATTCATCCCATGGACCCCTATAAGGGCTTCCGCCCGCTTCCCGGCACAGAGAAGAGGTGTTTCAGGGGGAACTATAGAGTCTTAGAATCGTAGGACTGGAAGGGACTTCAACAGGTCATCTAGTCCAGTCCCCTGCACTCAAGGCAGGACTAAGTATTATCTAGACCATCCCTGACAGGTGTTTGTCCAACCTGCTCTTAAACATCCCCAATGATGGAGATTCCACAACCTCCCTGGGCAATTTATTCCAGCGCATAAGCACCCTGGAAGTGAGGAAGTTTTTCCTAATGTCCAACCTAAACTGCCCTTGCTGCAATTTAAGCCCATTGCTTCTTGTCCTGTCCTCAGAGGTTAAGGAAAATAATATTCTCCCTTCTCCTTGTAAAAATAATTTATGTTCTTGAAAACTGTTCTCATGTCCCCTCTCAGTCTACTCTTCTCCAGACTAAACAAACCCAATTTTTTCAATCTTCCCTCCGAGGTCATGTTTTCTAAACCTTTAATTATTTTTGTTGCTCTTCTCTGCATTTTCTACAATTTGTCCAAATCCTTCCTGAAATGTGGCGCCTAGAACTGGATACAATACTCCATCTGAGTACATCTAATCAGCGTGGAGCAGAGCGGAAGAATTACTTCTTGTGTCTTGCTTACAGCACTCCTGCTAATACAGCCCAGAATGATGTCCGCTCTTTTTGCAACAAGTGTTACACTGTTGACTCATATTTAGCTTGTGGTCCACTATGAGCCCCAGAGCAGTAGTGTAGCCGGGGGGGGCGGGGGAGCGGCCGCTCCCCCTGTGAGCAGAAGCCGCACCTTAAAAAGCGCCGCCCGAGTCCCGCTGCCTGAGCCAGGCTCGGGCAGCGCTTTAAAAGGCCCGCGGCTCCTGCAGCAGCGGCGAGCAGTGGGCCTTTTAAAGTGCTGCCTGGGCTTGGGCGGTGCTTAAAAAGGCCTGGGGCTCCTGCCACTGCGGGGAGCTGCGGGCCTTTTAAAGTGCCGCCCGAGCCCCGCTGCCAGACCTCCAGGGCCCTTAAAAGGGCCTGGGGCTCCCCGCAGTGGCTGGAGCCCCGGGCCCTTTAAATCACCACCAGGTGAGTACAGGGGGAGCGGGGAGGCGCCTTTTTATAGCGCCGCTCCCCCTGTGCTCCGGACCTGCCTACGCTACTCCCCCAGAGCCCTTCCTAGGCAGTCGTTTCCCGTTGTGTATGTGTGCAACTGATTGTTCCTTCCTACATGGAGCACTTTGTATTTCTCCTTATTGAATTTCATCCTATTTACTTCAGATCATTTCTGCAGTTTGTCCAGATCATTTTAAATGTTAATCCTGCCCTCCAAAGCACCTGCAACCCCTCCCAGCTTGGCATCTTCCTCAAACTTTATAAGTATAATAATCTCTAAGCCATTATCTAAACCATTGATGAAGATATTGAGCAAAACTCCACCCAGAACTGATCCCTGCAGGACCCCACTCGTTATGCCCTTCCAGCTTGATGTGAACCACTGACAACTACTCTCTGGGAACGGTTTTCCAACCAGTTACGCACCCACCTTATAGTAGCTCCAGCTAGGTTGTATTTCCCTAGTTTCTTTAATAAAGCATAAAGCAGCGAGCAAGCGACCAGGGAGCTTAGCGAACAGGGGCTGCTAACAGGGAGTTTTGAGAGGGATTTCTCCAGGTAAAGCAGGAGCAAATACAGGACCCTTGGGGTAAGTGGCTGTCTGCAGTGTGTGTTTGGGGGTACTTGCTGTGTACTGAGCTTGTGTTTGTCTGTTTGTTCGTTTGAAGGACTGTGTGCTGTGGCTGGCAGTTGGAAGCTGTGAGCTTCTAAACAAGGTTTGAAACCTAGAAGCCTCTTTTCAGTGGCTGAGCCTTAATCAAGGGGCGGGGCTAATCAGGGAGGCCAGGGCTTTATAAAGCAGCGAGCAAGTGACCAGGGCTGCTAACAGGGAGTTTTTGGAGGGAGTTGGGAAGGGGGCGAGGTACACTTGCCATTCTTAAAACCTTTAACCCAAACTATAACCAGAACTTCTTGATTTAAACAAAAACCTTACTGTTAGCCTCGGTAGCTGTAAAAGAGAATGCAGGCAGAAGCCCAGCAGCAGAGCGGGGGCTATCCAGTTTATTGCACTCAATGTAGCATGTATGATTACCTGCCCTGTAGGGTGGGTGGCGTATGTGTGCATTCGGTGCAAGGAGCTCCTGGCCCTCAGAGACCGTGTACGGGCTTTGGAGGCCAGAGTGGTGGAACTGGAGGAGCTAAGGGAGACAGAGAGTTATGTTGATGAGGCTTTCAGGGACACTGTAGACTTGTCCCACCTCCAGTCAGACAGCCCCTGCGCTGTTGAGGAGGAGGAAAGCCCCAGGGAAGGAGAGCAGGCAACGGGAGCAGAGGGAAACCTTCCCATAGTTGGGACCCTCCTTCCAGGTAGTGTTGAGGTACCCTCTCGCACTGAGGTCACCTCTCCGGGGGAGGGAACTCCAATCAGTAGGAAAAGGCAGGTGTTAGTAATGGGAGATTCGATCATTAGAAACATAGATAGCTGGGTTTGTGATGACCGGGAGAACCGTATGGTGACTTGCCTGCCTGGTGCAAAGGTTGCGGATCTCTCGAGGCATCTAGATAGACTTATGAGTAGTGCTGGGGAGGAGCTGGTGGTCGTGGTACATGTAGGTACCAATGACGTAGGGAACAGTAGGAGAGATGTCCTGGAGGCCAAATTTAGGCTGCTAGGAAAGAGACTGAAATCCAGGACCTCTATGGTGGCATTCTCAGAAATGCTTCCAGTTCCACGCACAGGGCCAGGTAAGCAGGCAGAGCTTCAGAGTCTCAATGCGTGGATGAGACGATGGTGTAGAGAGGAGGGGTTTAGATTTATTAGGAACTGGAGAAACTTTTGGGATGGGGGGAGCCTATACAGGAAGGATGGGCTCCACCTAAACCAAAGTGGAACCAGCCTGCTGGCACTTAACATAAAAAAGGTTGTAGAGCAGTTTTTAAACTAAGAGATGGGGGAAAGCCGATTGCTGCAGAGAAGCACATGCATCGGACAGAGACTTCTCTTACAGGAGGGTCTACTGATAGAGATTCTCTAGGTTTTAGTCAGGAGGAGAGGGTGGAAAAGGATAAAGGAGGGGCCAGATCAGACGAGAAACTTTCACATAAAAAAGAATCTCACACATCTGAAAAGGGCAGACAATTAAACAGTGACCAGTTTTTAAAGTGCTTGTACACAAATGCCAGAAGTATAAATAATAAAATGGGTGAACTAGAGTGCCTCGTGTTAAAGGAGGATATTGACATAATAGGCATCACAGAAACCTGGTGGAGTGAGGACAATCAATGGGACACAATCATTCCAGGGTATAAAATATATCTTTTATAGGGGAGAAGGCAATATGCCGCATTTATTGAAGGTACAACAATTAACATATGCTTTTTGGTCACACATACATACATTATGCACACTGTCCCGCCAGTCGATGTTATAGTTACCAGTCCGGATCAACCTAGTAGCCAGCTAGGTTGATCAGCAGTAGGGAGGAGCCAGGTTCTGTTGGTCGTGACACGTTGCTCCGGGGAAATCTTGGCAGGACGAAGCCAAAGTTTCATGGCAAGCCCCCCTGTTTATATAGTGATTTTCCTTCATTGGGACCAACGAGTTTTGCACCCTCATGCTGTAATCAATTGTTGTTTGACAAGTGCTTGTTCTCTTAAATTGTCCTTCTCATCCTTTATTATAGCCATCTTGTCCCCATTGATAGGTGCCTATCTCATTTTTAGAGTCGTCAATCTGCCCTCCTCCGACATTTCAATAGAGGCGTGTTGCAGCCTCCTGGCGCTCTTGAGTCTGTCTCCGGTTCCTCCCTCGTACATTTGGTTCAGCAATGGCTTTCACACTTATTTCTTAATACCCAATCTTCATTCACACACAAAACACACTTCCGATGAAGTGGGTATTCACCCACGAAAGCTTATGCTCCAATACGTCTGTTAGTCTATAAGGTGCCACAGGACTCTTTGTCGCTTCTACAGATCCAGACTAACACGGCTACCCCTCTGATACACAAAACAGAATTAATTTACCCAGAACATTGTGAACAGGAACATCAAGTTGCAATGCAAAAGAAAAACAATCACGGCGTTCTTTTACTTATTTTTAAATGCTAAACCTACGACAAATTGGTGACCCTCAAAGGTCTTTTACTGCCTTGAAATCAGTGCAGACGCAGATTCTGGCTAATGTATCTCTACCCATTGGCCCATTAGGCCGTTCCTTTCTGTTATTCAAAAAGGGTGGCTGGCAGGATATGATCAATCATACACTAACATATATAACACATGCTACATTATTATTCTTTATCCTTCATTCTAAATTATATTAATACAAACATAAAACCCTACTACTATACCACTGATTATCTTAATTCCACCAAGTTTCTGTGATGCCTGGTATATCAATATCCTCATTTCATAGAAGATAGAAGATTAGGATTGGAAGAGACCTCAGGAGGAATCTAGTCTAACCCCCTGCTCAACGCAAGACCAACACCAACTAAATCATCCCATCCAGGGCTTTGTCAAGCCTGACCTTAAAATAAAATAAAAAATAAAATAAATGGAGATATGCCAATCTCCTAGAACTGGAGCGACCTTGAAAGGTCATCAAGTCCAGTCCCCTGCCTTCACTAGCAGGACCAAGTACTGTCCCCTGACAGATTTTTTTTTGCCCCAGATTGCCTAAGTGGCCTCCTCAAGGATTGAACTCACAACCCTGAGTTTAGCAAGCCAATGCTCATACCACTGAGCTATCCCTCCCCCAAAAAGCCTTAAAAACCTCTAAGGATGGAGATTCCACCACCTCCCTAGGTAACCCATTCCAGTGCTTCACCACCCTCCTAGTGAAATAGTGTTTCCTAATATCCAACCTAGACCTCCCCCTCTGCAACTTGAGATCATTACTCCTTGTTCTGTCATCTGCTACCACTGAGGCACACGAGTTCAGCCATCTTAGTATTTTGATCTCTAGCATTTGTATACAAGCACTTCTAAAATTTGTGACTGAAGGTAACAGTAAAGCATGCTTCAGTGTAGGGATAGATGTAACTGCTACTTAAACTATACATTCTTAAGCAAAGAGAGTTTATACCTTTCGTTTTAAACCTTTCTCACTGGAATATGGCAGCATTTGGTCATTATGAAAAAAAATGTATCATTGGGGTATGCTCTTTTGTTACTAAATACCACAGCCTTTTCTGAGGAAAGAGGATGAGAGCCGATAGCAGGACAAGAAACTGTCCACTGTCTGGTATCTTTCAGACCAGGCAGCTCCAGAGTTTAGATGGAATTGTTGGTTCCATTTCAGAGTATTTGGATCAGGAATGTCTGTTTGGAACAGGGCAGATATGAAAAACATGAAAAGATATGGTAAATATTTTGAGCATCAGGTTACAAACACAGTTACTAAACGTGTGTTACGTGACATTGATGGTCTGGCTACTGAAGAAAGATATTCTCTATTTATTATGCGTGGAACTGCTAAATTATTTAACCAGACACCAGTAACAATTAAATAATTCAGTACAGACAATAGTAAGAAAGTAAAAGAGCTCGAGGAGGGTAAGAAGATTATCTGTGCAGGCTACGGTAGCTATGTGTTAACTACAAGAACCAATTTCTTAAGGAATGTTGAACAAGGTAAATTGCCTGATGTAATCAGTGAAGAACATTTATCTAAATGGTACTGCCCTAAATGTAGAGCGAAGACGCCTGTAAGCTGGCAATGTGCCAGTTCTTGCAAACAAGTTCCATACAGCACAATTAGCAATTTGGAGTCTGTAACACCACAACCTGACAAAGGTACTTGTTATTTGAACAGTCTTGTTCAGTGTCGGGTTCCATGTACATTTCCTACACGGTATCTTTACTGCCATTGTCTTTTTTGTTTTGGATTCCTGCTCTGGTCACAGGTTTTAAATGCCGGGTGGACGTACCCAGTGACTCTACGAGCCAAAAGAAACTGCAGCAGAAAAACCCGGGGAAAGCAGACAAAGGCACTGACACGAGCCTCATCATGAGAGCTGCTGCCCGCATCGTCTCCTGGAACCCCAGGCCTTCGTCACCCTCATCCTAAAAATGTCCTGACCCCAGAGTGGGCCTAAAACACCACCTCAAATGCCGTTGGCACCGCTGCTGGCGCCAGCTAAATCCAACCACCAGCTGGGATCAACCCAGACTTGAATAGCAGCTGCAACCTCAGCGGCGCCCGCCCATCTGAGCTAACGTCTTCTCTTTTACCCCCAAGCCCAGTTACTGCCACGTTTAACAGCGTTCTCAAAACTCCCAGGCAAGGGATTGTCTTTCTAAAATGTTCTCCAGCTAAAATAAAAACAAAACCTGTTGTTAAAAGAAAAGCCGATCTTAATACTTCACATTTCAAATGCTTTAACTGATTCTTTACTTCTTTTCTGTATTGTTAATCAAAACGTTAACAAAAATGTTTGTGATGGTACTAAGCAGGCAGAGATCAGTGTATACCAACCCCCAAACCAGGTTTAATACTGTTTAATGCTAAATAGTAAATAAATTATGTTGACATCTTTGGCCCATACAGTCCAGCTAAATTAATGGCTTTTCTTCTGCCTTTGGGCATTACAAATGTCCACCAAATGCAATAGTGGTTCCAAAGTACCGTCATTTTGTTGCTTTTTGAAAGAGACAATACACTTGGGTAAAATGCCATCAGAGCTTCAGTTTTTCTCCAGGTACACAAGCTTAACCACTCATGCACAATCTTGTCACAGCGTGTGCAAATGTCAGACTTGTACCGTGAAAGCAGCAAAACAGGGACATTTGTTTTGTTTCATATTTGCCCATTCTGGGCAAACAGCCGCACAAAAAATAAAAGCTAATTTATTCTTAAACATCTTACAGCCATATAACAGCAACTGTTTCAGTTTTATTTTAGCCACAAAAACAGTAAGTTTGACATTCTTAAGCTTTGTTAGTATCTAAAAAGTTTAACTCTACATTTTATAATACAGTACACCCTGGCTATAACGAACCCCTGGTGATCAAAGTCATTTGTCCAGTACAGCCAGGGGTTCGTTATAGCGAGGGGGGGGAGTACTCCTCCGGCCCTGGGGCCACGGTGCGGGCCAGAGAGGTTCTCCGGCCCCAGGGCTGGGCCAGTCCGGATGAGCTCTCTGCCCCCTGTTGCATGAGCGCCCTCTCCCCGCCGTGGCTCTGGGGCTAGAAGAGCACTCAGACGTCAGCTACAGTGCGTGGGGCTGGAGGGGGGATCCAGGGACCACATTCTCTATAGCCCGAGGTTTGCTATTGCGAGGGGCTACTGTATTGAATCAGATACAATTTGAAAGTCCCAATTTTAAAATAAATATTTGCAAACCTTAATATATAGCCAAGTACCGTTTTCTTTTCCTTTGTCTAAATGCTTAAGCTAAACTAAAGTTTTTGTTTGTAATTGTGGTTTTCTGAACAAATATCCAATCCTAGGTGGAATTGGTTCATTTAAAAATAAAAAGTTGTAACAATTAGTCTCTAACTTTTACCTGCTTAAAATGATCATAGTAAGTCAAGTTATTTTCAATAAAAGATATTATAAACCAATACAAGAAAAACCCTACATTATTCCAAGATATTTTCAATTAAAATATTATAAACAACAAAAATAATTTGTTAGTAATTATTTGGACTAAATTAGTCCAAACAAAAAAATCACATTACTATGATTAAAAAACTATATTTAAAATATACTTGATTGAAACAAAAAATAGTTAGAACTAATAAATCAAAATAAATGTAGGAAATATTAAACCTAATTAATAAACAAAATAATAAGAAGTGAACTGTTCCACCCATCACTCCATTAAGTCATTAAAAAAACTACCCTAAAACTAAACCAACCAGCCAAAAAAAAAAAAAAATCAAAGAAAAGTTACTAAAATACCATCATGGCTACTGGCTACCACCCCCCCACTGTATCCTAAAACCCTGGACCTTCTTCGTCCTCATCCTAATCAAAAAATGACATCCCAAACCCCACCGACAAGAATATAAAATCCAATTTTAACAACAACAACAACAGCCCTAGCCTATTGCTACTAACTTCTTCTCAACATCTGCAAAAAATAGTTATTACCATCTTTAACAGTGGCAGATTAGCCACTGGGCTGACGGGGCCCGTGCTCAGGGACTGCAGCCAATTGGGGATCCCTGAAAAATGGGCACCCCTTTTTCTTTGTTGTCCTTTAGCATTATTTACCTCTGATACTGTTTTTCCTTTGAGTACTCCTGCCTTCTTTATCTTGGGGGAATCTATTGCTATTTTGTATTGATTTTTTTTGGCTGCATTCTTTGTTAGTTGCACTCCTGATTTTTTTTTTTTTTTTTTTTTTTGGATAGCCACATAGAATCCCTTTTTGCGCATGCATTTTTATAACCAAACATGTTTGCGGTCTCTCTCCCCACCCCAACTCCACAAATTGGAAAGTTTTCACAGATCTTTTTTTTTCTCTCATTCGCCCCTACAAGAAAAATGAATTTTCTCACAATGGAATATTTATAATAAGCCTTGTTGATATTGTATTGTAACAAGATAATAATTGATTATTTGTAGCTCTGTCTGTGATATTGAAGTGCAGGAAAGATTGTTATCCTCCTATGAGCAACTTAAACATTATCATCTTGTGGAAAGATGTGTCCGTGTACCTGTTGGGGAAAGAACCAAGGAAGAGATGTTTGGTTCACAGGCGTGCTATCAAGTATAATGTTAATTTCATCACCTGGATCCTATTTGATCTTTACAAAAACTGCTGCTATTAAAGGTCCTGACCCAACACTCATTGAAGAATTCCCGCTTGTCATGGTTCCCTCCCCACTCTGAACTCTAGGGTACAGTCGTGGGGACCTGCATGAAAGACCCCCTAAGCTTATTTCTACCAGCTTAGGTTAAAAACTCCCCAAGGTACAAATCTCCCCTGTGCCCTGAGAAAAGGTAATCACTGCCACCACCAAGTGATTGAAACAGGAATCAGGGAAAAGGACCACTTGGAGTTCCCCTTCCCCCCAAGATATCCCCTCAAGCCCGTACACCCACTTTCCTGGGGAGGCTTGAGAATAATCTCCTTACCAATTGGTTACACAGTGATCAAAAACCTAGTCCCTGGATCTTAGAACAATGGAAAACGGTCAGGTTCTTAGAAGAAGGGTTTTATTAAAGCTAGAAAGATAAAAATCATCTGTGTAAAATCAGGATGGTGAATATTTTACAGGGCACTCAATTTCCCAACTCAGAGGGATCCTCCCCTGGGCAAAACCTTCAAGTTACTGAAAAATGCAACAAAAACAGGAATATACATTCCCTCCAGCACAGCCAATTTCCCAAGCTAAAAACAACAGAAAAACCTAACACTTTTAAAAATCTAAATCACTTACTAGCTCTATAGGAGATGGATGGTTTGCTTGCGTCTCCTACTGAGAGATCCCACAGACAGACAAAAGCCTTTCCCCCCCCCCTCAGATTTGAAAGTATCTTGTCCCCTCATTGGTCCTGATGGTCAGGTGTCAGCCCAGCTTAACCCTTTACCGGTAAGAGGATTTTATAGTACTGCATCAGAGCTTCCCAACTCCTTCCCTTTATATTTATGACACCGCTGATATCAGTGGGCAATGGATCGGGCCCAAAAGGAAAGACTAGCTAGATCTAGCTGTAGTGGGGACAGGCGCTGGACAAACTTCCCTGCAGAAGCCTGTAATGCCCCTAAATCCCGCCTGGCAACTTTCTTGCTTTTCCTATTCTGGGCTTCTTTTGAACAGAGATTGCCGATTGTATCCAGTGCTAACGGCATACAACTGAGACTCTGTACATGTAAAACTTTAAAAGCAATCTTTACAGAGAACCAGTCCAACTTTACCAGAAAAAATGAACCCGGGAAAAATGTGGATTTGTATCAATCAAATAGGAAGCCCCCACGCACCGACCTCACTCCCCAGCACAAGCACCAGGTGGCGGGGGAAGCCCCAGGGCCCAGACCCTGGCTGCAGTCCCGGGACTGGGGGAACTCTCACTCCCTGCTGCGGCCCAGGGCCATGGCAGGGGGAAGGGGGGGGAAAGAGCTTCTCCGGTCTTGGGGCTGCAGTGGGGGTGGGAAGAAAGGAGCAAAGGGCTTGCGGAGCCACAGTGGGGTGTTTGGAATGGGGGGGACCATGGGTGCAATGGGGCGGGGCCATGAGGGAAGGGGCAGAACGGGGTGGGGCCAGGGGCTGGGCCGCAGGCAGAGGGGGCGGAACGGGGGCAGGATCGCGGGTAGAAGGGATGGGGAGGGGCCCCCGACTGGCTCTGGCCCAGGCCCCAGGAAACCGCAATCCGCCTTTGATCTTTAATACCATCTAGAAGCTATCAAAGCAGGGGGCTCTTCCTTCTGCAACCTCCCCCCTGCTAAAGAGCAAAACAGGATTAGCCAAGGGTGGGAGGAGGAATGGGTGGGTGGGTGAGTGGCGTCTTTTTCTTCTCCCCAAAGGGGCTATTATAAGAGACCCCCAGAGGCTCTCGCTGTGGTTCTATACCCAGCCCAGTTGTCAGCTGTGTCTGACAGAACTATATTTCCCACGCCCATGACCTCCAGCTGGTGCTTCGATTTCTGGGGCACCTGGTCAACGTTAAAGGCACAAGCACAGTGGGGAGCCCAGAGCCAGGGATTGCTACAGCTCTGATCGTCCTGGGGTCCGAGAGCACGTGGGGGCACAGTGCCACCTACTGGCTGACAGAGGGAATGCAGGGCCTGAGTCTGCCTTGGCTTAAGACATATACTGGATCAGAGCAATGGTCCATCTAGCCCAGTGTCCTGTCTTCACACAGTGGCCAGTGTCAGGTACCCCAGAGGGAATGAACAGAACAGGGAATCATCACGTGATCCATCCTGTCGCCCATTCCCAGCTCCTGGCAAACAGAGGGTTAGGAACACCCAGAGCATGGGGTTGCATCCCTCCCCATCCTGGCTAATAGCCATCGATGGATCTGTCCTCCAGGAATTTATCTAGTTCTTTTTAAAACTATGTTATGGTTTTGGCCTTCACAACATCCTCCGGCAAGGAGTTCCACAGGTTGACTGTGCATTGTGTGAAGAAATACTGCCTTGTGCTTGTTTTAAGCCGGATGCCTATTAATTTCATTTGGTGACCCCTAGTTCTTGTGTTATGAGAAGGGGTAAATAACACTTCCTTATCCTTCCTTTAGCCACACCAGTCATGAATTTATAGACCTCAATCATATCTCCCCTTAGTCGTCTCTTATCCAAGCTGAACAGTCCCAGTCTTACGAATCTATCCTCATGTGGGAGCTGTTCCAGACCCCTCATCATTTTTGCTGCTTGTACCAATTTTACACTAGTCAAATTCCACTGATATCAGAGGAGTCATTCCTGATTCACCCCAGGGCAGAGGGGAATCGGCACTGTTGTTTTGAAACTGTTGTTTTGAAACTGTTGTTTTGAAACTCTGCAGGGATATCGGAGATGGCTGCTCCCTGAGTTTTATCCAGTAATAACAACAATGCTTGGCACTGCGTGTCCTACATCTTGGAACAGACTGACAAATGTTAACTCATTACATGACAGATAACAAACACCTATTTGGCCACCGGATCCATCCCCCACTCTCCCCATTGACAGAACCATCAACATTTACATCAAAGATATTCCAGCAAATGTACTCACGGCTGTACGTTTGTAGGGGGAGATCAGCAACATCCCACAACCCAGAGGTCATGGGTCAAATCCTTATTATATCTTTATCTAAGCAGGTATTTCTACAGCCCATGTAACCATAGGACCAGAGTTGCTAGAGGCACACACTTAGGGGAGAATCTCTCTCTCCAGTATTCATCACCATGGTACCTAGGCACCCTCTCTCTACCCCGCTCTGCCCAGAACATCTCTCAGGACCCAGGATAACGAAGGTCCGGGGTCCCAGGAGATGGTGGGGGTGGTAGCCATGACGGTGAAGCTCACTCTAGGAGCCAATTTTTTCCCCCAAAGTCTCTTTCTTTAAGGCCCGCAAAAGGGAATGGTGGGTGGAACAGCCCATGCTCTCGTGATTTTGTCCGCCAATTAGGCCTCATTTCCAACACACCAATTTTGATTCATTGATTTCTGGTCCCACATTTTCATGTTTGCTCGGCATGATCTTAACACAGTCCGTGAGCTATATAAGGACATCTTTTTGTTTGGGCTAAGTCAGTCTGCCTTCCCTTCGTATCTTCTCCCATCTCACACTCCTTAATGATGCTCTCCTCTCTGGTGATTTTCAGTTACAGAGCAAACACTTTGTTACCTTATACCATGGGACACAGAGATGGTAAGTGAGATTAAGGGGTGCAGCAATTTACAAGCATTTCACAGAGTCCAAACACTAAACACGTTCTTAATTCTAATCCCTGCTGTAAACACACCAACCCACCGGGAGCCGCACTGGATCCAGCTCTGTATTGTCAGTTCGGCTGAGGGCTAGGGGCCTTGGCATGAGCTGACAGCTGGTGTGACAGCCACACAAGGGTTTTGACATTCTCATAAAGAAACTAAGGAAATTTGCAAAAACACCGCGGAGTCCTTGGGGCACCTTAGAGACTAACAAATGTATTTGGGCATAAGCTTTCTTGGGCTAGAACCCACTTCATCAGATGCATGGAGTGGAACATACAGTAGGGCGGTATGAATACGCAGCACATGAAAAGATGGGAGTTGCCTTACCTAGTGGGGGGTCAGTGCTAACGAGCCAATACAATTAAGGTGGAAGTGGGCTATTCTCAGCAGTTGACAAGAAGGGAGGAAAATCACTTTTGTAGTGCTAATGAGTTCAATCTAAGCAAGGTGGCCCATTTCAGACAGTGGACAAGAAGGGGTGAGTATCATCAGTCAATATTTTTCTCTATGACTTGGATAATGGAAGGGGGGAAATACTTAGAACAGTTGCGGATGACACCAAGTTGGGCGGGGCCGCAAGCACTTGCGATGCCAGGATTAGAATTCAAAATGACCCTGACAAATTGCAAGCCCGAAGTCCTGGCTAGGTCTGTTGTTGGTATGAATGGGGTAGATGTGTACAGAGCACATGTACCCCACTATACGTGTCCCTCTCAGTGCTTGACCCCAGGCGTCTCTGCTGCAGCTCTCAGCTACGGGTTCTTAGTCCTTTAGCTCCGGCGGTGGAGAGCTCTGATGTTTACACCACAGACAGACACGTCCCTGCTTCGCGGCGCTCAGTGTCTGAGTGGAGATGAGAGCAGGCGGAGATGACACGGGGGTTGGCCTACATGACCTCCTAAGGTCCCTTCCAACCTTGATATTCTATGATTCTATGACACAGGGAGGGTGGGCCAGAAGAGGGAGAAAACTCTGGTTATTGCAGGGACACCACATCCTGTCTCTTCGCCAAAAGGCCAGGCCCATCCTGCGTCCCTTTGGGGGTCCCTCCCTCTCCTCCAGTGGGATCTGGGCAGTTCAGGACACAGTCAGAGGGGGCTGGATGGACGAATCTACATGGGGACCAGGAATGGGACAGAGGAGACACACACAGAACTGCATGCTCAGGAGAGTTTATTATTTTAGTGGGCTGCAGCCACAGAGGGGAAGGGAGGGAAGGGGCAGGCGTGTAACTAGAACAGAGACACTTGGGGGAAGAGAGTTTGCCGCTGGGGAAGTGAGATCTGGTGTCTCAGGGAGGGAGGGGACTGGCCCTTGAAGCAGCAAAAGCATCCGAATGTCTGGGACGGTGTCTGATCACGGCCAAAGAGCCCAGTTCTTTCGCATCCTGGGTGCTGAGCTCCCGCCTCAGGCGCAGGCGAGCGACTCCCCTCGCTAGAGCCTACGCTTGCAAACGTAGGCGGTTTGCTTGTCACAGGAGTTATCGTTCCATTCCTTAAAACCTAGAAGGCAAAACAGAAATCACTGGGGTGGGGGAAGGTCGAGTGGGGCCATTCCTGCCCTGACAGTGACGCCCCCTCATTGCACCCTGCTGAAGGAAGACCCCAGCTCGTGGGCATGAGGCTGCGAGGATGAGGAGGCTGGAGACGAAGGCCCATGTGCCTCAGACAGGGACAGACTCCATCGCTCCCTGAGGGACGCTGTGTCAGCGTGACAGTGGAAGACCCTTTCCTGTTGTGTTGGAATGTGTCTGATGAGAGCACGACGGGGTCTCTTGGGGCTAGGTGCTGTTTCCATACACACACGGACAGACTATCCCTGCCCAGAGAGTGCACTGTCTATATAGACAAGGGGTGGGAGGGGAAACTGAGACCCAGAGTGGGGCAGTGATTTGCCCAAGGTCACCCAGAAGCTCAGTGGCAGGGCTGGGAACAGAAGCCAAGTGTCTGGCGTCACAGTCCCATACCTGCCCACTAGGCCACGCTGCCTCTCAATCTGCAAGTGCTGTTACCTCCCATCCCCCCACACCCCTCAAAAGGCCAGAAAGGAGCACGAGAGCCCTGACCAGGTGCCAGCAGGAGACAAGCTCAGGAAGAGGGACACCGGCTCGCTCTGTGCTGAATGAGCCGGCTCAACCTCCATCTCCTGCACATCTGGGTTTGTGTGTGGCCCAGGGGCAGCATCTCTCCCCAGGGAACAGCACGAAGGATCCTGGCTGATGAATTGCTGTGAATCTCACCCTCTCGCCCGTTCTCAGAGCCACACAGCCCCGGGAGCGTTATTCAGAAATGGTCCCACACTGGTTTTGCAAATGTTTCACTTTAACTATTAGCTGTGTGTGTGATTAGTCATGCAGGTCACATGGCATTGCTCCCGCTCTATGATTGGATGAGTGACTCTTTTTCAATAGGGGATAATAGCAAAGCAAATCCTGCCCAGTGTGAGTTTGAGGGAAGGAGCATTCGTGCCAACGTGGCTGAACACTCAGACTCAGGAGCATCTGAGGCTGGGCGAGTCATGTGACTAGCAGGGCCCATGAACAATGAGTCACTCATGAATTGGCGAGTGAGCTTTCCCTGCTCTCTCAGCTCGACGTCCTACCCAGTCCTGGCCTCCCCAGCATAAGGGACAGGCAGGGTATGGCTGAAACCACTGAGCTCTGGCCATCCAGGTTGCTACTGCCACTGTCAGAGCAGCCCTGAGGTTGCTCTAAATTTCCCTGGGGCCCAAACAGTCCCCTGGCTGCCCCCAGAATCAGGGTGGCAAAAACCACCAATGCACCAACTGAAGAACACATGCCCCACCTAGGTATTAAATAGCTCTGCTCTGGTCTTTCCCTTTAACTGAGCATCTGGGGCCAAATGTTCTGTAGGGCCTGCCTCTGACTGGAGCTGAGCCTCAAGCTGGGACATGTGGGGGAGGAGTTCCCCGGTGAGATAAGGGGACTATCTCTGGAGAGCCGCAGTGTGAGCTGAGGGAGAGAGGTGGTGGATGTGGCCAGGGTCCTGTCTTGGCTCCTTTGCTGGTGAATGTGTGTTTGAGCATCTGCTCACCCTTTTCTTTTATGAGCTCAGCACAGTATTCTTTGCCGCCCGTGTTGTTTGGTTCCCCGATTTTCCAATCACTGTAGCAAAACTGGGAGCCATCTGTCCACCTCCAGCGTCTGTTCTGCAGAGACAGGGGAGAAAGGTCGTGGGGTCCCGGGGAGAAGAGACCTTGGTGATAAGGCACCATAGAAACACCTAAATCCAACACAGAAGTGCCCTACTCAGGCAGTGGGAGAGAGTCGGGGAAGGGTCGTGGGACAGTGGGTGGAGAGAGGCCAGCTCAGGGGAACGGGACCTGGAGACGCTGAAATAATAGTAACACTTAGCACATGAACTTCACCTTCTCCCTTCCACGCCCTTTGCCTGAATTAACTAATTATCTCGTGATGGAGCAGAGTCACTCTGGAGTGTCTTCTAGTCCCTAAACCCCATGGGCAAGGCCCGTTGTGGGGCGCTGGTGGTTTAATGTGGGTGATATCATCCTGTTTAAGCAAAATAAAAGTGCTTCTGTGATGGAGACGCTGGATGGGTCAGGGAATGGGACATGGGGCCTTTTCCCCTCTAGTGGGCTCAGCACCAGTCTGACCCCAAGTTAGCAGGACTGACTAGCTCAGTAGAATCAGAGAAGGGGACATGGGGCGTTTCACCTCTGGGGTGCTGGCTCTGGCCTGGCCTCAGCTCATGGGGGACTGGCTGGCTTCGGGGGTCAGAGAACTGGATCCAATCCATTGCCAGGCCGGGGGGAGCTGGATGGCCGAGGACACTAGAGAATGGGACACGGAGCCTCTCACTCCTCCCGTTCTGAGCCCAGCCCAGGCTCCGGTCTGGGGCGGGGGATCCAGGGGCTGAGTCTGTGCGTGTGTTCGGGGAGCCCCCTGACCCCAGCCCCTCTCTAGCAGTGGGGAGGGGAAGGAAACTGATCATAGAATCATAGAATCTCAGGGTTGGAAGGGACCTCAGGAGGTATCTAGTCCAACCCCCTGCTCAAAGCAGGACCAACCCCAACTAGATCATCCCAGCCAGGGCTTTGTCAAGCCTGACCTTAAAAACCTCTAAGGAAGGAGATTCCACCACCTCCCTAGGTAACCCATTCCAGTGTCAATGAGTCACAGTGATGGAGACAAAGCTTCAGATGGAGCTTGATAAGTTTCCGAAGGGGGTGGTGTGACGGGGTTGCCGGCCATAACCTGGACTGGACTCTGTGACCCTGGAGGCTCTTTCCAGTCCTATGTTCATAACGGCTCCTTCCCCCTCTGGGGCTCCTTCCCAGCTGTGACTGCTCCCCCTTCACCCCCCTGCCCTAAGGAGCTGGGGGCTCTCCTAAGGAGACCCAGGCAAGGACGGGATCCCCAAGCTGAGGGAGCAACCAGCAGTGCCAGGGGCAGTGCAGAGATCAAGGGGGAGCAGAGGCTCAAGTCTTGGGCAGGAAAAAGTTGCTAGAAAACTTGAAGAGGGTGGAGTAGAGACGGGATGTGGGTGTATCGGGAGGGCACAGCGCATTGCATGAGCTGGGAGGGGGGGAAGGGAAATGGGGCAGTATTTGGAGAGGCAGGTGCAGGTCAAAGGTCAGTTTGATGATGGGGGTGTGACGTTATTGACAATAACTGGGACTGTATAGATCATTGTTACAACCAAGGTCCTGTAGTGGCACCAAATCTTATATAAAGGGGATCAAATGAGGTGTCTAAGACCAGGTTATGCTTGGCTGGTTAGGATTATGTCATTTATATGCATGTATCAGTTTTGTAGTTGAAGTTATGAATATTGGGTTTATACTGTCTGTATTTCAAACTGGGGCTGGGCTTCTGGGTGAAACCACAGACAAGTTGGTCTCAAGCTCTGGTAACCTGCTTGATGGCCCATTAAGGGCCATCGACTATACAACTGACTCATTCAGAGAAGGCAGACACACCTTGTGACTCCGCAAGGGATGCAGGGACATGCCTATGGACAGAACTCTGAGGTTTTTTCTTTGCCATGTGCCCCAATGCTTGTCTTTGGAACAAAGAAAGAGAGGCCACATGATGAAAGACTATAAAAGACTCCTGCAACTCCTCCATCTGGTCTTCAGTCCTGCTTCATACCTCTGGAGGGACTTTGCTACAAACTGAAGCTCTGAACAAAGGACTGAATGACCCATCCCAGCTGGGGATGAATTCCAGAGACTTAATTTGAATCTGCAGTTTATTTTATCACTGCTACTAGCTTGAACCAAGAACTTTTCTATTTCTGTATGTAATTGATTCCTTTTAACCAATTCTAGCTCCCACCTAGACCTCTTTCCTTTTATGAATAAACCTTTAGATTTTAGATTCTAAAGGATTGGCAACAGCGTGATTTGTGGGTAAGATCTGATTTGTATATTGACTTGGGTCTGGGGACTTGGTCCATTGGGATCAGGAGGACCTTTTTTCTTTTACTGGGACATTGGTTTTCATAACCATTTGCCCCCATAACGAGTGGCACTGGTGGTGAGACTGGGAAACTGGAGTGTCTAAGGGAATTGCTTGGGGTGACTTATGGTTAGCCAGTGGGGTAAAACCAAAGTCTCCTCTGTCTGGCTAGTTTGATTTGCCTTAGAGGTGGAAAAACCCCAGCCTTGGGCTGTAACTGCCCTCCTTGAAGCAATTTGTCCTGAATTGGCACTCTCAGTTGGGTCCCGCCAGAACCAGCATCGTTACAGGGGGACACCAGAGCCTGGCTGTATTTAGAAGGGAAAAGCCACAGGGGAGTCGGAGCTTACGGAAGGATGGAGATGGAAAGGCTGCGGGAGGGCAGGGGTTAAAGGTGGAGGGCAGTTGGGAGACTCTGGTGCCCATGGCAGGGAGAAGGGGAGTAGGAGAGGGGGAGGGAGACCCTGGCAGCCCCTATGAAGGGCTCATGGGACATGGTTTCTGCACAGTCCTTAGGAAACAGAGTCATGGGGGGGAGCATCTGCCAAGGGCAAAGCAGGTGCCAGTCACTCACGTGCTCGGGGCTGTGGAGTCCGATCCACACATCATCCTTGGAGCCTGAGTTGATGATGTGTCTGGCCACCATGTCCCCTTCTGCCTCAGAGAGAATGGAGGCGAGATGGGCCCCGTTGTGGAGAAACTGACACTGCACCTGTGGCAGGGACACCAGTGAGGCCTGTTACCCCCAAGCAGGGGGACGCTGTTTGGCACTGGGGTGGGGTCCTGCCCCACCAGGCTGCAGCAGGAGCAGGGACGGCTGTGAGGGGAGAGAGCCCCCTCTCTGTGTCTTTCCCCAGCCCCAGTGCCTGGCACCAGCCACGTCACCGCTGCAGCCTTCCCGTCCCACCGCTGCAGAGATACACCCAGGGGCCAGAGGTGATGTCACCAAACTCCTTCAGCCCCTGCCCCCTGCCAGTGAACCCACCCCACCCCACCCCACGGATCCCTGAGAAGAACCTCATACCTCAGCCTCTGACCAGGTCATCCTTTGAGGGAAGAACTTGTAGCAATGGCTTTGGAAGGGCTGCCAGCCACTGGGACAGGAGCTGGCTCCTATTCCTGATCTGAGAGAGGAGATACGGGGAGAGAGGACATTGCGGGGAGAGGCTGTTTGGGAGAAGAGAAGGGGAGCAGAGCTGTCAGTTGTCGTCATTCCAGCTTCTCCAGATCTCAAAAATCCTGTGAACTTTTGCCCTCTCTCAAAATGGCCACTATCTCCTGTTACTTTCAGTGGGGCTGAAGCCAGTCAGTTAAAACAGCTGCCCCTCCCTCGCCCCCTTTGACTGTCCTAGTAAAAATTACCACTGTCTCCCTTCCCGAGGGGACAGGAGCTGGGTTGCACTCAGGAGGTGACCATCTTCCCTGTCTTCTGTGCAGGGGCACTGGGGAACCTGACGGGGAGGGGTAGCAAGGGGCTTAAGTCAAAGTACACAATGTACTATGGGGTGAGATGGGGCAGCACTGGGTGTCATGGGGACACTGGTGAGGCTGGGAGCAGAGGGGAGGTTGGAGACATTGGAGTATAGTAGAGGATGAAGGGACACCACCCACGGATTTGCCAACGTAGTGAGGAGGCCTTGAAACTAGGTTTAAAAGGGGCAGGTGATAAAATCCCACAGGTGACCTTAAAAGAAATGTTGTGGGAGGGGGAACAGAAAATAACTGTAGGGTCACAGAAGCAACAAGAGGGGTAACTGTGTGGGAACCTGCTCTAAAACTCAGCTATCTATACACAAATGCAAGGAGGGAATAAACAGAAGAACAGGAAGCATTCGTATCTAAGCTAAATTATGACTTTATTGGCATCGCAGAGACTTGGTGGGATAGATCTCATGACTGGAATATTGGTAGAGAGAGGTATGGCTTGTTGTGACGAACTAGGACTGTTGTTAATGTTTTCCCTGAGTACTGTGTAGGTGCCTCGGTTTCCCTATGTAGTGCTTGAGTATCTAGGTGGTGGGACAAGGGAGCATGATTGTTACAGAGGGGCCTGGACACAGAGAATGGCCGACACTCTGTCTCCTAGCAACGGATGGCCCCGGCCCCTCCCCTGCAAAGGTGAGAGCTGAAGGTGTTGGAACAAAGGGATCAGGTGACCTCCTGGCCCGGGAAGGAGACAAAGGGAGAGGAGGGGCTGGACAGTTTCAGTTTGGAGCCGGCTGGGGAACATGGAGGGAAGCGCAGACAGAGTCTGGCCTCCCTGCCCCCCTTTTGGAGCTGTGGGGTAAAACGCAGGGAGCCCCAGGCTGGGGTCTAAGCTCCCTGCCCCCCGGAAGGGCCCGACTGAGGGGTCCTGGTTGCACTGACAAGCTCTGTTTGGACTGTGTTCCTGGCATCTCTAATAAACCTTCTGTTCTACTGGCTGGCTGAGACTCCCAGTGAATCCGGGGAAGAGGGGTGCAGGCGCTGACTCCCCCACACTCCGTGACAACTGGTGGCAGTGGTGGGATGTTCTGCACCCCATGGAAGGCGCTTCCTGCAGTAAGTAACTGGGGAGCAGTAGAACGAAGGGGGGCTAACGAGGACCAGGCGTGCTGAAAGCTCACAGAGGAGCGGTTTCGGGGAGTGGAGGAGCTACGCTTAACCCCTGGGAGTGTGTGACCAGCGAGAAGGACTGTGCAATGATGGGGTCCCCCTGGGGGCTGCAGTGAGCAGTCCCAGGGGCGGAGGAGCCTGCGGCTTGGCCCTGGGAGAGAGAAGGAATTTTGCAGTGACAGGGTTCCCCCTGGGGGTGCCGTGAGTGGACCCAGGGGTGGAGGAACTGCAGCTCGACCCTGGCAAAGAGGCGGTGACCTGGAGAAGGGCTGGCACACTTGGGGTTCGTCCTGGAAACCGTGGGGAGCTAAGAGCACACAGGCCTGCGAATCCACAGCAACGTGGGAGCAGTGAAGTGATGGCATATCGCCTTCTCCTTAAAAGAAGCATTGTAACCCTGTGCAAAAAGAGAGGGATACGCATTGGGAAGTTCACCAAAGAGCAGTTAATCGTGCAGCTGGAGGAGGATGACCATTCTAGGGAGCAGATTCCTGACCCCAATGGGGCTACAGCAGGATCTGGGAGCAGCTGGAACGGTAGCCTGGCATCCCCAAGAGTCTGGTCCCCAAACAGACGGGGGTCTTCACGATCGGGTTCCCCAGCAGGGGATCGGAGACGGATGGGACTGGAGCTGAGTCCGAGAGAGCAGGAGGACTGTGAGAATCAGCGAGAGCCCGAGAAAGGGCTACAGGAGAAGCAGCAGCAGCAGCATGAACTGGCGGTGGTGGAACGGAGAGGCATAGGGGACTGGCCAGGGGTGAGTGGGGATGTGGAGGCCCACCTCACTGCCTTTGAGCAGGCTGGCGATTTGAACCAGGGAGACCCTGCGGAAAAGCCTCGGGATCTAGCTCCCTTGCTGGGTCCCAATGCCATAAACTCTGTCAGCCAGATGGGTGGGATGGTGGACGGATTTCCACTCCTGGCCCCAACCTATATGTCTGCGTGGAGTCTCATGGGCTCAGGCCCTACGGACCCCCAGTGGGAGCGGAAGGTGATGGTCAATGGAGAGACATTCTTGGGGTGACGAGACCCCGGGACAGAGAGAACTGTGGTCAGGCCCCGGGTGGTGCACCCCCACCAGATGCTGAGGGGCTGTGTGACCTGGGTGAGGGTCCCAGGGATGGAACCATTCGCCTTACCTATGGCCCAGATCCCTGTACAGACCCAGGAGGGGTCGGGCTGGCTGGTGGTTGGGGTTCTCCAGGATATCAGGCTGTGAGGTGCTGTTGGGGGGTGACTATGTATCTTTGGGACAAGATCCAGGCCCTGGCCCTGTAATTGCCGAGGATTTGAATTTGAACTCAGGAAACCAATTGGCTAAGAGGGAAATGGTCAGTGAAAATGCAAATGACCTGGCAGGCAGGGGGGAGGAGCTGCCAGGCCCCGGTTACCTGCCTGCCTGTAACCAGACCCCTAGGGTGGGGTGGGACAGAGAGATGCTCCCCGCCCCCCTGCACACTGGAGAGTGGGCTCACGCTGGCTCTGATGCAGAGAGCAAAGCAGCGAGCTCGCTGCCTGGCCCCACAGGGACAGCCAGGGCAGCGCTGAGCACGGGGGGAGCAGAGACCCCAGCTGAGTGGGGGGACACACAGGCAGGGCAGGATGGCTGCCAACCAGGCTGGCCTGGTCCAGAGGTGCTACCAGGAAGTGATTCCACGGCAGGGAGGGAGCCACCAGGGACAGGGCTCAGCGGGGCGGTGACCCCAGGCCTAGCCAGTGAGCTACAGAGGGATCCCGCCTGGGAGAAGCTGAGGGAACTTGCTGGCCACAGCGCTTCAAACCCCCTTGGGGAAGGCTACAGGGACAGATCCCTGTGAGAGAAGGGATTCCTATGCCGGGAATGGGCTTCCCCAGGGGAAGTAGAACTGTGGGGAATCAGGAGGCAGCCGGTGGGGCCCCAGAAGTATCATCACCGGCTATTGTACCTGGCCCGGGGTAAGGGAGAAGATCCCTGGAGGTCCCTGCCCATCAGAGAGGAACCTTTCCAGAAGGGGGCTATGGATAGAGTGGGGGTCCCCAGCAAGGTCCTTACAGACCAGGGATCCGAGGTCATGTCAGCCCTGCTCCGGGGCGTGTGGGAGAAAGGTGGGGTCTGGCCCACCTGGGCCTCTGCATATCACCCTCAGTCCAACAGGCTGATGGAGAGATTTCAGGGGACCGTGAGGCTGATGCTGAGGACTTTTATAAATCAGCATCTGCAGGACTGGAACAAGTACCTGCCCCACTTGTGGCACAGGGAAGTGCCCCAGGAATCACCAGGGTGTTTCCCTGCTGAGCTGCTGTATGGGAGGAAAGTAAGGGGACCCCTAAAACTGGTAAGGGATGATTGGAAGGAGAAGGGGGAAGACCCCCTGGGGGATCTCTCCCCTGAGATGGGAACCCATCCTCCCATCAGGTGTTCCCCATTCAGAGTAACTGGGAAAAGAGCCCAGAACCTGGAGAGAGAGGCCAAGGACATGCTGGCTTTAGAGGTGAACCAGTCATTCAACAGCACAAGGCTGGCCAAGGTGGAGGTGATCAGAGTTTGGCCTGTTCCCCAGAACAAGGTCCAGACCTTTAGCGGGATGGCGGGGTACTACCAGAGGTTTGTACCCCCCTTTAGCTCCCTAGCTGCCCCCATCACAGAGCTAGGTAAGAAGGGGAAGCCAGACGAGGCAGTCTGGACCGAGCAGGGCCAGAGGGCTCTCTGTGCGCTGAAGGAGGCTCTAATCCAGGGCCCAATAGATCGAGTAAACCCAGACGGGGCCAAGCCCTGTACAGTGTTCACCGAAGCCTCAGACACAGGGCTGGGCGCGGTGCTGATGCAGGCCTATGCGAAGCGGGGGAGACCCCCCCATCGGGTATCTGAGCAGGGAGCTGCTGCCCTGGAGGCAGAACGGTCTGGCCATAGAGAGGGAATGCCTGGCCATGGTGTAGGCCCTTAAGAAGCGGCAGCCGGATCTATTTGGGTGGCGCTTTACGGTGTATATTCACCACCCCGCCCCAACGTGGCTGCATCCAGGAAAAGGGGCTGATGCCGAGCGGCTGGTGACAGAGACACGTGGTCAGAGAAGGGACCAGATCAAGAGGGAGGCTCTTAACCAAGAGAGCCCAAAGTACAGCCCTCCAGACTGGAGCGCTGGGAGAAGTCCTGATCTCAGCTTGAACCCCAGGGGTTTTGGGATGGAAAAAGGGCACGGGCCGCATAAACCTTCCCACATGCGGCCTGCGGGTGAGCTAAGGGAGGATGTCGAAATGTAACGGCCTGGTGTAACCATGTTCGAACTTCCCCAGGTCACTGGCTAAAGTGACCCCGCTCAGTTCGGTCTCGAAGGGGGAAGAGATGTGACGAACTGGGACTGTTGTTAATGTTTTCCCTGAGTACTGTGTGGGTGCCTCGGTTTCCCTATGCAGTGCTTGAGCATCTAGGTGGTGGGACAAGGGTGCATGATTGTTACAGAGAGGCCTGGACACAGAGAATGGCCGACACTCTGTCTCCTAGCAACGGATGGCCCCGGCCCCTCCCCTGCAAAGGTGAGAGCTGAAGGTGTTGGAACAAAGGGATCAGGTGACCTCCTGGCCCGGGAAGGAGACAAAGGGAGAGGAGGGGCTGGACAGTTTCAGTTTGGAGCCGGCTGGGGAACATGGAGGGAAGAGGAGACAGAGTCTGGCCTCCCTGCCCCCCTTTTGGAGCTGTGGGGTAAAACGCAGGGATCCCCAGGCTGGGGTCTAAGCTCCCTGCCCCCCGGAAGGGTCCGACTGAGGGGTCCTGGTTGCACTGACAAGCTCTGTTTGGACTGTGTTCCTGGCATCTCTAATAAACCTTCTGTTCTGCTGGCTGGCTGAGACGCCCAGCGAATCCGGGGAAGAGGGGTGCAGGCGCTGACTCCCGCACACTCCGTGACACTTGTTCAGGAAGGACAGGCAGAGAACAAAGGGAGGAGGTGTTGCGTTATACACCAAAAATATATTCACTTGTTCAGGGTCCAGAAGGTGAGACGCAGGCCAGCTGAAAGTCTCTGAGTAAAGATAAAGGGGAAAAAACAGAGGTGATGTCATGGTAGGGGTCTAGTATAGACCACCAAGTGAGGGGGAGGTCGATGAGGCATTTATAGGATTAATAACAGAAATATCCAACAGACAAGACCTGGTAATAATGGGGGGAAGTCAGTGTTCCCAATATCTGTTGGAAAAGGAATATGGCAAAACATAACATTTTCAAAACATTCTTAGAATGTATTGGGGAGAACTTCTTCTTTCCAAAGGTGCAGAAAGTAACAAGGGGAACAGCCCCATTAGACTGAATTTTTACTCACAGGAAGGAATTGGTTGCGACTCTGAAGTTTGAAGACAATTGGGTGAAAGTGATCGTGAAATGACAGATCTCATGATTCCAAGGAAGGGGAGGCGTGAGAGCAGCAGAATAAACAAAGTGGACTTCACAGTGTCCGCACACCCCGTCTCCTGCTGGGGGGATAGTGGGTGTGTGGACACTGCGGTTACTGTCTACCCAACTGTCCTGGGCCTCAGGCTCACCATGCTGAGGTCCAAGGGTCTGAGTCAATACAGCAGCCCTGGGGTTCAGGGAGCATGGCCTAGCGGTCAGAATCAATATAGCAGCCCTCAGATACAGGGCAGTGTGGCTTAGTGACCAATACCCCAGGGGCTGCCACCAGGGGCGGTGGCAGCCCAGGTAAGGGGGCCCGGGCCCACCCAGCTCCACCAAGCCCTGACCCGGGGCCCTAACAGTGATGGAGTGGTCTACCACTGGGTCAGCGGGGAATTCACTGGAAGACGCTGACCCCACACAGGTGGGATATACCGCTCGCTCACCCTCCCTGGGTCACTTCCGACCACGCTTCCTGGAGCAGCAGTCCATGGAGCTCCTCTGGGTCTCTGGTAATTCCCTGGGGCTGCATTGGCCCCAGATCTCCAGTCCAGATCTCCGGCTCCCACAGGCACGTGCTGTGACATCTCCTCAGTTGGAGCCTCTAGCAAAGGTCCTTCCTCTACAGCAGGCCCCCCCAGACCGAGCCGGGCTGCTCCCTTTTATACTAGCCTAACACTCGGAGCATGCCCAATGGGCCCTTCCTGGGGGACAGGAGGACCTGTTCCAGAGAGAGCCCTGGGGAAGGGGAGGATTCCCCGCTCGGAGTTTTGCTAATTCCCCTGCACTTGGCTTGGGTGGCCCGAGAAGGGGAAGGCCCTAGGGCCGATCTGGCCCAGGAGGGGGCCATACCGCAGGAGGAGGCAGTTGCCAACCCGAGAGAGGGAGAGAGCTACCCCCTGCACGCAGCCGCCAGAAGGTCCCTGCCTTGGGACAGTGGCGGGGTGGGAGTGGTAGGAAGTGTCCCAGGGAGGGCAGCCTTAAGCAGCCATGGCTGTCAGATCACTGAGAGCCCTCAAAGGGTCCTGGGGTCGGAGCCCAGTGGAGGGGGAGGGCCCGGACTCCCCTGCCAACAAACCCCCTGCAAGTCATGGACCTAAGTGTAACCCCTTTGGGGTTTAGAGAGCATGGCCCCTTTAAATCTTTTTCCTAGGGGGGAGGGGGAGCAGTGAGAGAAAGGAGGGAAACTCGGCGGTGGGGGGGGTGGCACTGGAGATCCGGGGGAGAGAAGGGCTGCAGCCCGCAGGCCCTGACAAAGTGAAGAGAGAGAACCTGCCTGAAGCCTGAGAAGGACAGGGCGGCTGATCGGGGACACCCAGGACAGGAGCCAGGAGGAGCACTGTGCCAGGGGGGCATTGCCCGAGAACGACAGGCTGGAGCTGGACCCAGGATCTGTATCACTGCTGCCCAGAGCTGCATGGGGCTGGGAGCACTGGGGCTGGTGACTCTGCACTGGGAACAAGGAGGGAGGCTGTAGCTAGTTAAGTGGGGAGGGGGTCGCTCTGGGTGGCTTTGCAGAGAGTGGCAGAAGAGGGCACTGGAGGGGTTCATTGGGGAAAGTTCACTGGTGCCGAAGACGACCAGGAGCAGCCAAGACTCACCCCTGGACTGGAACGTTGCTCAGGACTCCTGAACTCTGTGTGCAGACACATTGCCCAGTGTCTTCCCTTTCGGCCTGTGCTACCACTGGGCCTGGGGGGCCTTGGTTTGGATGCAACCCTGTTTTACTGCTCCCCCTATATCTCCCCTTGTTCTTTCTCTCCTCTCATCGCTCTGTAAATAAATATCTTCCTTATATCCATTGTGCTTTTCCTGGGGGTGTGTTCGTTTGGGGGGTTTGGAACAGGTGCCCCTGGGGTGGAAGGGACTTTCCCTGCTGCATCCCTGTGCGCACTTTCTCTTGGCCAGAGCTGCCTGCAGAGCAGACGCCATCTTGGCCACGAGGGCGCTAAAGTTACGTAAGCCCTGACCACTAGGGGACGCTCCCCTACTGACCAGCCCCTCAGTGAGGACTGTCACAGGTGTGTTAACAGGAGTGTTGTGTGTAAGACACAAGAGGTCATTGTCCTGTTCTGCTCGGCACTGGCAACGCCTCAGCTGGAGTTCCGTGTCCAGGTCTGGTGCTGCACTTTCAGAAAGACGTGGAGAAGATGGAGAGAGTCCAGAGAAGAGCAACAGAAATGATCAAAGGTTTAGAGAACCTGAGCTATGGGGAACGGTTAAAAAACTGGGCATGTTTAGTCCTGAGAAAAGAGACTGAGGGGGACCTGAGAACAGTCATCACGTATGTTCAGTGGTGTTATAGAGGACAGTGATCAATTGTTCTCCATGTCCAGTGAAGGCTGGAGAAGCAGCAATGGGCTTAATCTGCAGCAAGGGAGGTTTAGGTCAGATACCAGGAGACACTTTCTAACTCTCAGGGCAGGGAAGCTCTGGAACAGGCTCCCGAGGGAGGTTCTGGATTCCCCATCACTGAAGGTTTTTAAGACCAGGTTGGACAAACACCTGTCAGGGGGCTCTAGGGTTACTTGGTCCTGCCTCAGTATGGGGGGGCTGGACTAGGTGACCTCTGGAGGCCCCTTCCAGCCCCACATTTCTATGATTCTCTGATAGCTGAGGGCCCACAGAGGGAAGCGAAGACAGAGAACCACTAACAGATGGGTGAGGGGAGGGATTAGCAATATTTGGAGTAACTGCAGAGATTTGTGGGGCAGAATAAGGGAAGGGATACAGGGGAGATAAATAGACTGTGATCCCAGGATTTTTCTTTGGAGGGGAGAAGGAGGGAAGGTTTTAGATTGTCAAAAGCAGAGGGATCAAGTTGACGAAGAGGCGCCATTTTGAGCCCAATGAATGAGATGGACGTGACTCATTTGGGATGTTTTCTCCACATTCTGTTCCCTGGGTAGGATGGGATTCCCCACCCAGTGGGGAAAGTCACTCCCTGGGGGCGGGTTTAGCTCCCAGCCTGTCTCTCACACTCAGCCCCAGGAGATCTCAGGGATTCTCTCTGCACTCAGAGCCAGGGGCGGCAGGAAGCAGCCTCTCTCCTCGGGCAGGTGCTGAGCTGCTGGCTGGGGTCGGGATTAGTGGGTCTGGTGGGGAAGGGGCTCTGGGGACCCAGCTGTGGTGGCTGCTCCCCCATGGTGGGTCTGGGGGCCCCTGAGTGAAATTACTTCACTTCCCATCGAGGGCAAACAGCCCCCGGGGGCTCCAACTCCAAGGGCCGGGCAGGGACTCACCTTCCAGCGAGGGGCTAAAGATCAGGCAGCCGAGGAGGCAGAGGCTGAAGTAGGCGACTGGCACCATCTTCTCGCTGCCCCTGGGGAGAAAACAGACAAGGGAGTTGGGGCCGTGAGACCCTGATACACCCCCCAGAATAACCTCCCCATCCCTCGCGGGGCATTTAAGTGCTTCGGAGCTGGGGCTGTTTGCTAAAGGGTCAGGCTGGGCTGGAAGGGCCCCGAGAGGGATCCCGTCCCCCAGCCCCAGGGGACCCAGCTCAGAGCCCATCTCCTAGAGCCCTGCTCCAGAACTGCTGCACGGAGCCAGGTCCCAGCTCCTCAGTGGCTGGGCTCCGCAAGCAGCACTGCCAGGGACTCCCCACACCAGGGCTGCAGGTGAGGAGGAGCCAGGGGGAAGCAGGGAGGTCGGGGTCACTCAGATGGGACCTGGGTCCTAGGAAAATCACTTAGATAAGTTAGATGCCTGCAAGTCACCAGGACCTGATGAAATGCATCCTAGAATACTCAAGGAGCTAATAGAGGAGGTATCTGAGCCTCTAGCTATTATCTTTGGTAAATCATGGGAGACAGGAGAGATTCCAGAAGACTGGAAAAGGGCAAATATAGTGCCCATCTATAAAAAGGGAAATAAAAACAACCCAGGAAACTACAGACCAGTTAGTTTAACTTCTGTGCCAGGGAAAATAATGGAGCAAGTAATTAAGGAAATCATCTGCAAACACTTGGAAGGTGGTAAGGTGATAGGGAATAGCCAGCATGGATTTGTAAAGAACAAATCATGTCAAACCAATCTGATAGCTTTCTTTGATAGGATAATGAGTCTTGTGGATAAGGGAGAAACGGTGGATGCGGTATACCTAGACTTTAGTAAGGCATTTGATATGGTCTCGCATGATATTCTTATCAATAAACTAGGGAAATACAACTTAGATGGGGCTACTATAAGGTGGGTGCGCAACTGGCTGGATAACCGTACTCAGAGAGTAGTTATAAATGGTTCCCAATCCTGCTGGAAAGGTATAACGAGTGGGGTTCCGCAAGGGTCTGTTTTGGGATCGGCTCTGTTCAATATCTTCATCAATGACTTGGATATTGGCATAGAAAGTACGCTTATTAAGTTTGCAGATGATACCAAACCGGGAGGGATTGCAACTGCTTTGGAGGATAGGGTCATAATTCAAAATGATCTGGACAAATTGGAGAAATGGTCAGAGGTAAACAGGATGAAGTTTAATAAGGACAAATGCAAAGTGCTCCACTTAGGTAGGAACAATCAGTTTCACACATACAGACTGGGAGGAGACTGTCTAGGAAGGAGTACGGCAGAAAGGGATCTAGGGGTTATAGTGGACCACAAGCTAAATATGAGTCAATGGTGTGATGCTGTTGCAAAAAAAGCAAACATGATTCTGGGCTGCATTAACAGGTGGGTTGTGAGCAAGACATGAGAAGTCATTCTTCCGCTCTACTCTGCGCTGGTTAGGCCTCAACTGGAGTATTGTGTCCCGTTCTGGGCACCGCATTTCAAGAAAGATGTGGAGAAATTGGAGAGGGTCCAGAGAAGAGCAACAAGAATGATTAAGGGTCTAGAGAACATGACCTATGAAGGAAGGCTGAAGGAATTGGGTTTGTTTAGTTTGGAAAAGAGAAGACTGAGAGGGGACATGATAGCAGTCTTCAGGTATCTAAAGGGAGGGGGGAGGGATAGTTCAGTGGTTTGAGCATTGGCCTGCTAAACCCAGGGTTGTGAGTTCAGTCCTTGAGGGGGCCATTTAGGGATCTGGGGCAAAAATCTGTCAGGGGACAGTAATTGGTCCTGCTAGTGAAGGCAGGGGACTGGACTCGATGACCTTTCAAGGTCTTTCCAGTTCTAGGAGATTGGCATATCTCCATGTATTATAAAAGGGTGTCATAAGGAGGAGGGAGAAAACTTGTTAATCTTGTTCTATCCTGTTATCAGCCTTTAAGGATAGAACAAGTAGCAATGGGCTTAAACTGCAGCAAGGGAGGTTTAGGTTGGACATTAGGAAAAAGTTCCTAACTGTCCGGGTGGTTAAACACTGGAATAAACTGCCCAGGGAGGTTGTGGAATCTCCATCTCTGGAGATATTTAAGAGTAGGTTAGATTAATGTCTATCAGGGATGGTCTAGACAGTATTTGGTCCTGCCATGAGGGCAGGGGGCTGGACTCGATGACCTCTCGAGGTCCCTTCCAGCCCTAGAATCTATGAATCTATGAAACAGGTTCCCATTTGTAGGGAAAAGCGGTTCTCAGAAGGGGCATTTGCCATCTCCCGCTGTCCCTCTCTCCACCATGCTGGGGCTAGCAGGTCCCCACGGTAGCCACCTACATGGAACGTGTAGGAAGGTGTGACGTTATTGACATAATCTGTAGCCGTATAGATCACTGTTGCAACCACTATTATATATTTGCAGCAAATATTGTACAAAGGTTGTCGTGTGAAGTGTCTATGACAAGGTTATCATTCGCTGGTTATGAGTATGCTACCTGTGTGCATGTGCAGTGGGGCGGCTGCCCCACTCCTGGAGAACAGGGGTTAAAAGCAGCCAAGCTAGACTGATTGGGGAAGCAGCCCCAGCTGCTCAATTAGGGCCCAGCTGGCCCTGATCAGAGGGCTGTGGGCCAGGAGCTGGAAGAGTCTCTCTCTAGCTGTGGAGAGAGAAGGATCTGGCTGCCGGGGAGCTCCGGGTACCAGGAGCAGAGCAGGGCTGGGGAAAGGCAAGAGGAGCTGGGGAGCTCCAGCCTGGTAAACCCCCAGGCTGAGGCCTTGTTAAAGGCCAAAGCAGGTACTGGGGTTGCAGAGGGGCAGCCCGGGGTTAGGCAGAGGCAGCTGGTCCAAACCCCCCTTGCTAATGATGAGTGGCCATTACACACTGAGGTCTGCCCCAGTGAGCGAGGGCTAGATGATGAATGGAAGTGGCCACTGAGGCGAGGTGGGGCAGAACCCCGAGGCTAAGGGGAATTGGGGTCTGGGAGGGGCACGGGGCCTAAGGCAGGTGAGACACCAACCTGCAGAGGGCGCTCCGGACAGGACAAGAGTGAATTCCCAAGACGACCAGCAGGAGGCCGGTGAGTTTTCGCTTCGCTACAACACGTATCAGTTTTGTAGTTGAAGTTATGAATATTGGCTGTATACTGTCTGTATTTCAAACTTATGCTGTGCTTGTGGGTGACATCCCAGACAAGTTGGTGTCAGCTCTGCCTAGCCTGCTTGATGGCCCATTAAGGACCATCAGCTACATAATTGACCCATTGAGAAAAGCCAGATACTCCTTGTGACTCAGCAAGGCAGGCAGGGACCTGCCTATGAACAGAACTCAAAGGTTTTTCTATGCCATGTGCTGGATAGCTTGTCCTTGGGACAAAGAAAGCAGAGACCACATGGCAAGAGACTATAAAAGGCTGATGACTCATCTCCATCTTGTCTTCAATCCTGCTTCTTACCTCTGGAGGGACTTTGCTACAAACAGAAGCTCTGAACAAAGGACTGAAGGACCCATCCCAGCTGGGGATGTTCCAGAGACTTGATTTGAACCTGCAGCTTATTCCATCACTGCTACAAGCCTGAACCAAGACCTTTGCCATTACTGTAAGTAATTGATTCCACTTAACCAATTCTAGCTCTCACCTAGACCTTTTTCCTTTTATGAATAAACCTTTAGATTTTAGATTCTAAAGGATTAGCAACAGCGTGATTTGTGGGTAAGATCTGAGTTGTATATTGACCTGGGTCTGGGGCTTAGTCCTTTGGGATCGGGAGAATCTTTTTTCTTTTACTGGGGTATTAGTTTTCATAACCATTTGTCCCCATAACGAGTGGCACTGGTGGTGAGACTGGGAAACTGGAGTGACAAGCAATTCCCTTAGAGTGTGACTTGTGGTTAGCCAGTGGGGTAAAACCAAAGTCTTCTCTATCTGGCTAGTTTGGTGCCTTAGAGGTGGAAAAACCCCAGCCTTGGGCTGTAGCTGCCCTGCTTGAAGCAATTTGTCCTAAACTGGCACTCTCAGTTGGGTCCCACCAGAACCAGCATCGTTACAGGAGGGCACAGGTGCCAGGAGGGAAGAGTTTGGAAGAGCAGCAGTGCCACCAGGATGGAGGCCAGTCTGTGTGCAGGTGTCTCATAGACAACTGGTGCCTTTCCCTATGGGGGAGTGCAGGCTAAAGGGGAGGACACGTGACCGCCCCACATTTCTCCACCATGCACTGCCTCCAGCTCAGGACCCCTGCGCTCTCCCCTCCCCGCTCCACATTACCTGCGGGGGGTGGTAGGGTTGCCACATTTGGTTGGCTGTATTCCTGGAGATTTCATCACATGATATAATTTTTAATTAAGATTAATCTTTAATTCCTGGAGATTCCAGGCCAATCCTGGAGGGTTGGCAACCCTAGAGGGGCTCTGTCCTCCTGCTGGGCCGGCTCCCCCTTGGCATGTTCGGCCACTCTCCCTGGCAGCCGCGCCCAGGCGGGAAGCAGGATGGAGCCGCTCCCAGTTACTGCACCAGCTGACTCCTCATGTGAATTTGATGCAGAGATTGCAAGGCCAGGAGGGACCAGTGTGATCACCTGATCTGACCCCCCCAAAACACAGGCCAGAGACCTGCCCCACAATGCCTACAGCAGAGCTTTTAGAAAAACATCCAGTGTTGATTTTAAAATTGCCTGTGATGTAGAATCCACCACGGCCCTGGGGAAGTTGTTCCAGTTACTCTCACTGGTAAAAACGTCTGCCTCATTTCCAGTCTGAATTTGTCTCGCTTCAGCTCCCACCCAGCCATTGGACCGTGTTACACCTTCTTCTGCTAGACTGGTGAGCCCACTGCTAAATATCTGTTCCCCAGGTAGGTACTTATAGACTGGAATCAAGTCACCCCTTAACCTTTGCTTTGCTCAGTTGAACAGGTTGAGCTCCCTGAGTCTATCACTCTAAGGCAGGTTTTCTAATCTTTTAATCCTTCCCGTGGCTCTGCTCTGATCCCTCTCCAAATTATCAACATCCTTCTTGAACCGTGGACACCAGAACTGGGCACAGGATTCCACCAGCAGCTGCCCCACTGCCAACCACAGACGTAGAATAACCTCTCTGCTCCTACTTGAGACTCCCCTGGTTTTGTATCCCAGGTTTGCAGTAGCCCTTTTGCCCACAGCATTGCGCTGGGAGCTCATGTTCAGCTGGTTATTTATCCACCCCGACCCCCAGATCTAGTACAGAGTTCCTGGTTCCCAGGACAGAGGCCCCATAAGTCTGGCCTGTGTTCTGTGTTCCTACATGTCGGCATTTACATTTAGCCGTACTGAGACGCGTTGTTTGCTGCACCCAGTTTACCAGCAGATCCAGATCAGTCTCTATCAGTGACCTGCCCCCTTCATTATTTACCGGCACTCCCCCAAACTTTGTGCCATCTGCAAACTTATCGGTGATGGATTTATGTTTCCTTGCAGGTCACTGGTGACAATGGTAACTAGTGTAGGGCCGAGAACTGATCCCTGCAGGACCCCAGCTGGATACAAACCCGCCCCATGGTTGGAACATTCCGCTGGGGACACCCAGAGCTGTGGGCCCCTGTGTTACCGCACGGCCGCAGCAAGGGTGAGCTGAGCTGGAGATTAGACTGTTTGTCAGCCCCCTGCCACACCAGCCTGCTCCACCCTGGGGGTTCCCCCCACCCCTCCTGCCCTGCCATGGCAGCTCCCACACCCCTCCCACCTTCCCTGCTCCTCCACAGGGGACTCCCCGCCCGCCTTTGGCCCTCCCTGCTCCAACGGGGTGGGGTCTGGAAGGGCTTGTGCAATATCCCTGAGGTGGGGGAGGGCCAAAGGGGGATGGGGGCCAGGTGTCACCCTGTGGGGGGTGATGTGCCAGGCCTCACAAAGGGGGAGACACCAGTTCAGTGCTAGCCCGGGAGGGTGGGGCCCTGGGCACTGCTCTCTGGGACAGGATGCTCAGCTCCGGTCCATGTTGGGTGGAGAGCGGGGGGCAGGGCTGTGGGTGGTGGAGAGCCGCGTAGACCAGGGCCCAGGCAGCTCACACAGGGCAAGTCCCAGGGCTCAGCTGCCACCGAGTGCCCAGCACCCAATGCGGAGGGGAGAATGATGGGAGGAGGCAGGGACTCACCTGTCTGTCTGTCTGTCTGTCTCTCTGGTCCAGAGCACTGGGTATTGGAGTTAAGCCTGGGCAGGGCGCTGCATCCCCGGGGGGTTTATAACCCAGCAGGGGGGAAGGGCCATGAATGAGGAAAAAGGAGGAGGGTAATTTGGAAATGGGACCAGATGTGACAGTTCAAACCCAGTGATGACACAGCTAGGAGCTGGCAACCTGCCCCCGCTTCTGCTCAGCTTCCTGCTGCCCCCGGAGATGCCCTGGCGTGGCTTTGGGGTGAGTGTTATTGCTGCTGAGTCTCAGCCTGGCACTGGGGAGGGGGCGCTGGGGCAGGCGCTGAGGCAGATGCCGGCCCAGAGGGGACACGGGGTGGAATTTCTGCAGGGATGATGGGATGGGGGTGGGGGGACGACACAGCAACAGTGTCCTGCCTGAGTAACCCGCCTCCACCACCCCGTCCTCAAGCACCCAGATGTGAGCAGCCAGCTGTGAGCACCCACCCCTGAGCAGCCAGCTGTGAGCACCCACCTCTGTCCCCGAGCACCCAGATGTGAGCAGCCAGCTGTGAGCACCCACCCCTGAGCAGCCAGCTGTGAGCACCCACCTCTGTCCCCGAGCACCCAGATGTGAGCAGCCACCAACCACACACCCCTGTCCCTGAGCAGCCAGCTGTGAGGACCCTCCATGCAGAGCACCCTCCACCTTCCCTGAGCAGCCAGCTGTGAGCCACCCCCGCCATCTACTCACCCCTGTTCCTGAGCAGCCAGCTGTGAGCAATCCACCTCCCCCCACAGCTGTCTCTCAGCCCCACCATCCACTCACTTGTGTCCCTGAGCCCCCCGCTGGGGGCATCTGCCAACCCCACATATCATAGAATCATAGAATCTCCGGGTTGGAAGGGACCTCAGGAGGTTCTAGTCCAACCCCCTGCTCAAAGCAGGACCAACCCCAACTAAATCATCCCAGCCAGGGCTTTGTCAAGCCTGACCTTAAAAACCTGCAAGGAAGGAGACTCCACCACCTCCCTAGGTAACCCATTCCAGTGCTTCACCACCCTACTAGTGAAAAAGTTTTTCCTAATATCCAACCTAGACCTCCCCCTCTGCAACTTGAGACCATTACTCCTTGTTCTGCCTTGAATAGCTCCTGTGGCAGGAATTGGACTCACACCAAGTGCTGTACATCGGGGTCTCTCTCCCCACAGTTCACTTGTATTTGCTGACAACGACGGGAGGTGGGGAATGGGGGGGGGAGGGGCGACACCCCAAACTATACAGTGATGGCGCCAGTCAGCCCCTGTGGTGCCAACGGAGTGATGGGCCTGGGCTGCCTGGTACAGACCGTGCTGGGGAAGAGGCTGTAGACTCAGGGTCTGTTATCCAGGGACTTGGACACAGGCTCAATGTTGCTGAACCAAAGGCCTGTGAGGGGCCTGGGGCAGGCTGGGAGCCTGGGTTATCACAGCTGTTAAAGCCAGAAGGGACCATTGTGATCATCTCGTCTGACCTCCTGCGTCACACGGGCCAGAGAACCCACCAGTGAGTTCTGTGTCCGGCCCAGAGCGTCTGGTTTCACTAGGGCAGATCTGTAGAACCGACCAGTCCCCACCGTTATTTACCGCTTCACCCATTCTGCTGTCACCTGCTAATATCACCAGCTGTGACTTTAGATTTTATTTCAGGTCTTTGATGAAGATATTGAATGGCACTGGGCTGAGAACCGATCCCTGTAAGACCCTGCTACATAGACCCCTTGTGGATGGTGATTCCCCATTGACAGTTACCATCTGGGATCTATCAGCTAGCCAGTTCTTACTGTATTCAGTATGAGCGACACTGACGATTTTATTTGTGGTAGGTTTTAATCAGAATGTCCCGTGGGACTAAGCCAAATGCCTTACACAGTCTAAGGGTACATCTATACTTACCTCCTGGTTCGGCGGCAAGCAATCGATCTTCTGGGATCGATTTATCGCATCTTGTTTAGACACGATAAATCGATCCCGGAAGTGCTCGCCGTCGACACCAGTACTCCTGCTCCGCGAGAGGAGTACGCGGAGTTGACGGGGGAACCTGCCTGCCGAGTATGGACCCGCAGTAAGTACCTTTTAGTTCTAACTAAGATACTTCGACTTCAGCTACGTTATTCACGTAGCTGAAGTTGCATATCTTAGTTCCAACTGGGGTGTTAGTGTGGACCAGCCCTAAGTCTATCATGTCAACACAGTTACCTTTATCAACCATATTTGTAATTTTACTGATTGGACCCTTGATCAGACTTTCCATGATTTTGCCCATGATTGGTCTCAGGCTAACTGACCTCAAGTTACCCAGGCCATCCCATTTCCCTTCTTAAATAATGGCATAAAATGCGCTTTCCTCCAGTCCTCCAAAAAGTTCCACAGTGTTTAAACAGTTCTTAAAAATCAACATTAGTGCTTCAGACAGCTCCTCGGCCATGTCTTTTAATACTCTTGTGGCCAATTATCCAGTCCTGTTGAATTAAAAATTATTCTATTTAACGGCTGCCATGTAACATTTTATCCTGGAATAACAAGTGTTCCTATAGCTCTGTAAGAGAGAAGTATTTCTGGGCTCTGATTGGCTGAGACAATTCCACCCACCAGGCTCGTTCATGACATCAGTGCAGTGCCTACGGCTAACAAATGGGACATGGAAAAGTTTTGGTCCCAGGGGTCAGATGCTGTCACATCCTGCTGCCCCAGGGATTCTGTCAAAAACCTTTTCCTCCCCAAGCACTTACCCAAACTCTGGCTCTGCGTGGAGCTGTGGTTCACATGCCGGTTGTGTGGCACTCAGATTTCCCTGCAGTGCATTAGCAACTCCCTGACACCCACGTTGTGTTACAAAGTAGATGTCACCCACCCTCATCACTCGTAACCCCTAGGGATCGATTCACGACATAGCACCTCTGAGAGCCGCTGAGGAGACAAGGGTGTCCTGGTTAGTGATGGGAACACGCCAAGGTCCCCAGAGGTCAGGTGCCGATAGAATTATCCAGACAGGCCAGGCCTCCGCCACATGGCACTGGGAGCTCTGAGGCCAATTTCCTCCTGGTCAGGCTCCAGGGCCAGGTGTGCTGCTCCCCAGCACCAGGTACGACTGACCAGAGGGTCCTGCTGTCCCAGCTCCCAGCTGTAGCAGGGGACAGGGGATTGCTCTGAGATGGCTTCAGCCACCCCTCTCAGGGAGCACCCCCAGACCTGTGATGGGCACCAGCTCCTGCCCTCCCAGTACCCCACATCTCCCCTAGAACATCCCACAGGATCCAGCCTCTCCCCGTCCTGCTCAGCACCCACAACACACTATATACAGACTGAAGGGCCAGGCACAGAGCTCTCCTGCACCCACTGTTTTGGTGTCATCATTTTATTGCCCCATTATGAAGTGACAGTTGCTGCCACACTTGCAATTTCCTTTGTAATCTAGCAGTTCTCCCCACGCTGCCGAGGAAGCAAAAAAGCCCCAAAGGCCAAGCCAATTGGACCTGGGAGGAAATTCGTTCCCGACCCTGAGCATGTGAGCTAGGCCCACTGGCCAAGCATTGAGAAAGCAAATTTTCAAAACCACCCCAGAGCTCTGGCCTCCCTCAGCCACTGTCCCATCTCCAGCCATGGCCATCTCTGGGGATGAGGAGCATAGAGTGTCGGCCATCGTTACAGGCTGGGGGACTCTACCCTGGGAAGCAGCGACACTGAAAGAGATTTGGGGGTCGTGGGCGATAATCAGATCATCAGGAGCTCCCAGTGTGACGCTGTGGCCGAAAGGGCGGGTACACACCTGGGATGTATAAACAGGGAGATCAGGAGCAGAAAGGTTTTTACCTCTGTATTTGTCACTAGTGTGACTGCTGCTGGAATCCTGTGTCCAGTTCTGCCATCCATGGTTCAGGAAGGATGTTGGTAAATTGGAGAGGGTTCAGAGAAGCGCCACAAGAAAGATTAAAGGATTAGAAAACCTGCCTGATAGTGATAGACCTCTAGGAGCGCAATCCATTTCATTTAACAAAGAGAAAGTTAATGAGTAATTTGATTATAGTCTGTAATTGTCTATATAATGGAGAGGGATGGTGTTTCTAGCCTCTGTTTGCCAGAAGCTGGGAATGGGCGATGGGATGGATCACTTGATGATTGACCTGTTCTGTTCATTCTCTCTGGGGCACCTGGCATTGGCCACTGCCGGAAGACAGGAGACTGGGCTAGATGGACCTTTAGTCTGATCCAGTCTGGCTGTTCTCGTGCTCTTATAATCTTGAGATTGATGGTCCCCAGGGCCAATGGGGAGAGGTCAGTGCTCCATGTCACCCGGATTGACAGGGCAGGCAGGCCAATGAGGGAGTCAGGAGCCTGGGGGCCCACCCTTCAAGTGAGCTGGAGCTTCCAGGGACAGAGCAGGGCAGAGCTAAGGGGGAGCCGCAGCCTGAGCTGGGCTGGGGGCAGAGCGGCATGGAGCCAGAGGGGACGGAGCTGGAGCAGCCTGGAGCCAGGAGATGGGGAAGTGCAGACCAGCCGTGCCGATGTGCAGCCAGGGCTGAACTAAAGGGGGAGCCACACGGCCAGAGCCAGGTTAGCGCATGCCGGCTGTGCCACAAGGAACTTTGGAGCCAAGCGCAGTGAGCGGCTGGGGACAGTGAGGGGGGTCCTTGGCAGCGAGGGCCCAGGGGTGGAGACGTCACCTGATAAGAGGCCTTGCACTGTGGATACTGCAAGAGCAGAAAGCCCTGGGCGGGAGGCCTGGGACATGTGAGGAACAGGCTGTGAACTTCCCTCACATCCCAGAGACAGCTGGTCATCGTGTCCCGTACTCACAGGGCGGGTACCTTGTTCCTTCAACCTTCTCCATTTTTCTCTTATTTTCCCTACAGTTGCTGTTTCATAGATTGTGTTTGGATGGAACTTAATGCAGTGATCAGGGGTTAGGGACGCAGCCAGTGAGATTAGAGCACACGGAGGTGGGGACAACCTAGCCCCAATCCTTAGAGACCACAATGAGAAAGGGGGTTAAGCCTCCCTGGAATACTGGGCCCAGCCTTCTCGGGTAACAAGGACTCCACTGCATGGCAGAGTGGAAGGGGAGCCCTCGAGGTCAGGCAGGTCTCTCGGTAAAGGGAGCGGGAGCGAGGACTCAGAACCTTTTGCCATGCGATCCCACTGGGGTAGTGCAGAAGCCAGACAGAACAAGGGGATTGTCGCAACATTCCCGGATCCTTCCCAGCGGCTGAGTGCTGGCAGCCCCCTCCAGGGCCCATACGGCTTCTGCTTCCCTCCCCAGCAAACAGCCCCAGGGACACAGGATAAAGGCCGGGCCGTGGGCTGTCAGGGTTAATGGTGGGAGCAGGAGCAGGAAGCGGATCCAGTACAAGGGTCGGAGCCGGGGTCAGGAATTAATAGCCCAGCTGAGGGTCAGAGCCAGGAGGGGACCCAGGAGTCCCATCGAGGGGCAGAGCCGGAACCCAGGGCCAGGGCCAGGATCAGGACGCCGGGATCAGGAGCGAGCTGAGGGGTCAGGATTGAGCAGGAGCAAGGCTGGAAAGAAGCAGGAGCAGGACTTGGAGCAGGGCTGGGGCAGGACAGGAGCACGGCGAGGAGCAGCAGGCACAGGGAGGATGGGGCCGTGGCACGAACACAGTGAGCAGCCAGACAGCTGCCGGGCTCAGAGCCGGCCAGCTGCCCGTCCTGCCCAGGCCGGTGGTGCCGTCAGTGGGGGGCCTGCAGCCGGCCGGCTGCGCTGCTTGGGTTGCCAGGTGACTGATTCTGCTGCAGCCCCTGATCCCCGGCAGTGCGAACCCCAGCGTCCCCCAGTGCCCCCGGCTCCCAGCTCCCCCGCCGTGATCTCTGCAGCGGGGAGCAGAGTCACTCTCCTGTGGATGGGCTTTGGGAGCGTCGTCCCGTCGGTCTGGGCACACGAGAGAGAACGGGCTCAGCAGCGCGGGTCTGCGGGACAGCGCGTGGACCACGCTGCAGGGGTTGCCTGTGGGGCCGGGCTGGGGATGGACGTGGAAGCTGAGGGCAGGTGGGGGAGCCCCCACCTCGGCGACGTGGGGATGGCAGGGGCAGGGGGTGCCGGAGACTCTCCCTTCACTGGCTATTTTCATCCTTCCGAGGGCTTGGGCAGGGCCTGGGGAGAGTTTCAGTGGGCAGCCTGCTAAGGGAGGTGGGGGAGGTGCAGACAGGGTTTGGCCTCCCTGCCCCCTGTTTGGAGCTGTGGGTGAAATGCAGGGAACCCCGGGCTGAGGTCTAAGCTCCCTGCCCCCCGGAAGGGCCCAACTGAGGGGTCCTGGTTGTACTGACAAGCTCTGTTTGGACTGTGTTCCTGGCATCCCTAATAAACCTTCTGTTCTACTGGCTGGCTGAGCCTCCCAGTGAATCCGGGGAAGAGGGGTGCAGGCGCTGACTCCCCCACACTCTGTGACACCACCCAGCCCAGCCCCAGGACTGTCCTTCCCCGGGTGCTCTCTGGCCTGACGAAGCAGGAACACTACTGCCGGGGCAGCCCCGGGCACGGGCCCAGACACCCCAGAGCAGGGGGGTGACGGGGTCTGAGGGAGGAACGTGCTGCTCTGGGCACAGCAGGCCGGTAACACTGACTCCTGGGCAGGGACACATCCCCTCTGCCTGGCGGCTGAGCCCTGCCTGGGACAGATGCTCCCATGGGTGTAGCCAGACCCAGGTGGGCAGGGCAGGGAGGGGGCCTGGCCGTGGGGCAGCTCACTCAGCAGGGAGGGAGGCAGTAGCCCAGTTCCTGAGCGGGTGCCCCCAGTCCCGGGGCAGGGCTCTCGCTCTCTCCTCTGCCCTCTGTCTGGGGTGGGGGGCACGTGGGGTGGGGGAGGTGGGAGCAGTAGCACATGGACCCGGCCTCTCCCCTTTCACACCGAGCCTCGGCCTCTCTTTGTGGGATGGGGATGCCCCAATCTGGGGCACTCAGGGCTTCATCCCACTGTCCTCTTCCTCAGGGCCGTGCATGGGAGCTGGGATCTTCTCAGAGGGGCAGGAAACGGGGTGGGGGAGGTGTAACGATGCTGGTTCTGGCGGGACCCAACTGAGAGTGCCAGTTCAGGACAAATTGCTTCAAGCAGGGCAGTTACAGCCCAAGGCTGGGGTTTTTCCACCTCTAAGGCACCAAACCAGCCAAACAGAGAAGACTTTGGTTTTACCCCACTGGCTAACCACAAGTCATCCCAAGCAATCCCCTAAGACACAACAGTTTCCCAGTCTCACCACCAGTGCCACTCGTTATGGGGACAAATGGTTATGAAAACCAATGCCCCAGTAAAAGAAAAAAGCTCCTCCTGATCCCAATGGACCAAGCCCCCAGATCCAGGTCAATATGCAACTCAGATCTTACCCACAAATCACGCTGTTGCCAATCCTTTAGAATCTAAAATCTAAAGGTTTATTCCTAAAAGGAAAATGGTCTAGGTGAGAGCTAGAATCGGTTAAAAGGAATCAATTACATACAGTAATGGCAAAGTTCATGGTTCAGGCTTGCAGTAGAGATGGAATAAGCTGCAGGTTCAAATTCAAATCAAATCTCTGGAATACATCCACAGCTGGGATAGGTCATTCAGTCCTTTGTTCAGAGCTTCCATTTGTAGCAAAGTTGCTCCAGAGGTAAGAAGCAGGAATGAAGACAAAATGGAGATGAGGCAGCTGCCTTTTATAGTTTCTTCCAGGTGTAAAGACACTTCTTTGTCCTTACTGTGGAAAATCACAGCAAAGTGGAGTCTGGAGTCACATGGGCAAGTCCCTGCATAATTTGCTGAGTCACAGGTGTATCTGCCTTCTCTCAATGGGTCCATTGTATCGCTGATGGCTCTTAATGGGCCATCCAGCAGGCCTGGCAGAGCTGATAGCTTGTCCTGGGTCCCAGAAGCCCAGCCCCAGTTTGAAATACAGACAGTGTAGAGCCAATATTCAACTACAAAACTGATACATACATATAAATGATATAATCATAACCAGCCAAGCATAACCTGGTCTTAGACACCTCATTTGACCCCCTTTATGTAAGATTTGGTGCCACTACAGGACCTTGGTTGTAACAATGATCTATATGGTCCCAGATTATGTCAATAACGTCACAGGAGGGGTCACTGTATGGCAGGAACGGCCCAGCCTGCCCCACCCCAGGGGTCATTTCTGTTTTTCTCTCTAGGCTTTCAGAAATGGCACGATTATCCCCTCAGCACCCCAGAGCCAGCCCCTCAGGGGAGGAAGGGGAACGAATGGGGAATGAGGAGAGCCCTGGCCTTGTGGTACAAAGCACTGGGGATCAGTACTCGCAAGGCACAGCCCTTCATCTCGCTCTCCTCTGCGCCTCCCTGGGTGCGCACCTCTCTTGTCCCCATCTCAGCGCTCCCCAGCGTGGAGCCTGCCTGCCATGCACCGTGATCATCTTGCAGAGCAGGAACACATAAGAAAAGAGATGGAGCCAGGACTCCTGGGTTCCAATCCCAGCTCTGCTGGAGGGATCCTGTGTGACCCAGGGAACATCCTGTCTCCTCGTCCCTGTTATATTTATCTCTGTCCCTGACTGGCGGGGTGTTCTCTGCCCCCAGCGTTCAGACAGCCTCTCCCAGAGCGTCCCCTTATTGTGCTGGCCCCAGGCCTTTCCTCCAGGAAAAGGGGCTCTCCTCATTCGAGCCCATTCAATAGCAGCTAGAACAGTCACCAAACTGGCAAACCGAGTTCGTTACATTTCAGCTTTAAAATCTAACTGGCCTCCTGACAAAGTCACAAACGTGAGCCCCGTTCAGGGGCACCAGAGCTAGGGACCCCCCACAGTCCAGCTCCTTCCAAGGAATCCGTTGGTTTAGCACAAGCTGGAGAAAATCAGCCCTGTGTATGTGAGCGGGGCCTGGCGGGGCTCCCCCCTGCCCTGTGGGGATGAGCTGGGGGAGCAGACCTCAGGAGCAGAGCGTATCTGACACCCCTGGGCTGCCTCGGGGCTCGGCCGACAGACCTGCTTTACCACAGTGCTGAGTCTGGGCTGTTCGGGGTTAATCTGGGTCACAGGGGTTTGAAACGTTGTTATCCTCAGTGTACGAGTGGAGGGGAGCAGAACCGCACTCAGCCTGCCTGACCCTCACGCGCTGAGCGGGGCCAGTGACCCCAAATCCCGTAAGAGCCCGAGGGGGCGGGGACAGGGTCCTGATCTCAAGCAGTGTTTGCCAGGGGGAAATGTCCATAAGGGGGTTCTGAGGATGAAGCCAAGGAGCCACCAACCCACCAGATACTGACAAACAAGGGGGGAAGTGAGGGGAAAGCAAAGCCTGGCTGCCTCATGTCCCCGGTACAGCCCTGCTGCCCTCCCGACTCAGCCGGTGGGGTCATAGGTTGCGAGGCCGGCAGGGTCCATTGTGACCATTTAGTCTGACCCCCTGTGTAATGCAGGCCAGAGAAGGGGCCCACAATAAACCCTAGAGCAGAGCTTTTAGAAAAACAACCAGTCTGGATTTAACACTGGTCAGTGATGGAGAATCCACCAGGCCCTTAGTAAAGTGTTCCAAGGGTTAATGACTCTCACTGTTCAACTTTTACACCTTATTTCCAGTCTGAAATTGTCTAGCTTCAACTTCCAGCCATTGGCTCGTGTTCAGCCTCTCTCTGCTACACTGGAGAGCCCGTTATTAAATATTTGTTTACTAAATAGATAATTACAGACTGTGAGCAAGTCACCCATTAACCTTCTCTTTGTTAAATGAAATAACTTGAGCTCTTAGAGGTCTGTCACTCTATGGCAGGTTTTCTAACCCTTTAATCTTTCTTGTGGCTCTTCTCTGACACTCTCTAATTTATCAACATCCTTCTTGGATTGTGACACCAGAACTGGACACAGGATTGCAGCAGCAGTCACAACAGGGCCAAATACAGAGGAAAAATAAACTCTCTGTTCCTGCTTCAGATCTCCCTGTTTATACATCCCAGGATTGTATCAGCCCTTTTCATCACAGCATCCCACTGGGAGCTCATGATGATCTGATTATTGCCCACGACCCCCAAATCTCGTTCAGTGTCGCTGCTTCCCAGGGTAGAGTCCCCCAGCCTGTAACGATGGCCGACACTCTGCTCCTCATCCCCAGAGATGGCCATGGCTGGAGATGGGACCGTGGCTGAGGGAGGCCAGTGCTCTGGGGTGGTTCTGAGAATTTGTTTTCTCAGTGCTTGGCCAGTGGGCCTAGCTCACATGCTCAGGGTCGGGAACCAGTTTTCCCCCAGGTCAGATTGGCTTGACCCTTGGGGATTTTGTGGCTTCCTCTGCAGAGTGGGGTGCAGGTCACTTGCTAGGATCACCTGGGCATGTGTCACTTAACCAGCTCCCTGCCATTGCAGGGCCTTGGGTATTGGTGCAGTTGGGTGCCTCCTATTCTCTTTCTGTGGCACACAATAGGTTAGTCTCTCAAGGGCTATTTCTGGGTGGTAGGCTGGGTATGGACGGGGGCAGGGCTGGGTGGGTAGTGCCTTGTGATACACAGGAGGGACTAGATGATCCGGAGGTCCCTTCTGGCCTTAAACTCTATGACTCTATAGCCTGTGATGGGCCCAGGTCCTCCACTCCAAGACCCCCCACCCATCCGTAGCATCCCTCAGGGAGCCAGCCTCTCCCCGTCCTGTTCAGCACCCCCCTCCCCCCCCACTGCTAGGGATACGGACCGACAGGCCAGGCACAGAGCTCTCCTGGAGAAACTGTTTGGGTGTCACCATTTTATTGCCCCATGACGAGGTGACAGTTGATGTCACAATTGCAATTTCCTTTGTAATCTAACAGTTCTGGTGCGTTAGGACCCAGCCCCAAGTGAGTAACTTACCCAGCCGACAATGAGCTGAGATAACAAAGTGCCGGCTCATTGCCCCTGGGCCGGGGCTGGACCAGCTCGCTGCTCTCTGGGGTAACCAGGCTCATCTGACTCTCCCTGCGGCCCGACACAGCCCAGTATGGCCTGGCCTTTGCATTCGGCTTGGCCAGCTGCTGCTGTGCAGGGTGAGGCCACCGCTGGCTTCTGCCTTTATGTTTAGTTGTGGCTTTAAATAACCATTGAAGCAGGAGGGTTTAGGAAAGGCACCTTTTCTACTAGGCGTATAAACCCAGAGACAGAAACAAACCCCTAACAGGAGAGGACAGAGCAGGGCAGGCTACAGAGTGATCTGAGCCGCTTGGTACCTGGGGCGCGATCAAACAATGTGCATCTTAACACAGGAAACACAAAGCATGTGTGTAGGGACAGATGGGTGGGGATGGCAAAGTGGTGGGACTTGCGGATGTTCGACCTGACACACATCCAGAGGGCCTGATTCTCAGGGGCTGACCGCTCTGTACTGCTGCCTCGTTATGGGGTCCCCAGCTGAGGACCCCAAAACTGAGGCACCGTTGAAAATCTTAGCAAAAGAACATTGGTCTGTAACAGGCATCCCAGGCCCACTGCTCCGTTGGCACCACAGGGAGTGATGGGCTGACACAGCACATGTTTAACTCCCTGCCTTAGTGACCCCCCCCCCAAACATCTGCCCTGAGCCCCCCATCCCTGCGCCCCTCACCCCTCCACCTGTCCCTGAGCCCCCAGCCCTGAGTGCAGGAAGGCTCCGATGGCAGGAATCGCTCTCACGCCATGTGCTGCACATCGGGGTCTCTCCCCACAGTTCACGTCTATTTGCTCACGACGGGAGGTGGGGAATGGGGGGCCCAGTAATGATTCCAGAAGGTCACTGACAGCTCCTGCAACATGGGAAAGGCCCTGGCAGGGGATGTGGATTTCCACGTGGACGGGAGCTGCCAGCCCCTCACTGAAGCTGGGTGAGGGGTTGGGGGGGAAGGGGGGTTGGTTGGCCCTCTCCCAATAGCAGGGGAAGGGGGAGGGCTGAAGAGAAAAAAGGAACCTGAGACTGACAGTCCCCAGGGCCAATGGGGAGAAGCCAACGCTCCAGGTCAGCCTGATTGACCGGGCAGGTAGGCCAATGAGGGAGTCAGGGCTCCAGGGGCCTGTCCTCCGTGTAAGCTGGAGCTGCTGGGGCTGAGCAGGGCAGAGCTAAGGGGAGAGCAGCATCCCGAGCTGGGCTGGGGAGCTGGAGCTGGGATAGCCCGGCCGACGGGGAACCAGGGCTGGGCTACAGCGGGGAGCTGCCGGGGCAGATCTGGGACAGCGGCCGCCGGCTCTGGCACAAGTAACACTGGAGGGGGGACTCTGGGCAGTGAGGACCCAGTGTGGGGAAACGCCACCAGACAAGAGGACTTGCCGGCCAGACTGAGAGGACAGCTATGACCCCAACGGGAGGGCCTATCCTGGGGACATGGGTCCCTGCCACCTGGAGCCTGAGGGCACGTGGGCACTGCCAGGGCAGGGGTCTGACCCACATTCTCACCGCCACCCATCGAGGGCCTGGGATGGGGGCCAGGGAAGTGTGAGGAACAGACTGTGAACTGTTCTTACACCCCAGAGACGGCTGGTTATGATGGCCCCATGCCCACAGGGTGGGTCCCTTGCTCCGTTCACCTCTGAAACCTTTTCCATGTTTCCCTTAGAATCATAGACTCATAGAATCATAGAATCTCAGGGTTGGAAGGGACCTCAGGAGGTCATCTAGTCCAACCCCCTGCTCAAAGCAGGACCGACCCCAACTAGATCATCCCAGCCAGGGCTTTGTCAAGCCTGACCTTAAAAACCTCTAAGGAAGGAGATTCCACCACCTCCCTAGGTAACCCATTCCAGTGCTTCACCACCCTACTAGTGAAAAAGTTTTTCCTAATATCCAACCTAAACCTCCCCCTCTGCAACTTGAGACCATTACTCCTTGTTCTGTCATCTTCTACCACTGAGAACAGTCTAGATCCATCCTCTTTGGAACCTCCTTTTAGGTAGTTGAAAGCAGCTATCAAATCCCCCCTCACTCTTCTCTTCTGCAGGCTAAACAATTCCAGTTCCCTCAGCCTCTCCTCATAAGTCATGTGCTCCAGCCCCCTAATCATTTTGGTTGCCCTCCGTTGGACTCTTTCCAATTTATCCACATCCTTCTTGTAGTGTGGGGCCCAAAACTGGACACAGTACTCCAAATGAGGCCTCACCAGTGCCGAATAGAGGGGAATAATCACGTCCCTCGATCTGCTGGAAATGCCCCTACTTATACAGCCCAAAATGCCGTTAGCCTTCTTGGCAACAAGGGCACACTGTTGACTCATATTCAGCTTTTCGTCCACTGTAACCCCTAGGTCCTTTTCTGCAGAACTGCTGCCCAGCCATTCGGTCCCTAGTCTGTAGCAGTGCATGGGATTCTTCCGTCCTAAGTGCAGGACTCTGCACTTGTCCTTGTTGAACCTCATCAGATTTCTTTTGGCCCAGTCCTCTAATTTGTCTAGGTCCCTCTGTATCCTGTCCCTACCCTCCAGCGTATCAACCACTCCTCCCAGTTTAGTGTCATCTGCAAACTTGCTAAGGGTGCAGTCCACACCATCCTATAGATCGTTGATGAAGATATTGAACAAAACCGGCCCCAGCACCGACCCTTGGGGCACTCCACTTGATACCGGCTGCCAACTAGACATGGAACCATTGATCACTACCCGTTGAGTGCGACCATCCAGCCAGTTTTCTATCCACCTTACCGTCCATTCATCCAGCCCATACTTCTTTAACTTGCTGGCAAGAACACTGTGGGAGACTGTATCAAAAGCTTTGCTAAAGTCAAGAAATAGCACATCCACTGCTTTCCCCTCATCCACAGAGCCAGTTATCTCATCATAGAAGGCAATTAGGTTAGTCAGGCATGACTTGCCCTTGGTGAATCCATGCTGACTGTTCCTGATCACTTTCCCCTCCTTTAAGTGGTTCAGAATTGAGTCCTTGAGGACCTGTTCCATGATTTTTCCAGGGACTGAGGTGAGACTGACTGGCCTGTAGTTCCCCGGATCTTCCTTCTTCCCTTTTTGAAAGATGGGCACTACATTAGCTTTTTCCAGTCATCCGGGACCTCCCCCGATTGCCATGATTTGTCAAAGATAATGGCCAATGGCTCTGTAATCACATCGGCCAACTCCTTTAGCACCCTCGGATGCAGTGCATCCGGCCCCATGGACTTGTGTTCGTCCAGCTTTTCTAAATAGTCCCGAACTACTTCTTTCTCCACAGAGGGCTGGCCACCTCCTCCCCATACCGTGCTGCGGAGTGCAGCCGCCTGGGAGCTGACCTTGTCTGTGAAGACAGAGGCAAAAAAAGCATTGAGTACACTAGCTTTCTCCATATCCTCTGTCACTAGGTTCCCTCCCTCATTCAGTAAGGGGCCCACACTTTCCTTGACTTTCTTCTTCTTGCTCACATACCTGAACAAACCCTTCTTCTTACTCCTAACATCTCCGGCTAGCTGCAACTCCAAGTGTGATTTGGCCTTCCTAATTTCACTCCTGCATGCCTGAACAATATTTTTATACTCCTCCCTGGTTATTTGTCCAATCTTCCACTTCTTGTAAGCTGCTTTTTTGTGTTTAAGACGAGCAAGGATTTCACTGTTAAGCCAAGCTGGTCTCCTGCCATATTTACTTTTCTTTCTACACATCGGGATGGTTTGTTTTTGCAACCTCAATAAGGATTCTTTAAAATACAGCCAGCTTTCCTCGACTCCTTTCCCCCTCATGTTATTCTCCCTGGGGACCTTGCCCATCAGTTCCCTGAGGGAGTCAAAGTCTGCTTTTCTGAAGTCCAGGCTCTGTATTCTACTGCTCTCCTTTCTTCCTTGTGTCAGGATCCTGAACTCGACCATCTCATGGTCACTGCCTCCCAGGTTCCCATCCACTATTGCTTCCTCTACTATTTCTTCCCTGTTTGTGAGCAGCAGGTCAAGAAGAGCTTTTCCCCTAGTTGGTTCCTCCAGCACTTGCACCAGGAAATTGTCCCCTACACTTTCCAAAAACTTCCTGGATTGTTGTGGACCGCTCTATTGCTCTCCCAGCAGATATCGGGGTGATTAAAGTCACCCATGAGAACCAGGGCCTGTGATCTAGTAACTTCTGTTAGTTGCTGGAAGAAAGCCTCGTCCACCTCATCCCCCTGGTCTGGTGGTCTGTAGCAGACTCCCACCACGACATTACCCTTGTTGCTCACACTTCTCAATTTAATCCAGAGACTCTCAGGATTTTCTGCAGTTTCATACTGGAGCTCTGAGCAGTCATACTGCTCTCTTACATACAACGCAACTCCCCCACCTTTTCTGCCCTGCCTATCCTTCCTGAACAGTTTATATCCATCCATGACAGTGCTCAAATCATGTGAGTTATCCCACCAAGTCTCTGTTATTCCAATTACGTCATAATTCCTTGACTGTGCCAGGACTTCCAGTTCTCCCTGCTTGTTTCCCAGGCTTCTTGCATTTGTGTTCTTGCATTTATTGTTCTTACAGTTTCTGTTTAATAAATTGCATTCGGTTTAAACCTCAGTGTGGGTGCCAGGGGCTCAGGGAAGCATTGTATTTTATTCCTATATCAAGAAAGAAAATTAAATAAATATTAGACCCTCTCAGCTCTAATACGAACACGTTCTGACATCTTGTGGCAAGTCACTTATGGGACACTGCTTAGGTTTAAAATTGTAATGTCTATTCTTACTCAGATACTCCTACTAAAGTCAGAAGGGACCATAGGGATCATCTAGTCTGACCTCCTGCACATCGCAGGCCACAGAACCCCGCCCACCCACTCCTGGAATAGACCCCTCCCCTCTGGCTGAGTCACTGAAATCCTCAAATGATGGTTTAAAGAGTTCAAGTAACAGAGAATTCACCATTCACTCTAGTTTAAACCTGCAAGTGACCCGTGCCCCATGCTGTAGAGGAAGGTGAAAACCCCCCACAGTCTCTACGAATCTGGCCCAGGGGAAAATTCCTTCCTGACCCCAAATACGGTGATCAGTTACACCCTGAGCCTGTGGTCAAGACCCACGGGGCAGACACCCAAGAAAGAAGTCTCTGTAGTAACTCTGAACCCTCCCCATCTTGTGTCCTTTCTCCAGCCCTTGGAGATATTTGCTACAGGCAGTCACTGTTTGGCCACACGCCATTGCAGGCAGTCCTGTCATCCCATCCCCTCCAGAAACTTATCAAGCGCGGTTTTAAAGCCAGTTCAGATTTTTGTGCCCACTGCTTCTCCCCCCTCCCTGCTGCTCCTCGCCGTGCTCCGGTCCTGCCCCAGCCCTGCTCCAAGTCCCGCTCCTGCTTCTTTCCCAGCCTGGCTCCTGCTCAGTCTTGACCCCTCAGCTCGCTCCTGATCCCGGCGTCCTGACCCTGGCCCTGGGCTCCGGCTCTGACCCTCAATGGGCCTCCTGGGTCCCCTCCTGGCTCTGACCCTCGGCTGGGCTATTAATTCCTGACCCCGGCTCTGAGCCTTGTACTGGATCCGCTTCCTGCTCCTGCTCCCACCATTAACCCTGACAGCCCACGGCCCGGCCTCTATCCTGTGTCCCTGGGGCTGTTTGCTGGGGAGGGAAGCAGAAGCCGTATGGGCCTGGAGGGGGCTGCCAGCACCTCAGCCGCTGGGAAGGAGCCGGGAATGTTGGCGACAATCCCCTTGTTCTGTCCCTGCGTTCAGGGATTCGGGTGGGTCCTGATCCCCCTTCCCTGTCCCTGAACGGAGCTCTGGGTTATTGATTCCCCAGGCCATTGTACGGGGCCGTGTCCCTCGGGGGGCAGCTCCTCAGTGGGGGGTGCAGGGGGAGCTGCTGAGGGGGCAGGGCCGTGCTGACGCTGCCCCAGGCTCAGATGACCCCCCGAGGGGTGAAAGGCTGCGGCGGGGCCCAGGAGGTCTCTGTCTCTGGCATTTCATCGCGGTGAGGAGTGAGGAGGCCAAGAGCAGTGGGGCATGTTTAGCAGGTGACGCCAGCCCGTCGGCTGGAGGGAGCCGCGTGCAGGAGTCTGCAGCGTCCCTCCCCCCCGAACACCAGCCTCTCCCGCGCTCTGGGTCCAGACAGCAGCGGCTGCAGCAGGGGGGGTCAGTGCTGCCCAGCGGTGCTGCCCCCGGAGCTCCCCCGGCTCCCATCTGTCCCACCGGCGGCTTTGCTCTGTGGCTCCCGGCCAGCCAGCAGGGCCAGCAGCACCCACCCCGTGCCCCCCGCCCGGAGCTCCCAGACACGTCCCGTCCAGCCCCGGCGGCTGGGGGTGGGGATTAAATAGAAGATTTGTCCTCGTGCAAGTGCCACGTCACAGACACGAGCACACACAGCATCCCGCCGGCGTCCTGCCCCTGGGTCAAGGGGGGAGCAGCAGCAGCTGGGCAGGGCCCCAGGGAGAGACACTGACTGAGCCTGGCCCGGGAACCAGCATGCATAGGGGCAGACTCCGTGGGTGATCTGGGGCTGGAGCACCCATGGAAAAAAATAGTGCGTACGCCGCACCAGGCAGGCCCGTCCCCCCCCTCCCCTCCAGTGCCACCCTCCCTCAGCGATTTGCTATTCTGCAGTGTGTGGGAGGTGCTGGGGGGAGGCGGAAGAGCGGGGGCAGAAAGAGGTGGGGGGTGGGAAGAGGCGGGGTGAGAACAGGGCTGGGCAATGCATCGGGGGCACTTCCCCAGATTCTGGGGAGTGGGAGGCTCTGTCAAGCAGCTGCCAGACTGCAGAGCAGCGACTGGACGGGACGGCGTTAGAAGCAGCTCCCCCCGCTCCCCGCCCAGGCTCCCTCCAGCCAGGGAAAATGCCGAAATGTGCTGGGGGGCCAGGCACAGCAGAAGGACAGAGCGCCCCACCCCCGCAGTTAATGTGGGGTGGGGAGAGCACGGTGGCCCTGGGTTGGGTGCGGGGGGGGGACACCTCTTTTTTATAACACAAGAACTAGGGTTCACCCACTGAAATGAGCAGGTCTAAAACAAACAAAAGGAAGTATTTCTTCATACAACCCACAGTCAACCTGCGGAACTCCTTGCCAGAGGATGTTGTGAAGGCCAAGACTAAAACAGGGTTCAAACAAGAACTAGATAGATTCATGGAGGATCAGTCCATCAATGGCTATTAGCCAGGATGGGCAGGGATGGTGTCCCTAGCCTCTGTTTGCCAGAAGCTGGGAATGAGCTTGCAAGGATTTCACTATTGGCACTGTGCCTTTTAATTTCAGTTTAACTTCCTCATTTTTGAATAGTTCCCCGTTCTGAAATGAAATGAGAGGTTGGTGGGCTGCTGTGGGGTTCTCCCCTCCCCACACAGGGATGTTATGGTCACTGTTACCAAGTCGTTTTGCTACATTCACCTCTTGGACCAGATCCTGTGCATCACTTAGGACTAAATCAAGAATTGCCTCTCCTCTCATCCAAGGGGATGGATCACGCGATAATTGACCTGTTCTGTTAATTCCCTCTGAAGCACCCAGCATTGGCCACTGATCGACCATCCCCTCCCCTGCCCCAGAGAGCCCCATGGACTCCCAGCCCCAGGGAAGCAGGGGAAATATGGAGCTGCCAGCCACAGTGGCCCGCATTCAGCTGCAGCCCTCGGGCAGAGGGAATTCCTGCCCCCCTGAGCTTCTCCCCATCTCCCCCTGGGCCATGCGGGACAGTGGGGCCAGGGAATCCGGCAGGGGGCAGGAAGGGAACACCCAGGGTCACGGGGTGAAGCTGGGGGAGCAGTGGGGTTGGCACAGACTGGGAGTAGGAAGGAAATCGAGAGCAGGGTCCCAGTTCTCGATGGAAGGAGCTGGGGGGTTGGAGGAGGAGGGAAGGGGGGGAGATGCCCAGGGAGATGGGACATAAAGGGGGGGATATCAGGGATCTGTGGGGATGGGGTGGAGGGGAGGGGAACTGCCCTTCTCAGGGCTGGGGGCAGAGGGGGACGGGGCAGAGCCGTATCCCAGCAGTGTGGGGGAACGGGACAGTCTGGAGGAGAAAGGCTCAGTGTGCAGGGAATGGGGCAGCCCAGCCGGGATCAGAGGCCGGATGGGGGAGAAGCCGGGGCTGGAGTGGAGCCATGACCAGCCCTTGGAGAGGGACCCCGGGGGGACTCACCCGGCCAGTGGGAGGGGAACACGGGAGGGTGGGATGGGAGCCCGTAGCTGACAGGGGCTGAGCGCCCGTTGCCCAGGGACTGGCACCACCCAATCCTCAGGGGAAGAGCTGACCCTGGGGGGCATTTCATCCACCTTCTCTCACCCGCTCCCTGGGGAGGGGCCGCAGGGCTTGGGCTCCCCCAGGGGAGTGACCCCCAGCAGCAGAGGAGGGGAAGTGGCTCTGGGAGCGACGAGGGAAATTCATTCACTTCCCAATTCCCACCATGACAACCAGCCCCCGGGGGCTCCAGCTCTGAGGGCCGGGCAGGGACTCACCTGCCAGCGAGGGGTTAAAGATCAGGCAGCCGAGGAGGCAGAGGCTGAAGTAGGCGACTTGCCCCATCTTCTCGCTTCCCCTGGGGGGAAATCACACAATGGAGATGGGGCCACGAGAGCCTGAGTCTCCCCCTAGAGTGACACCCCGCCCCCAATGGGGCATTTCCCATGGGGAGGTGCCTCAGAGCTGGGGCTGTTTGCTTAAGCACCGGGCTGGGCTGGAAGGGCCCCAAAACTGATCCTGTTCCCAAGCCCTGGGGCACCGAGCTCGGGGCCCATCTCCCTGGGTCTGAAGGGCCCTTCCTCTTCCACCCCTCACTGAGCCGTGCCCCAGGGACAGAACTAGGCACCCAGCAGGGAGCCAGGTCCCAGCTCCTTAGTGGCTGGGCTCCGCAAGCAGCATCTCCAGGGACTCCCCAAACCAGGGCTGCAGGTGGGTAGGAGCCGGGGGAAGCAGGGAGGCCGGGGTCACTCAGATGGGACCTGGGTCCCAGGCAAGAGGGTCCCATTTCCCGAGCAAAGCGGTTCTCAGAAGGGGCATTTGCCATCTGCCGCTGTCCCTCTCTCCCCAGTGCTGCGGCTGGCAGCTCCCCAGGTAGCCACCTACATGGCACTTGGAGGGAGGGCACGGGGGGGAGGGGGGAGTTTGGAAGAGGCCCCAGAGCCACCAGGATGGAGGCCAGTCTGTGTGCACGTGGCTGGAATGGCAGCGGCTGGTGCAGCCCCTCTGCAATCGTTCTCTGCCGAGAGACCAGTTTAGTGTGAGAAACATGGAGCCTCTCGTGTTCTCACCCAGCACCTGGTACGTGAAACACGCCCTGCCCCCGCCCCCAGGGCCCTTTCCCCACCAACAGGTGTTTGAATCACACTCAGATTTCCAGCTCCAGGAGATCGAGGGTCTGGGAACCCAACACCGTGTGGTTGGGGCAAGGGGGGAGGGGTAATAGTTACTGCAGCCCATGGCGGGGGCTGGGACCCCTGTGGCACCATGACTGGGAGAAGGGGGCCAATGGGAGAGCTGCCCTGCAGAGGGCTGCTCCATTGGGGACTGGACACAGGACTGGAGGCTGGGCCCAGCTCCCGGAGGGGCAGAGCGCTGGGCACAGCTCCGCGGGGCTGTAGGGAGCCGCGTGCAGGGCTGTGCTGGGTGGGAGGAAGGGGTGAGGCAGAGACGGCCCCAGGGTCAGGGGACACACACAGGACAAGCCTGGCCACCCACCCCCGGAACAGATCAGCTGCCGCCAGCACCCAGCGCAGGAGGAGGAGGAAGCTGGAGGAAGCCAGGGTCTCACCTGATTGTCTCGCTGGGGAGCTGCTCTGGTGCAAGGTCGGATCAAGTGCAGCCTGCATGGGACACTGGCCAGGCCTGGGGCATTTATAGACTAGTCCGGGGAGGGGACCAGGTGTTAATACTGAACATGCAAATGTGTGCTGAGGACGGATCCAATCGTTTAATGCCCAGGCAAACTGAGATAAGAGGAGCCGGGACCCAACCACCACGGGCTGTGAGCAGGCGGAAGCATTTGTCAGGGTTGAGATAACAGATAAAATAAAAGTTATTTCCTCTCCCCTCCTCTGTGCCCCCCTCTCCTCCCGGTCTGTCAGGGCTGAGATCAGTGTGGCTGTAGGGAGCCCTCGGACCCTGGCCCTGACTGGCCCAACTGCTCACGTCCATCTTGTCCAGTGGAAAGATCCGGGCAGATCCCCAGGGAGTGTGAATCAGCTGGAGACCCACTGAAGTCAGGGGCGGGATCCCCAGCAGGTCCGGTCTGGTTTGGGCTATTGAGGTCCTTGGGGTAAGACCGCCAGCGGGTGGGCGTTGCTCAGAGCTCTGTTAGAATCACCGGGGCTAGAACCCCAGCGGGTGTAAACTGTAAAGCTCCACTTCAGTCAATGTGACGTTATTGACATAATCTGTAGCTGTATAGATCATTGTTTGTCTAAGGGAATTGCTAGGGTGACTTGTGGTTAGCAACTGAGAGTGCCAATTCAGGACAAATTGCTTCAAGCAGGGCGGTTACAGCCCAAGACTGGGGTCTCCCACCTCTAAGGCAAACCAAACCAGCCAGACAGAGGAGACTTTGGTTTTACCCCACTGGCTAACCACAAGTCATCCCAAGCAATCCCATTAGACACTCCAGTTTCCCAGTCTCACCACCAGTGCCACTCGTTATGGGGACAACTGGTTATGAAAACCAATGCCCCAGTAAAAGAAAAAAGGTTCTCCCGATCCCAAAGGACCAAGCCCCCATATCCAGGTCAATATACAAAACAGATCTTACCCACAAATCACTCTGTTGCCAATCCTTTAGAATCTAAAATCTAAAGGTTTATTCATAAAAGGAAAAAGGTCTAGGTGAGAGCTGGAATCCTCAATCCCTGGAAAAATCATGGAACAGGTCCTCAAGGAATCAATTTTGAACCACTTAAAGGAGGGGAAAGTGATCAGGAACAGTCAGCATGGATTCACCAAGGGCAAGTCATGCCTGACTAACCTAATTGCCTTCTATGATGAGATAACTGGCTCTGTGGATGAGGGGAAAGCAGTGGATGTGCTATTTCTTGACTTTAGCAAAGCTTTTGATACAGTCTCGCACAGCGTTCTTGCCAGCAAGTTAAAGAAGTATTGGCTGGATGAATGGACGGTAAGGTGGATAGAAAACTGGCTGGATGGTCGTGCTCAACGGGTAGTGATCAATGGCTCCATGTCTAGTTGTCAGCCGGTATCAAGTGGAGTGCCCCAAGGGTCGGTGCTGGGGCCGGTTTTGTTCAAAATCTTCATCAACGACCTGGAGGATGGTGTGGACTGCACCCTTAGCAAGTTTGCAGATGACACTAAACTGGGAGGAGTTGTTGATACGCTGGAGGGTAGGGATAGGATACAGTGGGACCTAGACAAATTAGAGGATTGGGCCAAAAGAAATCTGATGAGGTTCAAGAAGGACAAGTGCAGAGTCCTGCACTTAGGACGGAAGAATCCCATGCACTGCTACAGACTAGGGACCGAATGGCTGGGCAGCAGTTCTGCAGAAAAGGACCTAGGGGTTACAGTGGACGAAAAGCTGAATATGAGTCAACAGTGTGCCCTTGTTGCCAAGAAGGCTAATGGCATTTTGGGCTGTATAAGTAGGGGCATTTCCAGCAGATCGAGGGACGTGATTATTCCCCTCTATTCGGCACTGGTGAGGCCTCATTTGGAGTACTGTGTCCAGTTTTGGGCCCCACACTACAAAAAGGATGTGGATAAATTGGAAAGAGTCCAACGGAGGGCAACCAAAATGATTAGGGGGCTGGAGCACATGACTTATGAGGAGAGGCTGAGGGAACTGGGATTGTTTAGCCTGCAGAAGAGAAGAGTGAGGGGGGATTTGATAGCTGCTTTCAACTACCTGAAAGGGGGTTCCAAAGAGGATGGATCTAGACTGTTCTCAGTGGTAGAAGATGACAGAACAAGGAGTAATGGTCTCAAGTTGCAGAGGGGGAGGTTTAGGTTGGATATTAGGAAAAACTTTTTCACTAGTAGGGTGGTGAAGCACTGGAATGGGTTCCCTAGGGAGGTGGTGGAATCTCCTTCCTTAGAGGTTTTTAAGGTCAGGCTTGAGAAAGCCCTGGCTGGGATGATCTAGTTGGGGTTGGTCCTGCTTTGAGCAGGGGGTTGGACTAGATGACCTCCTGAGGTCCCTTCCAACCCTGAGATTCTATGATTCTATGATTCTATGGAATTGGTTAAATTGAATCAATTCCATACAGTGATGGCAAAGTTCTTGGTTCAGGCTTGTAGCAGTGATGGAATAAGCTGCAGGTTCAAATCAAGTCTCTGGAATACATCCACCGCTGGGATGGGTCATTCAGTCCTTTGTTCAGAATTTCGGTTTGTAGCAAAGTCCCTCCAGAGGTAAGAAGCAGGATTGAAGACAAGATGGAGATTAGGCATCAGTTTTTTATAGTCTCTTGCCATGTGCAGGGCCAGCTCTAGGATTTTTGCCGCCCCAAGCAAAAAAAAATTTGGCCGCTCCCCCCCCGTTTTTTTTCTTTCCCCCCCCTGGCCCTGCCTCAACTCTGCCCCTTCCCAACCGCTTCCCCAAATCCCCAGCCCCGCCTCTTCCCCCACACGTATGGCAGTTCCCCCACCCCATTGCTTCCTGTGGCCTCCCTGCAACCCCCCACCCTAGCTCACCTCCTCTCCACCTGCTCCCCTGAACATGCCGCTGCTCCACTTCTCCCCCTCCCTCGCCTAAGAAGGAGGGGGGAGAAGCGAAGCGGCGGTGCATTCAGAGGAGCAGGCAGAGTTGAGGTGAACTAGGGCAAGCGGGGTGCAGGATATAACGGGAGGTAGAGGAACAGGAACTGCTCCCTACCCCAGCTCACCTCTGCCTGCTCCCCTGAGCGCGCCGCCGCCGCTCGGCTTCTCCCCCTCCTTCCCAGGCTTGCCGCACGCTAAACAGCTGTTTCACGCACGGCAAGCCTGGGAGGGAGGGGGAGAAGCCGAGCAGCGGCGGCGCGCTCAGGGGAGCAGGCGGAGGCAGAGTGGAGGTGAGCTGGAGCGGCGCGGGCACATTTCTAGGGGCATGGCCGGCGCCAGACTGCCGCCCCTAGAAATGTGCCGCCCCAAGCACCTGCTTGTTTGCTGGTGCCTAGAGCTGGCCCTGTCCATGTAGTCTTTCTTTGTTCCAAAGACAAGCTATCCAACACCTGGCATGGAAAAACCTCTGTTTTTCTGTTTTGTCCATAAGCAGATCCCTGAATACCTTGCTGAGTCACAAGGCGTCTGCCTTCTCTCAATGGGTCCATTGTGTAGCTTATGGTCCTCAATGGGCCATCCAGCAGGCTAGGCAGAGCTGACACCAACTTGTCTGGGGTGTCACCCAGAAGCACAGCACAAGTCTGAAATACAGACAGCATAGAGCCAATATTCATAACTTCAACTACAAAAATGATACACACATACAGAGCATAATCATAACCAGCAAACCATAACCTGGTCTTAGACACCTTATCTGACCCCCTTTATGCAAGATTTGGTGCCACTACAGGACTTTGGTTGCAACAATGATCTATACGGTCCCAGATTATGTCAATAACGTCACATATGGTATATTCCAGAGGTGCAAGGCTGGTGGCTTGTGAGATTTGCTGGTGCCTTTCTCTGTGATTTGTGAGTGGCTCAGGGAGCATTCACACAATCTAGCTGTGTGTGGGACTCCACCTGCTGTTGCATTAAGTGATAACAGCACCTGGAGGGGTTTGTTGCTTGTCACTATCAAAGCACTGTGAGAAGCAGCTCGGGGTGGAGATTTAAGGGAGCACAGTGTTACCCCACTTCCAGGTTGTACCCCGGGGATCCCATCACAATCAATTCTTCATCACTATGTTGGGTTGGCTGGGTGTGGGGGTGGAGCATTGCCTGTTTCCAGAAGTAACCAGCAGCTAGTGTCCTCCCTGTGACAGAGCCGTATTCTCCTCCGCCGGTGGCCTGACAGCCATTGGATCATGTTCACCTGCTCTCTGCTAAACTGATGAGCCCAGGATTAAACATTTGTTCCTTATATAGATAATTACAGACTGATCAAGTCACCCATTAACTTTCTCTTTGTTAAATGAAATAGATAAAACTCCCAGAGGTCTATCACTCTATGGCAGCTTTTCTAACCCTTTAATCTTTCTCGTGGCTCTTCTCTAAACCCTCTCCAATGTATTAACATCCTCCTTGTATTGCGAACATCAGAACTGGACACAGGATTCCAGCAGCAGTCACAGCAGAGCCAAATACAGGGGTAAAATAACCTCTCTACTCCTGCTTCAAATCTCCCTGTTTATACAACCCAGGATTGGAATAGCCCCTTTGGCCACAGCATCACACTGGAAGCTCATGTTTGGCTGATTATCACCCATGACCCTCAAATCTCTTTCAGAGTCACTGCTTCCCAGGACAGAGTCCCCCATCCTGGAACTAAGACTGACATTCTTTGTTCCTCATCCCTAGAGATCACAACGGCTGGAGATGGGGCAGTGACTGTGGGTGGCCAGTGCTCTGGGGAGGTTCTGAAAATTCTCTTTCTCAGGCCTTGTCTACGCAAAAGTTTTGTTAACGATCAAAAAGAGGTATAAGACAATCAGTATTGTATGATCACAATACACTCCCTCTGTTGGCACAGCGCACACACACTTAACTGGGAATGGGTGCTCACATTAGTAGGGAATGCCCTCTGGGGCACCTGGCTTGGAACCGGAAAAGGTTCAGAAAAGAGCAACACAAATGATTAGGGGTATGGAACAGCTGTTGTATGAAGAGAGATTAATAAGACTGGGACTTCTCAGCTTGGAAAAGAGATGACTAAGTGGGGGGGATATGATTGAGGTCTATAAAATCATGACTGGTGTGGAGAAAGTAAATAAAGAAGTGTTGTTTACTTCTGATAACACAAGAACTAGGGGTCACCCAATGAAATGAATAGGCAGCAGGTTTAAAACAAGCAAAAGGAACACGTCCTCCTTGCTCCATCTCGGTATCAAAATTCCTAGGGCTGGAGCAGAGCTGGGACTGCACAGCCTCCTCTCCCCAAATACTGAGCAGATCCAGCAGCTCGGCAGTGGTCCAAGGGGGAGATCATCTGCTGCGTGGAGATGCCATGGTCGGCTGGGAAGCGAAGTGATGTGAGCTCCGCACGCCAAGCAAACAGGAAGTGGAATTTCAGAAATTCCAGGGACTTTAAAGGGAGGGGGGGTACTTTAAAGGGAGTTGGAACTGCTGACCAGAGTGCTCAGGATGGACATTGTGGGACACCTTCCGGGGGACAATTAAAGTGACAAAAATCAAGTGTGGTGTCTACATGGGCACTTTCCCAACAACACTGAAGAGTTTTGTCGCCAAAAGTGGCATTGCAGTGTGTGCACCTCCAGTGTATTGCCATCAAAAGCTGCCCATTGCCCCAAAACTCTGCCGTGCAGACAAGGCCTTAGTGCTTGGCTGATGGCCTCGCTCATACGCTCAGAGTAGGGAACACATTTCCCACCAGATCAGATTGGCTTGGACCTTGGGGCTTTTTTGGCTTCCTCTGCAGCGTGGGGTGCAGGTCACTTGCTCAGATCACCTGGGCATGTGTCACTTAACCAGTTCCCTGGATTGAAGGGTGTGACATTATTGACAATAACTGGGACCGTATAGATCATTGTTGCAACCAAGGTCCTGTAGTGGCACCAAATCTTATATAAAGGGGGTCAAATGAGGTGTCTAAGACCAGCTTATGCTTGGCTGGTTATGATTATGCCATTTATATGTATGTATCAGTTTTGTAATTGAAATTTTGAATATTGGCTCTACACTGTCTGTATTTCAAACTGGGGCTGGGCTTCTGGGGAAGACCCCAGACAAGCTAGTGTCAGCTCTGCCAGGCCTGCTTGATGGCCCATTAAGGACCATCAGCTACACAACTGACCCATTGAGAGAAGGCAGACACGCCTGTGACTCAGCAAGGTTTGCAGGGACTTGCCCATGTGACTCCAGACTCCATTTTGCTGTGATTTTCCACAGTAAGGACAAAGAGGTGTCTTTACACCTGGAAGAGACTATAAAAGGCAGCTGCCTCATCTCCATCTGGTCTTCAATCCTGCTTCTTACCTCTGGAGGGACTTTGCTACAAACAGAAGCTCTGAACAAAGGACTGAAGGACCCATCCCAGCTGGGGATGTTCCAGAGACTTGATTTGAACCTGCAGCTTATTCCATCACTGAACCAAGAACTTTGCCATCGCTGTATGTAATTGATTCCATTTAACCAATTCTAGCTCTCACCTAGACCTTTTTCCTATTATGAATAAACCTTTAGATTTTAGATTCTAAAGGATTGGCAACAGCGTGATTTGTGGGTAAGATCTCATTTGTATATTGACCTGAGTCTGGGGCTTGGTCCGTTGGGATCCGGAGAACCTTTTTTCTTTTACGGGGGCATTGGTTTTCATAACCATTTGTCCCCATAACGAGTGGCACTGGTGGTGAGACTGGGAAACTGGAGTGTCTAAGGGAATTGCTTGTGTGACTTGTGGTTAGCCAGTGGGGTAAAACCAAAGTCCTCTCTGTCTGGCTGAACCAGCATCGTTACACCTTTTAACGTCATTTGGCAGCCTCCTGCTTGCAGGAAAAGCAGCCCATTGCACCTAGCTGGGGGGGGCTTGGAACCAGGGTGGACCGGAAGCCTGCCTATCAGCTCCCTGCTCCCCTAAGTTCCTTGTGCAGCAGCTACTCAGCAGGTTATCAATCGCCTGCAGTTCAGCTGTCCCTTCCCCCACTGCCATGTGCTGCTCCTGCCCTCTGCCTTGGAGCTGCTCCCCGAGACTCCTGCTTGCTGTGGGGGGAGAGAGGGGAAAAAGAGGGGGACTAAATCAGGGTGTCCCCCTGCCCCCTGCACCCCACTTACCCCATCTTCCATTGAGCAGGGGGGACACATGGACCGATGGATGGAGCCGCTGCCTTAGGCAGCAGCTGAAACTGTGGTCCCGTCTCATTGTACTGATCTAATTAACAAGGCAGTGTACTTCTGACCACACACTTCATACTTAAAGGGGAAATTCGCATCTCTATCTCAAACACACACAGGGTGTGTGTCTCTGTCTGCCCTCCCTCCTTTCCTGCTGCCTTGTAGAGTGTGAGAGTTAACCCTTGAGGGCTCAGCGAATTGCTAGTTCATCATTTAACAGTAAGGCATTCCCTGGGAAATATCCCACCATCTGACTCCTCCACCTCAACCAAGCTTCACAATCATCATCGCTGTGTACCAGTATTAAATTGTTTGTTTAAAACTTGGGGGGGGACAAAGGGGAGTGGGATGGACGGGCCGTGTCTCGGGGTAGCGATGCCCTGTGTTTTTACCAGAAGGGCAGGGCTCTCCTCATTCTTAATTCATCCCCTTTCCTCCCCCGTGAAGCGCTGGCTCTGGGGGGCTGAGGCTGGGCCAGGCGACACATGGAACTGTCCAGGCCAGAGTCAGGAACACGAGAACGGAGACACACACTGAGCTGAATGCTCCAGGGAAAGTTTATTCTCACTTCACTGTGCTGAGATCGCTGAGAAGAGCCGAGCGAGGGTGTGACAGGGAGAGAAGGGGGCAGAGCAGAGCGGGAGTGACACAGCGTAACACAGCGATGCTTTGCAGAAGGGACTTTGCAGCCAGGGACACAGGATCTGGTCTCCCAGGGGAGCCAGAGGGACGCAATTCATTCACAGCCCAGGTGCTGGGAGCCCGCCCAGGTCCAGGCGACCTGCTTCCCATAGGGTTTGCGCTTACAAATAAAAGAGTATCTGTTTTTACAGGAATAATCATGCCATTTCTCAAAACCTAGAAAGAAAAACAGAAATGAGCCGTGAGGTGGGGCAGGCTGGGCTGTTCCTGCTTGTACAGTGACCACAAACCCGCCCCGTGCCATGCCTCTTGGAGAAGATCCCAGCTCCTGTGCACGGCCATGAGGAAGAGGAGGGTGGGATGGAGCCCTGAGCACCCCATTGGGGCAGCCCCATCCCACAAAGAGAGGCCGAGGCTCAGTGTGAAAGGGGAGACGCCGGGTCCATGTGCTACTGCTCCCACCTCCCCCACCCCACGTGCCCCCCACCCCAGCCAGAGGGCAGATGAGAGAGCGAGAGCCCTGCCCCGGGACTGGGGGCACCCGCTCAGGAACTGGGCTGCTGCGTCCCTCCCTGCTGAGTGAGCTGCCCCACGGCTAGGCCCCCTCCCTGCCCGGCCCCCCTGGGTCTGGCTACACCCATGGGAACATCTGTCCCAGGCAGGGCTCAGCCGCCAGGCAGAGGGGATGTGTCCCTGCCCAGGAGTCAGTGTCACCGGCCTGCTGTGCCCAGAGCAGCACGTTCCTCCCTCAGACCCCGTCACCCCCCTGCTCTGGGGGTGTCTGGGCACTTGCCCGAGGCTGCCCCGGCAGTAGTGTTCCTGCTTCGTCAGGCCAGAGAGCGCCCGGGGAAGGACAGTCCTGGGGCTGGGCTGGGTGGTCTCAGCCCCTCAGCAGCCCCCCAGGCCCAGCAGGGAGCTCCGCGGGGGATACAGGCCGGTCTCAGTGCCCTGTTCCCGTGGGTGCAGGTTTCTGCTGCTGTTTGACTCTATCCCCGGCCAGTGACTGCGGCCTTGGCTGTGTTCATCTGCCGGCATCAGGCCTGACGGAGAGTGAGCCTGTAACTCAAGACTGTATCATGATGCACAGGTACCAGGGGCTGAGTTAAGGTTACATGGGCAGCCTTTGTCTTGCAGTTCCTTGACTTTGGGACTTTCATGTTCCTTTAACATATTTTTTGGTGTAATTTAGGAATATTTTATAAAAGTAACAATGAATTAATGTTTTAGTAAAACGTTAATCAATTATTACAGAGCCCAGTGGTCAATTAGCTGCTTCCTCTCCACCCATTCCCTCCCCCGGGGGCTGTGAGCACCCGGTCACGTACATCTCCGCCGCGGGGTCTGCTCCCTGGCTGCAGCTTTTGCTAAAGATCCCCTCCCGGTGCCAGTTTCCATGGGAACAGTCATTAGTACTCATCTGTGAACGTTCCGAGACTCTGCAGCACTTTCACCAGCAGCCGGCGTGTGTGCGGATGCTTGTGTGTGACACGACCCCGCGAGAGGCCAAATGCAGCTCTGGTGCCCACATCATTGTGTGGATCAGTGTTTGCACAGTAGGGGTATAACAGCGACTTAGAGCCATCACCATTTAACAGGTCAGCAGGACCTGTGTGGTCAGAGCGCTGCCAGGGTGGTAGGCCCACGGGGGTCTGAACCACCTGCTTACCTTTATGGTAAAATAACACCGCACAGTGCTCATGTCCTCCCTGATTATCAGGTTGCCCGTTATCCCAAGCACTGAAGCCGGCCAGGGATTTATCGGCCCATCTCCAGCTGCGATCCTGCAGAGACAAAGGAGAGCAGAGCCCCGGTAAAACCCCAGGTTATCCAGCCAGAGACATGCCCCGGAGCCGAGGGGCCGTGGGCAGGGCAGGGGCAGAGGCTGCCCAGTGACACTGGAGACACCGATCGTAGCTATGAAATGTCAGCGCTGACAGCCAGGGCTACATTTCCTGGCAGCTGACGTTACCCCAGACCCTGCCCAAGCCCTCGGAAGGATGAAAATAGCCAGTGAAGGGAGAGTCTCCGGCACCCCCTGCCCCTGCCATCCCCACGTCGCCGAGGGGGGGCTCCCCGACCTGCCCTCAGCTTCCACGTCCATCCCCAGCCCGGCCCCACAGGCAACCCCTGCAGCGTGGTCCACGCGCTGTCCCGCAGACCCGCGCTGCTGAGCCCGTTCTCTCTCGTGTGCCCAGACCGACGGGACGACGCTCCCAAAGCCCATCCACAGAAGCGTGACTCTGCTCCCCGCTGCAGAGATCACGGCGGGGGGGCTGGGGGCCGGGGGCGCTGGGGGACGCTGGGGTTCGCACTGCCGGGGATCAGGGGCTGCAGCAGAATCAGTCACCTGGCAACCCAAGCAGCGCAGCCGGCCGGCTGCAGGGCCCCCCACTGACGGCACCACCGGCCTGGGCAGGACGGGCAGCTGGCCGGCTCTGAGCCCAGCAGCTCTCTGGCTGCTCACTGTGTTCGTGCCATGGCCCCATCCTCCCTGTGCCTGCTGCTCCTCGCCGTGCTCCTGTCCTGCCCCAGCCCTGCTCCAAGTCCTGCTCCTGCTTCTTTCCAGCCTTGCTCCTGCCCAGTCCTGACCCCTCAGCTCGCTCCTGATCCCGGCGTCCTGACCCAGGAACCGCCCTTTCCTGAGCCTGTCGGGTGGGTCTCGGACCCCCCGGGGCTCCCCCTACAGGCCTGGAGCTGACGTGCCTCTGGCCAGGTGACCCCCCCTCACGAAGCCCACCCCGAGGGAGAATACACCCAGAGCGACAGCACTCCCAGGGCTCTGCTCCCTCCCATTGTTCGCTCGGCCTGTGTGGCTGCCCCTTTCCCCGGCACTCGGCTAGACGTCTCGTCCGTGTGGGGCCGGGGCTGACTCTCGTGCCGGGCGTGTACGGTGTGAGCACAACGGGCCAGTGTGGTGGGTCCCTGGGCACTAGTGTAACGAACCTGAATATTAATAACAGCCGGTTACACTCTGCACCGGGCGCTGGGGATCGATCCTGTGACTGAAAACACAGGTGGTTGTAGCCCCTTTCCACTCCGTTCCCATGGAAATCCTGCTCCGGTGGCCCCGCCCCAAACAACAACGTCACTGAGCAGAGAAACAGCCCCCAGGGGCGCGGGGAGGGGCTGCCAGAGGCAGAGTGGGCAGCGGGTACCCACCTGATGAGGGTCTGAGAGTCCGAACCAGACGGAAGTGTTGTTTTTGTGTTCCCGCTTGATGTAATGGGCCAGCATGTTATTTTCTTCAGCACTGTGAATGGAGACGAGATGGGCCCCTTGCCAGTGGTGCTTGCACTCAGCCTGGCACAAGAAAAAACAAAATTAGTTACCCCCCATCCCCGCTGCAGGAAACAGCAGGAGCGAATCCAGCCCTGTTGTGGGGCCCTGCCTCCCCCGGGCAGCAAGGGCTGTGAGGGGACAGGACCCCTGTTAGCGCCTCTCCCCACCCCAGGACCGATGGGAGGAGCAGGTAGAGACGCCTCCCTCTCTCCCTCCCGCTTCACCTTCACGGCCCCCACCCCACCCGGCACAGACACACGGCCACCCTGTGCCTGCTGGCGTCACCGAATCCCTCCCGCGCCCGCTCCTGGGCTCTCCTCCGAGCACTGGCCTGCCCTGGGCCATGGCTCTGCCACACACCCGCTGGCATGCTGTGAGGAGAGCACAGAACAAAACTGGGTGACTGGGCAATGAAGTTGCAGATGAAATTCAATGTAAATAAATGTAAAGTAATGCACATTGGAGAATGTTATCCCAACTACACATGTAAAATGATGGGGTCTTAATTAGCTGTTACCACTCAAAAAAGAGACCTTGGAGTCACTGTGGATAGTTCTCTGATAACATCCACTCAATGTGCAGCACCAGTCAAAAAAGTGAACAGAATGTTGGGCATCATTAAGAAGGGGAAAGATAATAAGATAGAAAATATCATATTGCCTCTATATAAATCCATGGTATGCCCATATCTTGAATACTGTGCACAGATGTGGTCACCCCTTCTCAAAAAAGATATATTGGAATTGGAAAAGGTACAGAGAACGGCAACAAAAATGATTAGGGGTATGGAACAACTTCCACCTGAGAAGGTATTAATAAGACTGGGATTTTCAGTTTGGAAAGGAGATGGCTAAGGGAAGATATGATAGAGGTCTATACACTCATGACTGGTGTGGAGAAAGTAAATTCGGAAGTGTTATTTACTCCTTATGGCAGAAGAACTAGGAGTCACAAAATGAAATTAACAGGCAGCAGGTTTAAAACAAACAAAACAATTTATTTCTTCACACAGACAGGCAACCTTTGGAACTCTTTGCCAGAGGATGTTGTGAAGGCCAAGACTATAATAGGATTCAAAAAAGAACTAGATACATTAATGGAGGATAGGTCCATCAATGGCTATTAGCCAGGATGTGCATGGATGGTGTCCCTAGGCTCTGTTTTCCAGAAGCTGGGAATGGGCGACAGATCATTCAATAACTGACCTGTTCTGTTCATTCCCTTCAAAGTACCCAGAATTGGTCACTGTTGGAAGGCAGGTTACTGGGCTAGATGGACCATTGGTCTGACCCAGTCTGGCCGTTCTTATGTACACAGGGCCCCATCACCTCCCTCATGTACTGTCAGCAACTCCTGGCCACATGCCAGCCAGCAATGGGGATCGAACCGGAGACCTTCATCACAGCCCTGGCATCTGAGCTACGGGAGCTGCTTTGGTAACACCGAGTAAGGAGCAGGCCCTTCCGGAGCCAGCCTAGAGGGAGACGTGACCCCACCTTGGCACAGGCCGTGCCTGGTGTCCCTGGTACACACAGCGTATGTCAAGTGCGTTGGGCCCAGAGGAGATTGCCCCCCCCCCCAGGGGCTATGTTTACATTGTATTCTGCTCCCCAGCCTGGCCAGGGCCGGTTGTTCCCTCACAGCCTGTTCCCAGGGCTCTGTCGGGGGCAGTGTAAAATGTGCCAGCCCTGGGCTCCCACCGAGGGTTGCCAAGTATCCGGTTTTTGACCAGAACGCCCGGTCAGAAAGGGACCCTGGTAGCGCCGGTGGGCAGCGCCAACCAGGCTGTTAAAAATTGCAGTCGGCAGCGCAGCGGGGGCCCAGGGCTTAGGCAGGCTCCCTACCTGCCCTGACTCCGCGCAGCTCCTGGAAGTGGCCGCCAAGTCCCTGCAGCTCCTAGGCATGTGGGCAGCCAGGGAGGCTCCAAGCGCTGCCCCCGCCCCCAGTGCCGGTTCCGTAGCTCCCATTGGCTGGGAACTGGAACCAATGGGAGCTGCGGGGAAGCACCTGCGGATCCCAGGGCAGCGTGCGGAGCCTCTCTGGCCCCCCATATGCATAGGAGCCGCTGGGATCTCGCAGCCATTTCTTGGGAGCAGGAGTAAGCAAAGCACTGCCTGGACCCCATACCCAGAACCCTCTCCCACACCCCAGTCCCCTGCCTCAGCTCCTCCTGCACCCAATCTCCGTCCTAGAGCCCACACCCAGCCCACACCCCAACCCGATGCCCAGCCCTGAGACCCCTCCTGCACCCGAAACCTCTCATTGCTGGCCCCACCCCAGAACCCCCCCACCAGATCCCTGACCCACCGCTCGCACCTCAACCATCTGTCCCAGCCCGGAGCGCTCACCTGCACCCCAAATCCCTCATCGCTGGTCCCACCCTATAGCCCACACCCCCAAATAGAGCCGTATCCCCTCTTGCACCCCAAACCCCCCAGCCCCAGCCCCACCCCATAGCCCACACACTCAGCTCAGAGCCCAGACCCCCCCTGCACTCCAACCCCCTGCCCCAGACCAGAGCCCTCTCCCACACCCCAAAGGTTTCTAACCATCAGAGGAGTGAAATTCTGGAACAGCCTTCCAAGGGAAGCAGTGGGGTCAAAAGACCTATCTGGCTTCAAGATTAAGCTAGATACGTTTATGGAGGGGATGGTTTGATGGGATAACATGATCTTAGTCAAAGGTCAATTAATTGCCATCAGTGATAAATAGGACCAATGGTCAATGATGGGATGTTAGAAGTTCCTACAGAGAACTTTTTCCTGGGTGTCTGGCTGAATGTTTTCCTCCAGGGTAGATTGGCAGAGGCCCTGGAGGTTTTTTGCCTTCCTCTGCAGCATGGGGCACGGGTCACTTACCGGAGGATTCTCTGCATCTTGAAGTCTTTAAACCATGATTTGAGGACTTCAATAGCTGAGACATAGGTGAGAGGATTATTCCAGGAGTGGGTGGGTGAGATTCTGTGGCCTGCATTGTGCAGGAGGTCAGACTAGATGATCATAATGGTCCCTTCTGACCTTAAAGTCTATGAGTCTATGAGTAATCCCTTATCCCTGGGCCCAGCCCAGAGCCAGCACCCCCAGCCAGAGCCCTCACCCCCCTCTCTTGCCCTATCCCGGTGAAAATGAGTGAGGGTGATGGAGAGTGACAGAGGCAGGGGGGATGGGTGAGTCGGGGCGTGGTCTAGGGGAAGGGGCGGGGAAGGGGTGTGCCCTTAGAAAGTTGGCAACTCTTCCCCCTCCCCCACCATTGGAACTGATACCCCAGCCCAGATCACTGACTCTGATATTCACCCTAAACCGCCCCATCCCCCCAGCCTCCAGCTCCAGCCCAGCCCCGCTGAGCCCCCTGCCCCCAGCCTCTCACCTCAGCCTCCGTCCAGTTCTTCTCTTGGGGGACGTATCGATAGCAGTCATTTTGGAAGGGCAGCCAGTCCCTGGGACATGCCACAGCCTGCACCCCTGCAGAGAGAGGGGGCCGGGGGGCAATGGTGGGGACAGGACACGGCGGTTAGAGGCTGTTCAGAGCCGTGACTTTGCCATTAGCACGAATAACATCGGGTCCCGTTTGGGGCTGTGTCTGGCCGGCAGGACCCTCCTGGCTCTGGGGCTGCAGGAAGAAGCTGGGTTTGCCCAGACCCCACATCGGCAGAATGGGGCCCCTGGAACCCAGCCCTGAGCCGGGATCCCAGCAGGGCAGAGCCTCTGGGTCTCAATGGGGCCTGGGATCCTTTCCCCAGGGCTCCCTGGGGGGAGGAAGGAGCCAGTGCACTGGGGGTGGCTGATGGACCCTCCCCTGCCCCAGAGAGCCCCATGGACTCCCAGCCCCAGGGAAGGGGGGAAATATGGAGCTGCCAGCCACAGTGGCCCCCATTCAGCGGCAGCCCTTGGGCAGAGGGAATTCCTGCCCCCCTGAACTTCTCCCCATCTCCCCCTGGGCCATGCGGGACAGTGGGGCCAGGGAAGCTGGCAGGGGGTGTGACGAACTAGGACTGTTGTTAAGGTTTCCCTGAGTACTGTGTGGGTGCCTCGGTTTCCCCTATGCGGGGCTTGAGTATCTAGGTGGTGGGACAACGGTGCATGATTGTTACAAAGCCCTAGAAGGCAGTTCACGCTGCTGCTTCTCCTGTAGCCCTTTCTCGGGCTCTCGCTGTCTCTCACTGTCCTCTTGCTCTCTTGGACTCAGCTCCAGTCCCATCCGTCTCCGATCCCCTGCTGGGGAACCCGATCGTGAAGACCCCCGTCTGGTTGGGGACCAGACTCTTGGGGATGCCAGGCCATCACTCCAGCTGCTCCCAGATCCTGCTGTAGCCCCATTGGGGTCAGGAATCTGCTCCCTGGAATGGTCATCCTCCTCCAGCAGCGTGATTAAGTGGGCTTTAGTGAGCTTTCCAATGTGTATCCCTCTCTTTTTGCACAGGGTTACAATGCTCTTCTTAAGGAGAAGGCGATAGGCCATCACTTCACTGCTCCCAAGTTTGCTGTGGATCCACAGGCCTGTGTGCTCTTAGCTCCCCACGGTTTCCAGGAAGAACCCCAAGTGTGCCAGCCCTTCTCCAGGTCACCGCCTCTTTGCCAGGGTCGAGCTGCAGCTCCTCCGCCCCTGGGTCCACTCACGGCACCCCCAGGGGAACCCTGTCCCTGCAAAATTCCTTCTCTCTCCCAGGGCCAAGCCGCAGGCTCCTCCGCCCCTGGGACTGCTCACTACAGCCCCCAGGGGGACCCCATCATTGCACAGTCCTTCTCGCTGGACACACACTCCCAGGGGTTAAGCGTAGCTCCTCCACTCCCCGAAACCGCTCTTCCGTGAGCCTTCAGCACGCCTGGTCCTCGTTAGCCACCCTTCGTTCTACTGCTCCCCAGTTACTTACTGCAGGAAGCGCCGTTCACGGGGTGCAGAACGTCCCACCGCTGCCACCAGTTGTCACGGAGTATAGGGGAGTCCGGCCCTGCACCCCTCTTCCCCGGATTCACTGGGAGTCTCAGCCAGCCAGTAGAACAGAAGGTTTATTAGAGATGCCAGGAACACAGTCCAACCAGAGCTTGTCAGTACATCCAGGACCCCTCAGCCGGGCCCTTCCGGGGGGCAGGGAGCTTAGACCCCAGCCTGGGGGCTCCCTGCATTTCGCCCCACAGCTCCAAATGGGGCAGGGAGGCCAGACCCTGTCTGCCCCCCTCCCCTCCTCTTCCCAAGCCAGCTCCAAACTGAAAACTCTCCAGCCCCTCCTCCCCCTTTGTCTGCTCCCCGGGCCAGGAGGTCACCTGATCCCTTTGTTCCCACACCTTCAGCTCATACCTTTGCCGGGGGAGGGGCCGGGCCATCTCTTGCCAGGAGACAGAGCCATTCTCTCTGTCCAGGCCTCTGCCTTCTAGGGCTTTGTAACAATCATGCACCGTTGTCCCACCACCTAGATACTCAAGCCCCACATAGGGGAAACCGAGGCACCCACACAGTACTCAGGGAAACCTTAACAACAGTCCTAGTTCATCACAGGGGGCAGGAAGGGAACACCCAGGGCCACGGGGTGAAGCTGGGGGAGCAATACGGTTGGCACAGACTCGGATTATGGAGGAAATCAGGGGCAGGGGCCCAGTTCTGGATGCAAGGAGCTGGGGGGTTGGAAGAGGCGGGAAGGGGAGAGAGATGCGCAGGGAAATGGGACATAAAGAGGGGGATAGCAGGGATTTGTGGGGTTGGGGGCCCCTTAGTGAAATGACTTCACTTCCCATTGAGGGCAAACAGCACCCCCGGGGACTCCAGCTCTGAGGGCCGGGCAGGGACTCACCTGCCAGCGAGGGGTTAAAGATCAGGCAGCCGAGGAGGCAGAGGCTGAAGTAGGCGACTGGCCCCATCTTCTCGCTGCCCCTGGGGAGAAAACACACAAGGGAGATGGGGCCACAAGAGCCGGAGACACCCCGGGAGTGATCCTCCCCTCCCCTGTGTGGCTTTACACGGGGGAGGCGCTGCAGAGCTGGGGCTGTTTCTTAAAGGTCTGGGCTGGGCTGGAAGGGCCCCGAGAGGGATCCTGTCTCCCAACCCTGGGGCACTGAGCATGGAGCTCATCTCCCTGTGTCCGAAGGGTCCTTCCTCTTCCACCCCTCACTGAGCCGTGCCCCAGGGACACAACTGGGCACCCTGCAGGGAGCCAGGTCGCTCAGTGGCTGGGCTCTGCAAGCAGCATCTCCAGGGACTCCCCAAACCAGGGCTGCAGGTGGGGAGGAGCCAGGGGGAAGCAGGGAGGCCGGGGTCACTCAGATGGGACCTGGGACCCAGGCAACAGGGTCCCATTTCCCGAGCAAAGCGGTTCTCAGAAGGGGCATTTGCCATCTCCCACTGTCCCTCTCTCCCCAGTGCTGGGGCTGGCAGGTCCCCACGGTAGCCACCTACATGGCACTTGGAGGGAGGGCATGGGGGGGAGGAGGGGAGAGTTTGGAAGAGGCCCCAGAGCCACCAGGATGGAGGCCAGTCTGTGTGCACGTGGCTGGAATGGCAGCGGCTGGTGCAGCCCCTCTGCAATCGTTCTCTGCCGAGAGACCAGTTTAGTGTGAGAAACATGGAGCCTCTCGTGTTCTCACCCAGCACCTGGTACGTGAAACACGCCCTGCCCCCGCCCCCGGGGCCTTTCCCCACCAACAGGTGTTTGAATCACACTCAGATTTCCAGCTCCAAGAGATCGAGGGTCTGGGAAGCCAACACCGTGTGGTAGGGATGCGGGGGAGGGGTGATAGTTACTGCAGCCCATGGTGGGGGCTGGGACCCCTGTGGCACCATGACTGGGAGAAGGGAGCCAATGGGAGAGCCGCCCTGCAGAGGGATGCTCCATTGGGGACTGGACACAGGACTGGAGGCTGGGCCCAGCTCCCGGAGGGGCAGAGAGCTGGGCACAGCTCCGCGGGGCTGTAGGGAGCCGAGTGCAGGGCTGTGCTGGGTGGGAGGAAGGGGTGAGACAGAGACAGCCCCAGGGTCAGGGGACACACACAGGACAAGCCTGGCCACCCACCCCCGGAACAGATCAGCTGCCGCCAGCACCCAGCGCAGGAGGAGGAGGAGGAAGCTGGAGGAAGCCAGGGTCTCACCTGATTGTCTCGCTGGGGAGCTGCTCTGGTGCAAGGTCAGTCCAAGTGCAGCCTGCATGGGACACTGGCCAGGCCTGGGGCATTTATAGACTAGTCCGGGGAGGGGACCAGGTGTCAATACTGAACATGCAAATGTGTGCTGAGGACGGATCCAATCATTTAACGCCCAGGCAAACAGAGATAAGAGGAGCCAGGACCCAGCCACCAGCCAGGCTGTGAGCAGGAGGAAGCGTTTGTCAGGGCTGAGATAAGAGATAAAATGAAAGCTATTTCCTCCCACTTCCCCGCCCCTCATCTGTCAGTGCTGAGATCAGTGTGGCTGTAGGGAGCCCTGGAGCCCTGGTCCTGACTGGCCCAACCACTCACGTCCACCTTGTCTAATGGAAAGTTTCGGGCAGATCCCCGGGAGCATAATGTGACGTTATTGACATAATCTTGGACCGTATAGATCATTGTTATGTAAGCAGAGTCAGGATGAGCTCTACCCTGATATCTGGTGGTGAGTTGTGGAAAGGGCTGTCAGGGGCTAATCTTGTTTGCATGGACACACCCACCCTGAATAGCATGATGGACCGCTTGCCCATATGGTCTCTTTGACTGCTGTGGGAGCCCTAGTTTCTCTGTTATTGGGGCAGGAAGAATAAAGTGTTGTTACCCTGATTATGTGAATCAGGGACAGTAGCCTTTTGTTATTATGGAGGGACTCGCCATCAACTAAGCAGCACTCGCTAGGCGAGGGACATGGGTTCCAATACCCAGTGAGTTAAGAGAAGCTTGGGACAGATATTTGTATTTGGGCCCTTTCTCAGGGTTCTAAATGTCAATCACATCTTCTTGCTGTTTTCTCTAGAATATCAGAGCTAGTTTTGAGTTTTTTAGGAGTCATAGGCTGCTGAGTTGAAATCACTCTGGGATAATAGTGCAAATGAGCACTAAGACTCTGTGGGGGAGCCTGAAGATATATTGCTGAGGGGCTGGCAGAGCGAAGTGCCTTGTGGGATAGCTGGCAGAGCAGAGCCAAGCGAAGCCCCACAAAGGGACACAGCAGTCAGCTTCAAGCCACATAAGGTGCCACTTACCTCTCCTCTACCCACTTGGGGGGGGGGGGGTGGGGGTGGGTGTGTGTAACACTCTGCAGATAAACTTTTGAACTCTGGGTCTGGACTTTTGGGTTGTTGGACTTTTGGGACTTTGGGTGATTTTGGGGGTTGCTGGACTCAAGAACCAAAGGGAAAGGACATGGCCAATTTGCTGGGGTGGGTCGTTGCTCACAGTTTGGTTTACAAATCCTAGATGTGGTGTTTCCCCAGCAAAAGGCCGCATTGTTTCTCTCTGTCATTAAAAGGTTTTTCTACACTCAGGCTCTGTGCTTGCGAGAGGGGAAGTACTGCCTCTTAGAGGCGCCCAGGGGGGGTGATATATGTTTGTCCCAGGTCACTGGGTGGGGGCTCGAGCCGGTTTTGCATTGTGTTATTGGAATGGAACCCCTAGATACGGAACCTGGCCCTTGTTGCTGCCGACTCTGACTGGCTGAAGGGTTACAGTTGCAAGCAAGGTCCTGTAGTGGCACCAAATCTTGTATAAAGGGGGGTCAAATTAGGTGTCAAAGATATGGTTATGGTTTGCTGATTATGACTATGCTATCTGTATGCATGTACCATTTTTGTAGTTGAAGTTATGAATATTGGATCTATACTGTCTATATTTCAAACTTAGGCTGTGCTTCTGCATGAAACCCCAGACCAGTTGGTGTCAGCTCTGCCAAGCCTGCCGGATGGCCCATTAAGGACCATCAGCGACACAATTGACACTTTGAGAGAAGGCAGACCCGCCTTGTGACTCAGCAAGGCAGGCAGGGACATCCTATGGACAGAACTCTGAGGTTTTTCTATGCCATGTGCTGGATAGCTTGTTTTTGGAACAAAGAAAGCAGAGACCACATGGCAAGAGACTATAAAAGGCTGATGCCTCATCTCCATCTTGTCTTCAATCCTGCTTCATACCTCTGGAGGGACATTGCTACAAACTGAAGCTCTGAACAAAGGCCTGAATGACCCATCCCAGCTGTGGATGTACTCCAGAAACTTGATTTAAATCTGCAGTTTATTCCATCACTGCAACAAGCCTGAACCAAGAACTTTGCCATTACTGTATGTAATTGATTCCACTTAACCAATTCTAGCTCTCACCTAGACCTTTTTCCTTTTATGAATAAACCTTTAGATTTTAGATTCTAAAGGATTGGCAACAGCGTGATTTGTGGGTAAGATCTGATTTGTATATTGACCTGGGTCTGGGGCTTGATCCTCTGGGATCGGGAGAACCTTTTTTCTTTCACTGGGGTGTTGGTTTCATTAACCATTTGTCCCCATAACTTTTTTAAATGGAGATATGCCAATCTCCTAGAACTGGAAGGACCTTGAAAGGTCATTGAGTCCAGTCCCCTGCCTTCACTAGCAGGACCAAATACTGTCCCCTGACAGATTTTTATTTTTATTTTTTGCACTGGTGGTGATACTGGGAAACTGGAGTGTCTAAGGGAATTGCTCGTGTGACTTGTGGTTAGCCAGTTGGGTAAACCCAAAGTCTCCTCTGTCTGGCTGGTTTGGTTTGGTGCCTTAGAGGTGGAAGAACCCCAGCCTTGGGCTGTAACTGCCCTGCTTGAAGCAATTTGTCCTGAACTGGCACTCTCAGTCGGGTCCCGCCAGAACCAGCATCGTTACAACGTGTTACTGGGTTGCAGAAAGCTAATTATAGAACACAGAACCAGCTGGGGGTTTGTGTCCTGCTCCTTGGCTGTCTGCCCTGAGACTGGCACCCATGTTGGTAAGGCACTCCAGACCGCATGATGGATGGATTGTCTCTGCCCTTGCTGTCCATCCTGTGGTGCTTTGGCATGTTCATGTAACGCTAATATGCTTTCCCCCCCCACTTCCCAACGGCTAGTAGACATGGAGAACGGGGGAACACAATCTTTGAACACTTCCAAAACGATAGAACACCTGGGGGGACACCCATCGCAGCAGCTTCTCCAACCAGCTTCCGGGAGTGGGCAGCACTTGGGATGAGAGGTGCCGACTAATTACCCGCTGAATTCAATTTTTATGCAGCAGCCATGTTAGCTCCGTTGCCAGAGCTCTGTCCCCTGTAATCAGCCATGTGTGAACCATCTCTCTTCAGCGTCTCTAAAATAACCTCTGCAATACCGCCCGTTTGATGTGGCTCCCCGTGAAACCTATAGAGCACCACACACGGACTGGAATGCATCACGGCGGCAGTGAATGGGGCCTGGAACACACTATTGACGGCTGCTTGGAGCAGCTCGTCCTGGAACCCACAAGGGGAGAGGCAGGTCTTGATTTGGTGCAGCCCAGGAACTGGTCCAAGAGGTCAGGGCCGTAACAAGGGCGAGGCAAGTGAGGCACTCGCCTCGGGGCGCACTGCTGCCAGGGGCGCGCCCGTCCTCCCCCGCCGCCAAAGCCGCCCCCGCTTTCCTGCGGGAGGGTCCGCCGGTGCCGCGGCTTCGGCAGCAATTCGGCGGAGGGTAAGAGCCCCTAGGAATTTCTGTACCCCTGCCTCGGGCGCAGAAATTCCTAGTTACGGCTCTGCAAGAGGTGACTGTAGCTGCATTTCTCAGTAATAGCAACCCCAATACAATTCACTGTAACATCCAGGGGCAGCAGGGAAGAAAACCAAAGAAACCCACCACAGCAGCATTGCACTTCAGAAAGGGGAACTGCACAAAAATGGGGAAGTTAGTTAAATGGAAAATAAAAGGACCAGTCAGAAGTGTGAAATGTCTCCGGTGTGCTGCTCTGCTCTGTTCAATGCTGATAACAGTCGGGTTCATGTGTGTGTTCCTCTGTTTGCTGCCCCGGCTCTGCAGATCGCTGGCACAGCAGATCCCAAGAACACCCCCAATGACCACAGACTCCGATAAGGCACGAGGGCACCTGGCCAGGTTTATTATCAAATGACGCACAGTAATAGTTTCCTGCAGACTCTACGGGACATTCTACGAATATCTGCCCCCTGACAATGGACCTGCTCAGTCAGTGGTGGGACTTGCTACTGCCCACTAGGGCACACAAAGACAACTCCCCAGGGCTGTATTCTTATACACAGGTACAAACAACTTCCACATCACTCATGACGTATTGAGGTGCAACCCCTCTACGTAGTAAGGTGCTGCCTCACACCTTGAGCCTGTTGGTTCGAACAAAACAACTCTAGCCGTCATATTACACTATATTAGACGTCCAATTGCTACTAACCTTTTTAATGAAAACCAAAACAAAAAAGTCATTTAACGCTTCTGCCATTTCCACATTTTCTGTTATTATTTTCCACCCGTCATTTTTCTTCCTACCCTGTCCTTTTTCTTCCTCTTTCTTCTAAAGGATTGATAGAATGTTTTCTTGTTACCCTTTATTTCTCTAAGTAGTTTAATTATGTTTTGCACCTTGGCTTTTCTAATTTTTTTCCTACATACTTGTGTTGTTTGTTCATACTCATCCTTTATAATTTGACCTAGGTTCCACTTTTTGTAGGACTCTTTTTTGAATTATAGGTCTCTGAAGATCTCCCGTTTAAGCCAGGGTGGTCTCTTGCCATACTTCCTGTCTTTCCTATGCAGCGTGATAGTTTGCTCTTGTGCCCTTCATAATGTCTCTAAGAAAAACTGCCAACTCTCTTGAACTGTTTTTCCTCTTATACTTCCTTCCCATGGGATCTTACCTACCAACTCTTTGATTTCGCTAAAGATATGCCTTCTTGAAATCCATTATCTTTATTATGCTGTTTTCCTCCTACCATTCCTTAGAATCATGAACTCTACCATTTCAAGATCACTTTCACCTAAACTGCCTTCCACTTTAAAATTCTCAACCAGTTCCTCCCTATTTGTCAAAATCTAGAACAGCCTCTCCCCTAGTAGCTTTCTCCATCTTCTGAACTAAAACATTGTCTCCAATACATCCCAAGAACTTGTTGGATAATCTGTGCCCTGCTGTATTGTTTTCCCAACAGATGTCTGGGTAGTTGAAGTCCCCCATCACCACTAAGTCCTGTGCTTTGGATGATTTTGTTAGTTGTTTAAAAAAAAGCCTCATCCACCTCTTCTTCCTGGTTAGGTGGCCTGTAGTAGACCCCTACCACGACATCACCCTTGTTTTTACCCCTTTCATCCTTATCCAGAGACTTTCTACAAGTCTGTCTCCTATTTCCATATAAATCTCAGTCCAAGGGTATACATTTTTAATACATAAGGCAACACCTACTCCCTTTGTCCCTGCCTGTCCTTCCTGAGCAAACTGTACCCTTCTATACCAATATTCCAGTCATGCGTATCATCCCACCAAGTCTCTGTGATGCCAACTGTGATGGTGTTCCCCATAAAACTTTATGGGGAGTTGCTTATAAATGTATATATGTAACTAGAATATGTTTTATGCTACGTGTGCCATGTAACATATCTCTGTGAAAGTTATGACCTACTGAATTTATTCCTCCTGTTTGTATGCATGTATCATTGTTGTAGTTGAAGTTATGAATATCGGTTGTATTTCTTGAGAAAGGAATGTGCAGGTTAAGTGCCCAATCAAGAAGCACTTGACAGACAATAGAATTTGCAGTCACCAATCCACATCTGAACTTTGCCAGGAATGTGGCTGGTCTGGAACTGAGTTGTGCATGTGACTGGTCCATGTGACCCCAACTCCATTTGGTAACTGGATGCTACACAGGGAGAGGGAGGGGTGTCCACCCACAGGAGAAAATCTATTTAAACCCCGAGGAAACCCCTCCATTTTGTCTTCAGCTGGCTAAAGGAAGAAGCTCTCCACCCCCCAAGGAGACCGGAAAGAGACTGAACAAAGGACAAAGACATTAGGGGGGTGAGTGATTGCTGGGCCCAGGCTAGAAGGAAGATAGCCTGTTTACTGGACCTAGTGAGGGGTTTATCTGTACACAGGGTGATTAGATATAGAACTGCGTGTTCTCATGTAGATGAGTAGAATGGGGTAGCAGTCAGAGGCCCAGATGATCCTCGACAGTCCTTCTGTAACATCTCAGATGGGGCCCATGGGCAGGCAGCATTCATCCCGGGATGCCATGTCAGGCTCATAGATGGGTGCCTCTGTCCTCCTCAGAAGAGAGTCACCAACCACCACTTCCCTACGTTCCTCTGGGGAGTGGTGTCTGCGACCCTCATCACTTGTTTCCAGGGCAGCATATAGGTGTGGCACTCTGTACATCAAAGCAGCACTCTATCACCTTTGTCCGGCTTGTTCTCGTCCGTCCCTCCACAAACTCAAGTCGACGCCAGACCGTTCCGTTTCGTTGCGAGCACGTTCTTTCTATTTCTGGCCAATGAGTTTTGTCATGGGATCAGCCCAGCATGTTTTCGGTCTTCCCAGCAGTTGCTTGCAGTCTCTGGGGATCCAATCACTGAAGCACTTTGTCCATTAATTGTCTTGCCTGCAGACTACATGACCTGCCCATCTCTGCTTTCCTTTGTACACCGCCTGCACTACATCAGTCACCTCTGTACACCTTCTGATCTCCTCATTCGGTATGTGATCACGGAGCGATATCTTACACATTCGCCTTTACATTGTTCTCTGGGTGACAGCGAATTTTTCTTCCTCCGCTTTCGTCGTTCACCAGCTGTCCGCTCCATATATCATTGCTGGCAGAACAGTGGAGTTAAACAGTTCTTTCCTTCTCTTCATGGGCAGTTCATCATCCGCTAGACACATCTATATTTTGCTGAAACGTGCCCACCCCGCCTTTCTCCTACTGCATTCCCCTTTGAGGTGTCTCTGTTCAGCTGCTGACCCAGATAAATATATTTGTCACACGCCTCAATCACTTTCCCGTTTACAGTGATGAGTCCTGCTGCACAATGCTCATATTTCACACATAGAAGATATTATATGAAAGGTCATGATCTGCTGAAACCCAATGTTCTGTCCAAATACGTATATCATTAGTGTGTATGAAGGTATGAGATTTTGCTGTATGGTTGTTACTGAAATATGTTGTAAGTTTGAGAGTCACTGCTACTAGTTCCCTAGTGACAAGGGTGACGATCCATTCCCAGGAGGGTGTTAAACGATGGTTAATCAGCAGGGGTGTTGTAAAGAAAGGCTCTTACAATGCTGTCAGAGGGCTGTGCAAGCATCACACAATAGGGGATTTCTCAATTCCGTGACACAGCAAACCCCACCAGGACGTGTCTGGGCTGGTGTTTTCCAGGCACACGGGCTGAGGATATAAAATAGGGGACAGTGGCATCATGCTTTTGCCTTTCTCCTCCCTCATCTACACTGGAAGCAACAAGAACACTGGGAAGACAAAGACTTGAACTGAGGAGACTGATCCCAGGCTTAAAGGGGAAGCCTGTGTATTAAAGTCTGTAACCTACCTGCAACTTCCAGCGGGGTGAGAAAAATTGCTTGATACAAATACTGCCTAGTACAATAAGATTTAAGATTTGAACTGCGTGCTTCCCTTTCATTTACTTTGGTAACTATCTCTGACCTTTTATGCCTACCACTTATAATAAAGGCTCAGTTTTATTACCGATTTTTTTAGTAAAAGTCATGGGAAAGGTCACGGGCAATAAACAAAAATTCACAGAAGCCCCTGACCTGTCCCTGGCTTTCACTAAAAATATCCCTGAGAAAAGGGGTAGGCTGCTTCAGCACCCACTGCTGCTGGGACTCCTGGGTCCCCCACCGCTGCGGTTCCTGGGAGGCCCAGGATCCCTGTGCTCGTGGGGCTGGGCTGCTGCGGGGGCCCCTCACCCCTGGGCAGCTGGTAGCTGCGGGGAGTCCCCGCTGCCCATTGTGACTGGGAAGCTGCGGGAGTTCCCTGCTCTTTATGGCGGCTGGACAGCTGCAGGGTCCGCCAGCCCCTCCCAAAGCTAGGCAGATGCAGGGTCTGCCACCAGGCTTCTGACCAGGGAAATGGGGCACATTCCAAAGGTACAAGGCTGGTGGCTTGTGAGATTTCCGGGTGTCTTTCTTTGTGTGATTTGTGAGTGGCTCAGGGAGCATTCACGCAATCTAGCTGTGTGTGGGACTCCACCTGCTGTTGTGTTAAGTGATAACAGAAGCTGGAGGGGTTTGTTGCTTGTCACTATCAAAGCACTGTGAGAAGCAGCTCGGGGTGGAGCATTACGGGGGTTAAGGGGGTTAAGGGAGTTAAGGGGCACAGTGCTTTCCCACATCAGAGAAGTCCCAGAATTCAGGGGTGTGTTCATGTGGCTTCACCCCATGATCCCCTGGGGCTGCTGAGCAATGGCCCTGCTGCTGCCGCTGCTCACACTGTCTCTGCTGTCTCTGTCCCGGCTCCTTTGCTGTGGGCTCCTCACCGGCTCTGCCACATTTGCCGTTTGCCGCTTCTGCCTCGAGCCGCGATGCGAGTTCGGAGGCTCTGCCAATCAGCCCAGCGCTTCGTGATTTCCCTGGGCAGTGGGGTCCCCCCTGCTGCTGCATCCTGTGTTGTCTTTGATCACGTTGTCTTTAAACAGAGCCCACAGCCCATGTAGGAGAGAGAACCTGCCCCCGCCCCATCGGGCTCTTACGGGATTTGGGGTCACTGGCCCCGCTCAGCGCGTGAGGGTCAGGCAGGCTGAGTGCGGTTCTCCTGCCCTTGACTCATACACTGAGGATAACAACGTTTCACACCCCTGTGACCCAGATTAACCCCGAACAGCCCAGACTCAGCACTGTGGTAAAGCAGGTCTGTCGGCCGAGCCCCGAGGCAGCCCAGGTGTGTCAGATACGCTCTGCTCCTGAGGTCTGCTCCCCCAGCTCATCCCCACAGGGCAGGGGGGAGCCCCGCCAGGCCCCGCTCACATACACAGGGCTGATTTTCTCCAGCTTGTGCTAAACCAACGGATTCCCCGAAAGGAGCTGGACTGTGGGGGGTCCCTAGCTCTGGTGCCCCTGAACGGGGCTCACGTTTGTGACTCTTCTAGCTGCTAGTTGAATGGGATTGAATCGGGACTCCTGGCTCAGTTTCTTTCGTTTTCTTCTCCTGCTCTGTCCACAGGTTTTAAATGCCGGGTGGACGTACCCAGTGACTCTACGAGCCAAAAGAAACTGCAGCAGAAAAACCCGGGGAAAGCAGACAAAGGCACTGACACGAGCCTCATCATGAGAGCTGCTGCCCGCATCGTCTCCTGGAACCCCAGGCCTTCGTCACCCTCATCCTAAAAATGTCCTGACCCCAGAGTGGGCCTAAAACACCACCTCAAATGCCGTTGGCACCTCTGCTGGCACCAGCTAAATCCAACCACCAGCTGGGATCAACCCAGACTTGAATAGCAGCTGCAACCTCAGCGGCGCCCGCCCATCTGAGCTAACGTCTTCTCTTTTAACCCCAACACAGGTGTCATAAAAATAAAGGGAAGTGGGAGAGGGTCTGATGCAGTGCTATAAAATCCTCTTCCCAGTAAAGGGTTAAGAAATGCAGGTAGCCAGACTGACACCTGACCTGGCTGGCATCTGACCAATGGGGGGACAAGATACTTTCAAATCTTGGGATGGGGAAAGCTTGGTGTGTGGCTTTGAGTCAGAGTGATCTTGGAAGACAGAAAGAACCTACAGAAAATCAGTCTCCTCACCAAATCTCATTTTTCTAAAGTAAGTGTAGTCAGCACTGCAAATAGATTTCAGTTTATTTTGCTTGGTGGTACATTCCCTGTGTGAGAGGGAAGGGTTATTCCTGTTTTTCTGTAACTTTAAGGTTTTGTCCAGAGGGGGGAATCTCTCTGAGTTTGGAAATTGAGTGCCCTGTAAAATAGTTACCATCCTGATTTTACAGAGATGATTTTACCTTCTTTATTTTTAATAAAATCCTTCTTTTAAGAAGCTGACTGTTTTCTATGGTGTAAAACCCAGGGGGTGGGTTTTTAGATCACCGTGTAACCAATTGGTTGGGAGATTGTTCTCAAGCTTCCCAGGAAAGGGGGTGTGCTGGTCTTGAGGGGGTATTTTGGCGGGGAGGGAAGTTCAAGTGATTCCTTTCCTGGATTCCTGTTTAGAACACTTGATGGTGGCAGTGAGAGAAGCATTTCTCAGGGTGCAGGGAATTTTGTACCTTGGGGGTTTTAAGCTAAGCTGGTAAAAATAAGCTTAGGGGCTCTTCATGCGGGTCCCCATGTCTTTACCCTAGAGTTTAGAGTGGGGAGGGAACCCTGACAACAGGACAGGAGGGATGAGCTCCCAGGGCGGAGCAGAGGGGAGCGGGAGGGACGGGCCGTGTCTCGGGGTAGCGATGCCACGTGTTTTTACCAGAGGGTCAGGGCCCTCATTCCTTTTTCAGTCCCTTTCCCCTCCGTGAAGCGCTGGCTCTGGGGGGCTGAGGCTGGGGCCAGGAGACACATGGAACTGTCCAGGCCAGAGTCAGGAACACGAGAAAGGAGACACACACTGAGCTGAATGCTCGAGGGAAAGTTTATTATCACTTCACTGTGCTGAGATCGCTGAGAAGAGCCGAGCGAGGGTGTGACAGGGAGAGAAGGGGGCAGAGCAGAGCGGGAGTGTGACGTTATTGACAATAACTGGGACCGTATAGATCATTGTTGCAACCAAGGTCCTGTAGTGGCACCAAATCTTATATAAAGGGGGTCAAATGAGGTGTCTAAGACAGGTTATGCTTGGCTGGTTATGATTATGTCATTTATATGTATGGATCAGTTTTGTAGTTGAAGTTATGAATATTGGCTTTATACTGTCTGTATTTCAAACTGGGGCTGGGCTTCTGGGACCCCGGACAAGCTATCAGCTCTGCCAGGCCTGCTGGATGGCCCATTAAGAGCCATCAGCGATACAATGGCCCCATTGAGAGAAGGCAGACACGCCTGTGACTCAGCAAGGGATGCAGGGACATGCCTATGGACCGAACTCTAAGGCTATGGCTACACTGGCACTTTACAGCTCCGCAACTTTCTCGCTCAGGGGTGTGAAAAAACACCGCCCTGAGTGCAGCAAGTTACAGCACTGTAAAGCGTCAGTGTAAACAATACCCCAGCGCTGCAAACTAATCCCCTCGTGGAGGTGGAGTACCTGCAGCGCTGGGAGAGCTCGACCACTCTCGCTTTTCAAAGTGCTTTCGTAGCAGCGCTTTGAAGCTTCGAGTGTAGCCAAAGCCTAAGGTTTTTTCTCGCCATGTGCCCCAATGCCTGTCTTTGGAACAAAGAAAGAGGCCACATGATGAAAGGCTATAAAAGGCTGCTGCAGCTCCTCCATCTTGTCGTCTTTCCTGCTTCTTACCTCTGGAGGAAATTTGCTGCAAACTGAAGCTCTGAACAAAGGACTAAAGGACCCATCCCAGCTAGGGATGTTCCAGAGACCTGATTTGAACCTGCAGCTTATTCCATCACTGCTGCACGCTTGAACCAAGAACTTTGCCATCACTGTATGTAATTGATTCCTTTTAACCAATTCTAGCTCTCACCTAGACCTTTTTCCTTTTATGAATAAACCTTTAGATTTTAGACTCTAGAGGATTGGCAACAGCGTGATTTGTGGGTAAGATCTGATTTGTATATTGACCTGGGTCTGGGGCTTGGTCCGTTGGGATCGGGAGAACCTGTTTTCTTTTACTGGGGCATTGGTTTTCATAACCATTTGTCCCCATAACGAGTGGCACTGGTGGTGATACTGGGAAACTGGAGTGTCTAAGGGAATTGCTTGTGTGTGACTTGTGGTTAGCCAGTGGAGTAAAAACAAAGTCTCCTCTGTCTGGCTGGTTTGGTGCCTTAGAGGTGGAAAAACCCCGGCCTTGGGCTGTAACTGCCCTGCTTAATGCAATTTATCCTGAACTTTCACTCTCAGTTGGGTCCCGCCAGAACCAGAATCGTTATAGGGAGTGACACAGCGTAACACAGCGATGCTTTGCAGAAGGGATTTTGCAGCCGGGGACACAGGATCTCGTCTCCCAGGGGAGCCGGAGAGACCCAATTCACTCACAGCCCAGGTGCTGGGAGCCCCCAGGTGCAGGCGAGCTGCCTCCCTTAGGGTTTTGCTTACAAATGAAAGAGAGTCTGTAGTCACAGCAATGATTGTACCATTTCGGAAAACCTAGAAATAAAAACAGAAATGAGCCGTGGGGTGGGGCAGGCTGGGCCATTCCTGCCATACAGTGACCCCTCCTCCACCCCATTCCGTGCCCCTCGGAGAAGATCCCAGCTCCCGTGCACGGCCCTGAGGAAGAGGAGGGTGGGATGGACCCTGAGCGCCCCAGATTGGGGCAGCCCCATCCCAGGAAGAGAGGTCGAGGCTCAGTGTGAAAGGGGAGATGCCGGGTCCATGTGCTACTGCTCCCACCTCCCCCACCCCACGTGCCCCCCACCCCAGCCAGAGGGCAGATGAGAGAGCGAGAGCCCTGCCCCGGGACTGGGGGCACCCGCTCAGGAACTGGGCTGCTGCGTCCCTCCCTGCTGAGTGAGCTGCCCCACGGCCAGGCCCCCTCCCTGCCCTGCCCACCTGGGTCTGGCTACACCCATGGGAACATCTGTCCCAGGCAGGGCTCAGCCGCCAGGCAGAGGGGATGTGTCCCTGCCCAGGAGTCAGTGTCACCGGCCTGCTGTGCCCAGAGCAGCACGTTCCTCCCTCAGACCCCGTCACCCCCCTGCTCTGGGGTGTCTGGGGCCATGCCCGGGGCTGCCCCGGCAGTAGTGTTCCTGCTTCGTCAGGCCAGAGAGCACCCGGGGAAGGACAGTCCTGGGGTTGGGCTGGGTGGGCTCAGCCCCTCAGCAGCCCTCCAGGCCCAGCAGGGAGCTCCGCGGGGGGTATAGGCCGGTCTCAGTGCCCTCATCCCCCCCAGTGCCAGTTTCCATGGGAACAGCCATTAGTGCTCATCTGTGAACGTTCTGAGACTCTGCAGCACTTTCACAAGCAACCGGCGTGTGTGCGAATGCTTGTGAGTAACACGACCCTACGAGGGGGCCAAATGCAGCTCTGGTGCCTACATCATTGTGTGGCTGATCAGTGTTTGCACAGCAGGAGTGTAACAGCGGCTCAGAGCCATCAGCCTTTATCAACAGAGCAGAGTCCCTGTCTGGGGTGTGTGTGTGGGGGGGGGGGTGTGTGTGTGTGTGTGGGGGGGGTGTATTTCTCTCCTGTCCATCACCAGAGCAGAGATGTGAACTGACCCAGGGGGGCTGGTAAGTAGGATTTTACCAGGTCACACAAGGGTTCTCTCCTGACTGCTCTCCCAGCATGGGGCAGGGAAGAGAGAGGAGCGAGGATCTGCACCCCAGAGCACGCTGGGGCCAGCCCGGATCAGTATCTCAGGACCTGTGTGGTCAGAGCGCTGTCGCGGTGGTAGGTCCACGGGGGTCTGAGCCCTGCTTACCTTTACGAGGATATGACCCTGCGCAGTGCTCTATTCCTTTTAAATACTTGGGGTGCCCTTTATCCCAAGCTTCGTATTTGTACAGGGAATGATCTGTCCATCTCCAGCTGCGATCCTGCAGAGACAAAGGACAGCAGAGCCCTGGTAACACCCAAGGTTACCCAGCTAGAGACATGCCCCGGAGCCGAGGGGGCCGTGGGCAGGGCAGGGGCAGAGGCTGCCCAGTGACACTGGAGACACTGATCGTTGCTATGAAATGTCAGCGCTGACAGCCAGGGCTACATTTCCTGGCAGCTGACGTTACCCCAGGCCCTGCCCAAGCCCTCGGAAGGATGAAAATAGCCAGTGAAGGGAGAGTCTCCGGCACCCCCTGCCCCTGCCATCCCCACATCGCCGAGGGGGGGCTCCCCGACCTGCCCTCAGCTTCCACGTCCATCCCCAGCCCGGCCCCACAGGCAACCCCTGCAGCGTGGTCCACGCGCTGTCCCGCAGACCCGCGCTGCTGAGCCCGTTCTCTCTCGTGTGCCCAGACCGACGGGACGACGCTCCCAAAGCCCATCCACAGGAGCGTGACTCTGCTCCCCGCTGCAGAGATCACGGCGGGGGGGCTGGGGGCCGGGGGCGCTGGGGGACGCTGGGGTTCGCACTGCCGGGGATCAGGGGCTGCAGCAGAATCAGTCACCTGGCAACCCAAGCAGCGCAGCCGGCCGGCTGCAGGCCCCCCACTGACGGCACCACTGGCCTGGGCAGGACGGGCAGCTGGCCGGCTCTGAGCCCGGCAGCTCTCTGGCTGCTCACTGTGTTCGTGCCACGGCCCCATCCTCCCTGTGCCTGCTGCTCCTCGCCGTGCTCCTGTCCTGCCCCAGCCCTGCTCCAAGTCCTGCTCCTGCTTCTTTCCAGCCTTGCTCCTCCCCAGTCCTGACCCCTCAGCTCGCTCCTGATCCCGGCGTCCTGACCCTGGCCCTGGGCTCCGGCTCTGCCCCTCGATGGGCCTCCTGGGTCCCCTCCTGGCTCTGACCCTCGATGGGCCTCCTGGGTCCCCTCCTGGCTCTGACCCTCGGCTGGGCTATTAATGCCTGACTCCGGCTCTGAGCCTTGTACTGGATCCGCTTCCTGCTCCTGCTCCCACCATTAACCCTGACAGCCCACGGCCCGGCCTCTATCCTGTGTCCCTGGGGCTGTTTGCTGGGGAGGGAAGCAGAAGCCGTATGGGCCTGGAGGGGGCTGCCAGCACCTCAGCCGCTGGGAAGGAGCCGGGAATGTTGGCGACAATCCCCTTGTTCTGTCCGTGCGTTCAGGGATTCGGGTAGGTCCTGATCCCCCTTCCCTGTCCCTGAACGGAGCTCTGGGTTATTGATTCCCCAGGCCATTGTACGGGGCTGTGTCCCTCGGGGGGCAGCTCCTCAGTGGGGGGTGCAGGGGGAGCTGCCAAGGGGGCAGAGCTGTGCTGACGCTGCCCCACACTCTGTTGACACCCATAGGGGTGAAAGTCTGCGATGTGGCCCAGGAGGTCTCTGACTCTGGCATTTTGTCACGGTGAGAAGTGAGGAGGCCCAGAGTAGTCAGGCGTGTTTAGCAGGTGGCGAGGAAGCCTCATGAAGGAGCCTCGTGAAGGAGTTTGCGGATGACACAAAGTTGGGAGGTATTGCCAATTCAGAAAAGGATCGGGATATCTTACAGGAAGATCTGGATGACCTTGTAAACTGGAGTAATAGTAATAGGATGAAAACAAGAAAAATACCTGTGGCACCTTAGAGACTAACAAATTTATTTCAGCATAAGCTTTCGTGGGTTAAGAACCCACTTCATCAGATGCATGGAATGGAACATACATTAAGCAGATATTTATACATTCAGAGAAACATGAAAAGGTGGGAGTGTCTATATCAACGTTACGAGGCTAATTAATTGAAAGGAACTGTTATCAGTAGAAACTTTTGAAGTGATAATCAACATGGCCCATTACAGACAGTTGACACACAGGTATAAAGGGTTTTTAAGGAGGGTAAATAAAGGTTGATAGACGGAACCCATATCCCTATCTTGGCACCGGACCACCAAGCCAGCAAGTACATAAACCGAAAGGGTTACTTTTCAACGGTGCTGCAAGCACTGGTGGATCACAAGGGACGTTTCACCAACATCAACGTGGGATGGCCGGGAAAGGTACATGACGCTCGCATCTTCAGGAACTCTGGTCTGTTTCAGCTGCTGCAGCAAGGGACTTTCTTCCCAGACCAGAAAATAACCGTTGGGGATGTTGAGATGCCTATAGTTATCCTTGGGGACCCAGCCTACCCCTTAATGCCATGGCTCATGAAGCCATACACAGGTAGCCTGGACAGTAGTCAGGACCTTTTCAACTATAGGCTGAGCAAGTGCAGAATGGTGGTGGAATGTGCATTTGGGCATTTAAAGGCTCGTTGGCGCAGTTTATTGACTAGGTTAGATCTCAGCGAAACCAATATTCCCATTATTATTACTGCTTGCTGTGCGCTCCACAATATCTGTGAGAGTAAGCGGGAGACATTTATGCCGGGGTGGGAGGTTGAGGCAAATCACCTGGCCACTGGTTATGCGCAGCCAGACACCAGGGCTATTACAAGAGTACAGCAGGGTGCGTTGCGCATCAGGGAAGCTTTGAAAACCAGTTTCATGAATGGCCAGAATGCTGTGTGAAAGTTCTGTTTTTCCCCATTAATGAAAAGCCCCGCCCCTTGATTCACTCTACTTCCCTTTAACCAAACCGCCCTGCCCTCCCCGCCTCAGTCACTGCTTGCAGAGGCAATAAAGTCATTGTTGCTTAAAAATCATGCATTCTTTATTAATTCATCAAACAAATAGGGGGAACTATGGGGGTAACTGCCACGGTCGCCCGGGATGGATGGTGGAGGAAGGGAAGCACCAGGATGGGTGGTGGAGGAGGGGATGAGGGAAGGACAAGGACACACAGCACTTTAAAACTTATTGAATGCCAGCCTTTTGTTGCTTGGACAGTTTTCTTGGCTTGAGTGGTTGGGTGCACGGAGGCCGCCCAAACGTGTTCTTGGGCGTCTCGGTGATGAGGTTATGGGACTCGGGGAGGAGGGCTGTAGGTTACACAGGGGCTGTAGTGGCGGTCTGGGCTCAGGTGGCCTTTCCTGAACCATACACCTTTCCTCAGCCATAAGCAGGAGGATTTCCGTTTGATACTCCAGTAGCCTCAGAATTGCATCCTGCCTTCTCTCAGCACGCTGACGCCACCTACTCACTTCAGCCCTCCAGTCATTGTCTTCAGCACGCCACCTGTCCACGCGATCAAATTCTGCCGTCCTGGACTCCCTCAGTGTCTGCCTCCACACATTCTGCTGGGCAGTTTCAGGGTAGGAGGACTGCATGAGCTCTGAGAACATATCGTCTCGATTCCTTTTTTTTTTACTTCTAATCTTTGCTAGCCTCTGGGACGGTGATGAAAGAGGTGGCGTTGAAACATTTGCAGCTGTGGGAGGAAATAAACGGGAGAGGAGTAGTTTAAAAGACACATATTAGAGAACAATGCTCCAAACATTACATAGCACATGTGCATTTGGTCCAAGGTTGCACTTTGCCTGTTATATTGAGGGTCTGCCGGTTTGGTGTGAGAGCGTTGGCAATTGAAAAGGGAGGGGCAGCGGTTTTCGGGTTAACGTGCAGTGAGAACTTAATCAACACCCCCACACACACAGACACACATCCAAGATGTTCGCTGTTCCCTCTCCCCCCACCGCATGGGTCACAGCGGGGAAGATTTCCGTTCAGCCACAGGCAAACAGCCCAGTAGGGATGGACCCCTCTGAAGGCCCCCTTAATAAAATTTCCCTATTTCAACCAGGTGACCATGAATGATATCACTCTTCTGAGGATAACACAGACAGATAAAGAACGGATGTTGCTTGAATGCCAGCAAATACCGGGACCATACGCCGCCATGCTTTGCAATGCAATGATTCCAGACTACTTGCTACTGGCCTGGCGTGGTAGAGTGTGTTACCACGGAGCACAGGATAAGGCTGCTCTCCCCAGAAACCTTTTGCACAGGCTTTGGGAGTACATCCAGGAGAGCTTTCTGGAGATGTCCCCGGAGGATTTCTGCTCCATCCCCGAACATGTTAACAGACTTTTCCAGTATCTGTAGCTGTACTGGCCGCGAATTAATCATTAAACACGCTTGTTTATAAAACATGTATTATTTTCACAGAGGTACACTCACCAGAGGTCCCTTCTCCGGCATCAAGCACGCCTTGGGTGGGTTCGTAGGGTACTGGCTCCAGGGTGACAGAGTTCCTGGCTGTTGGGGAAAAGGGCTTCTCCGCTTCCTTGCTGTGTCTGTGCGCAATTTTGAGCATCATTATCATCATCTTCCTCTTCCCGAAAATGCTCCTCGGTGGTTTCTGATGATCCACATACGGAGTCATACCACATGGGTGGGTCAGTGCTGGCTGCACCTCCTAGAATGGCATGCAGCTCATCATAGAAGTAGCATGTCTGGGGCTCTGACCCAGATCAGCTGTTTGCATCTCTGGTTTTTTGGTAGGCTTGCCTGAGCTCCTTAATTTTCACGCGGCACTGTTGCGTGTTCCTGTTGTAGCCTCTGTCCCGCATGCCCTTGGAGACTTTGGCATATGTCTTGGCGTTTCTTCTTTTGGACCGTAGCTCTGCTAGCACGGTTTCGTCTCCCCATACTGCGATCAGATCGAGTACCTCACGCTCGGTCCACGCTGGAGCTCGTCTTCGGTTCTGGGACTCCATCATGGTCTGCTGATGAGATCTGCACTCACCTGCAGCCCACCATGCTGGCCAAACAGGAAATGAAATTCAAAAGTTCACGGGGCTTTTCCAGTCTACCTGGGCAGAGCATTCGAGCTCAGACTGCTATCCAGAGCGGTCAAATGTTCCACTGTGGGATAGATCCAAGAGGCCAATACCGTCGAATTGCGTCCACACTAAGCCTAGTTCGATTTGGCAATATCGATTTTAGTGCTAATCCCCTCGTTGGGGGTGGAGTGGCGAGATCGATTTTAAGAGCCCTAGAAGTCGATGTTAATGGCTTCATCGTGTGGACAGGTGCACGGATCAATCGATATAATACTAATAAATTCGACCTAAACTCGTAGTGTAGACCAGGGCTATGAGTCTGCGGCGTCCCTCCCCCCCGAACACCAGCCTCTCCCGCGCTCTGGGTCCAGACAGGAGCGGCTGCAGCAGGGGGGTCTGTGCTGCCCAGCGGTGCTGCCCCCGGAGCTCCCCCGGCTCCCATCTGTCCCACCGGCGGCTTTGCTCTGTGGCTCCCGGCCGGCCAGCAGGGCCAGCAGCACCCACCCCGTGCCCCCCGCCCGGAGCTCCCAGACACGTCCCGTCCAGCCCCGGCGGCTGGGGGTGGGGATTGACAAGCAGGGGGTGGCCGTGACCTGGCTGGGGGAGCAGCAGCGGCGCAGCAAGCCCGGAGCAGCAGAGACGCTGGATGCAGAGGAACCCAGCGAGGAACAGCGAGCGGAACCAGCAGCAGCAGGAGCCGGGGAGCAGCGTGGGGAGCAGGCTGTGACTGTCGGACACGGCAGCCGGGGGCAGCTCTGTGCAGGGTTTATGGGGGAACAGCAGCAGCTGGGCAGGGCCCCAGGGAGAGACACCGACTGAGCCTGGCCTGGAAACCAGCCTGCATCCGCGCAGACTCCGTGGGTGCTCCTGGGCAGGGGAGGGGAGGAACGGCATGGGAAGAGGTGGGGATGGGGCGGGGCTGGACGACGCGTCAGGGGGGAATTTCCCCAGAGGCTGGGGACTGGAGGGGGCTGGACCAGCCCCCCCAGCCACTAACACGCTGCTCTGCGGCCTGGTGGGCTGGCGGCTGGCTGGGGAGGCGGCTTCTGCTCCCCGTCCAGGCTCGGGTGCCAGGGACCGGGGGTGAGCGAGCCGGAGCCTCCTCGCCCCCTGGCACGTTTCCTGCTCACTCAGCATCAGTCCCTGGTAGCCGAGCCGGGCAGGGAGCAGAAGCCGCCTCCCCAACCAGGCTGTGTCAGGCAGCTGCCAGGCTGCAGAGCAGCGACTGGGAGGGGCCAGTGTGAGAAGTGGCCCCCTCCTGCTCCCTGCCCGGGCTCCTTCCCATTAGGGAGGCCAGCGGAACGTGCCGGGGAGGGGCACAGGCGCCGACTCCGTGGGTGCTCTGGGGCTGGAGCATCCACGGGGAACAATTGGTGGGTGCTCAGCACCCACCTGCAGCTCCCTGCTGGCCCCCCCGGCCAACCCACCTCCACTCCGCCTCCACCTCCCCTGAGCGTCACTGTCGCTCCGCTCCTCCCCCCTCCCTCCCTCCCTCCCAGGCTTGCAGCCAAACAGTTGGTTCCCGCAGCAAGCCTGGGAGGGAGGGGGGAGAAGCGGAGTGGCGGCAGCACTCAGGGGAGGCGGAGCGGAGGTGAGTTGGGGCGGGGAGCGGTTCCTCTGCCCCACCCTGTCATGGAGTGTGGGGGAGTCAGCGCCTGCACCCCTCTTCCTGGGATTCACTGGGAGTCTCAGCCAGCCAGTAGAACAGAAGGTTTATTAGAGATGCCAGGAACACAGTCCAACCAGAGCTTGTCAGTACATCCAGGACCCCTCAGTCGGGCTCTTCCGGGGGGCAGGGAGCTTAGACCCCAGCTCGGGGGCTCCCTGCATTTCACCCCACAGCTCCAAACGGGGGGGCAGGGAGGCCAGACTCGGTCTGCACCTCCCCCCTCTTCCTTCAGCTCTCACCTTTGCTGGGAAGGGGCCCAGGCCATCAGTTGCCAGGAGAAAGGGTGTCAGCCATTCTCTGTCATCACACTGGCCCTCTAGGGCTCTGCAATCACACCCCTTTAGCCCACCACCTAAAGACTTAGCACATGCCTCGGGGAAACTGAGGCATAGAAACATTAAGAACAGTACCATTCTGTCACCCCCACCGAGAGTTACATCCTGCAGCCCTCCCCGCACGCCCCCCACCCCAGCTCACCTACGCTCCGCCTCTGCCTCTGAGGGGGTGGAGGGGAAATGCAGTGCACGCAGGGGAGCGGGTGGGGATTTGGGGAAGGGGTTTGAATGGGGGCGTGCACAGGGGCAGAGTTCGGGCGGGGCCGGGGAGGGTGCAAGCTCCCACCGGCACCGGCCAAAGTCGGCGCCTGTGGATGGGGGGTAGGCGCAGTGGGAGAACAGAGCCCTCCCCAGGTAACGTGGGATGGGGAGACTGAGATGGTCCTGGGCTGGGTGGGGGGAGGGTTGGCCGGGGGGGGACATATGACCTCCACTTTAGTATGGCGAGTCACCAGTCATCTAAGGGGCACTGTCAGGAGAGTGGGAAGAATGGGGTGGAAGAGGCAGAGCAGGGACGGGAAGAGGTGGGGTAGGTGTGACGGTGTACCCCATAAGACTTTATGAGGAGATGCTTATAAATGTATATATGTAACTGGAATATGTTTTATGCTACAAGTGCCATGTAACATATCTCTGTGAAAGTTATGACCTACTGAATTTATTCCTCCCGTTTATATGCATGTATCATTGTTGTAGTTGAAGTTATGAATATTGGTTTTATATTTGCTGGTTTTATGCATAGCCTTTGTAAGAGCGTGGGACCAGGTCTGGAGAAAAGAATGTGCAAGTGCAAGCACTTAACCGACAAAAGAAGGTGCAGACCCCAGTCCACAGTGGGGCCTGGTCAGGAATGCAACTGGCTGGACTGGTTAGGGTACATGGACAGGTGACTTGCCCATGTGATCCCAAAACTCCAGGGCAACATAATGCTACACAGGGAGTGGGGGAAAGGCTATAAAAGCCCTTGGAAGACCCCTCCATTTTGTCTTCAGCTGGCTAAAGAAAGAGGCTTTCCACCCCCCAAGGACACACCTGAGAGAGACTGAACAAAGGACAGAGACAATAGGGGGTGTGAGCGACTGCTGGACCCAGACTAAAAGTTTTACAGCCTGTGAAAGGAAGAAGGCTGGAGCTGGTGAGGGTTTTATATCTGTGTTAAGTTGGATTAGACATAGACGTGCGTGTTTTATTTTATTTTACTTAGTAATTCACTTTGTTCTGTCTGTCACTACTTGGAATCACTTAAATCCTACTTTATGTACTTATTAAAATCACTTCTTACTTATTAAGTTACCTGGAGTGCGAGTTGGTACCTGGGGGAAGGGCAAACAGCTGTGCATATCTTTCTATCTTTGAAATAGAAGGCGAACTATTTATGAGTTTGCCCTGTATAAGCTTTATACAGGGTAAGACGGATTTATTAAGGGTGTGAACCTCTTTGGGAGTTGGGCACCTGGGTATCAAAGTCAAGAGCGCTTCCAAGAGCCTTACAGTTATTAGGGGACTTGGTTTGGACCTGGGTCTGTGTTTGCAGCAGATCAGCGGATCTGGCTGAAAACAGACAGGATTCGGGAGTTGCAAGCTGGAAAGGGCAGGGAAGCAGGGGCAGAAGTAGCCTTGGCACACCAGGTGGCAGCACCAAGGGAGTTTCTGTGATCCCAACCCGTCACAGTAGGGTCTTTGTGGAGGAGGTGGAGTGGGGTCAGGGCCTTGGACGGAGCAGGAGTAAAGCACCCCCAGAGAAATCAGGAACTCAGTGCCTATGCCAGGCTGTTTGCTGGACTAGAGACTGGACTGGAGACACCCCCCCCCCCGACTCGCGGCTGGAATGAACCGCGGTTGCCCACTTTGAGCTGTAAGTGATGAAGCCTCTGTGGCTGGGGGGGATCTGCAACCTTCCCGTTCCCGCCAGCCCCAGGAACCGCCCTTTCCTGAGCCTGTCGGGTGGTCTCGGACCCCCCGGGGCTCCCCTACAGGCCTGGAGCTGACGTGCCTCTGGCCAGGTGACCCCCCCTCACGAAGCCCACCCCGAGGGAGAATACACCCAGAGCGACAGCACTCCCAGGGCTCTGCTCCCTCCCATTGTTCGCTCGGCCTGTGTGGCTGCCCCTTTCCCCGGCACTCGGCTAGACGTCTCGTCCGTGTGGGGCCGGGGCTGAGTCTCGTGCCGGGCGTGTACGGTGTGAGCACAACGGGCCGGTGTGGTGGGTCCCTGGGCACTAGTGTAACGAACGTGAATATTAATAACAGCCGGTTACACTCTGCACCGGGCCCTGGGGATCGATCCTGTCACTGAAAACGCCGGCGGTTGTACCCCCTTTCCACTCCGTTCCCATGGAAATCCTGCTCTGGTGGCCTCCAAACAACAACCTCACTGAGCAGAGAAACAGCCCCCAGGGGTGTGGGGAGGGGCTTTCAGAGGCAGAGTGGGCACCGGGCACTCACATGGTCAGGGTCTGAGAGTCCGATCCAGACGTGATTGTTGTTTTTGTGTTCCCGCTCGATATAATGGGCCAGCATGTTATTTTCTTCAGCACTGTGAATGGAGACGAGATGGGTCCTGTTCCACTGTTGCTGGCACTCAGCCTGGGCCAAGAAAAAACAAAGCCAGTTACCCCCCATCCCCCGCTGCAGGGAGCAGCAGGAGCGAGTCCAGCCCTGTTGTGGGGCCCTGCCTCCCCCGGGCAGCAAGGGCTGTGAGGGGACAGGACCCCTGTTAGTGCCTCTCCCCACCCCAGGACCGATCGGAGGAGCAGGTAGAGACGCCTCCCTCTCTCCCTCCCGCTTCACCTTCACGGCCCCCACCCCACCCGGCACAGACACACGGCCACCCTGTGCCTGCTGGCGTCACCCAATCCCTCCCGCGCCCGCTCCTGGGCTCCCCTCCGAGCACTGGCCTGCCCTGGGCCATGGCTCTGCCACACACCCGCTGTCATGCTGTGAGGAGAGCACAGGGGTGGCTGATGAAGGTCCCTGTGCTGACCCCAGGCACTCGGACTCTGCATGGCGCTCGGAGCAATTAGCCCCACATGACCCCAGCGCAGCCCTGGCCGAATGGATTTTCTGGCAGAGTGTGACTGAGTAGGGAGCGAGATGGATTTGACCTGGGAGGCTTGCGGGGGAGGTTCACTGGGACTGGCTGCATTGGGAATGGGAGACTTTACCTGGGGCTGTAACATGAGCCAGGATGAGGGTTGGGAGGTGACACCTTTGGCTGGGAGAATGGACACAGGCGACAGGAGGAGCCCCGGGGGAGGGGAAGAGCCTGCTGGAGGGTTTGTCTTTTTGGTTTCAGTTTGGAGCTGGGTGGTGAAATGCAGGGAGCCCCCGGGCTGGGGTCTAAGCTCCCTGGCCCCCAGAAGGGCCCAACTGAGGGGTCCTGTTTGTACTGAGAAGCAGGGCTGGCTCTGGCTTTTTTGCCGCTCCAGGCAAAAAAGCCGCTGGCCGCCCCGCTCACCTGGCCCGCTGCCCCCTGCTCCCCTGGCCGGGGCGCTGGCAGGGAGCACAGCACAGTCACCCCCCGCTGCCCCGCCGGGGCGTCAGCGGGGAGAGCGGCTCCCCCGTGTCTCCGCTGCCCCAGAGGGGAGTGCAGCAAGGACGCCCCCCGCTGCCCCGGCCGGGGTGCCGGGAAGAGTGGTTTTGTTTTTTTTCATTAAAAAAAAACCCTCAGCGCCACCCCCCTCCAGGTGCCGCCCCAAGCACATGCTTGGTCGGCTGGTGCCTGGAGCCAGCCCTGCTGACAAGCTCTGTTTGGACTGTGTTCCTGACATCCCTAATAAACCTGTTCTGCTGGCTGGCTGAGCGTCAGTGAATCCCAGGAAGAGGGGTGCAGGCGCGGACTCCCCCACACTCTGTGACACAGAGCTCACAGGGTCCTAGAGCCCGGGCACCCGCCCAAGCCCGGATGTCTACACATCCATGAAACAGGTGTGGCCAGCGGCCAGCAGGGCAACTGGCAGAGAGGACGGTGGAGAGACCAGAGCAGAGCCCCACAGAGAAACGCAGCAATCGGCCTTTGGGGCGACGAGCGAGGGCCCAAGCAGTGCAGCGTGTAAGGCGCCTCCTTACCCCCCAACTCCACACAGGGTGGGAGGTGAGCTCTGCGGATGAACCTCTGAACTCTGGGGCTGCACTGGCCAAGGGCATCAACTGGGAGTGGGGTACAGAGAAGGGGCGGGCACGTTAAAGGGACTTTGGGGTTGCTGGACTTAAGAACCTGAGGGGAAAACTTACTTCCTCAACTTACTTGGGGGTTGGTCGTTTGTGTTCATGAACCCTAGGTGTAGTGTTTTCCCAAATTAATGCTGACTTATTTCCCACCTTTTCTTAAAGACTCTGTGCTTGCGAGCGGGGAAGTATTTTCTCTTAGAGGCGCCCGGGGGGTGGTGTATAATAACCCCAGGTCACTGGTTGGGGGCTCGAGCCAGTTTTATTGTTGAAAAGGAACCCCTAGATATTGAACCTGGCCCTTGTTGCTGTTGGCTCCACCTGGCAGAAGGGTTACAAACCTAATAAAATTCAACATCCCTGTGGCGGGGAAAACACCACAGCATCCCGCCAAGGTAGCATTGCATTTCAGAAAGGGGAACTACACAAAAATGAGGAAGTTAGTTAAACAGAAATTAAAAGATACAGCGCCAAAAGTGAAATCCCTGCAAGCGGCATGGAAAATTTTAAAGACACCATGATAGAGGCTCAACTTAAATGTATACCCCAAATTAAAAAACATAGTAAGAGAACCAAAAAAGTGCCACCATGGCTAAACAACGTAAAAGAAGCAGTGAGAGGCAAAAAGGCCTCCTTTAAAAAGTGGAAGTTAAATCCAATTTTATTAAGCACTTGAGAAGCAAGAAGCCTGATAACAACCAGTGGGGCCACTGGACGATCGAGAGGCTAAAGGACCACTCAAGGATGATAAGTCCATTGAGGAGAAGCTAAATGAACTCTTTGCATCGGTCTTCACGGCTGAGGATGTGAGGGAGATTCCCAAACCTGAGCCATTCTTTTTAGGTGACAAATCTGAGAAACTGTCACAAATTAAGGTATCATTAGAGGAGGTTTTGGAACAAATTGATAAACTAAACAATAAGTCACCAGGACCAGATGGGATTCACCCAAGAGTTCTGAAGGAACTCAAATATAAAATTGAAGAACTACTAACTGTCGTATGTAACCTATCATTTAAATCAGCTTCTGTACCAAATGACTGGAGGAGAGCTAATGTGATGCCAACTTCAGTACCAGCCAGACACATAGATGAACATAATTTGTTGGGGAAGAGTCAACATGGTTTTTGTAAAGGGAAATCATGCCTCACCAATCTATTAGAATTCTTTGAGGAGGTCAACAAGCATGTGGACAAGGGGGATCCAGTGGCTATAGTGTACTTAGATTTTCAGAAAGCCTTTGACAAGGTCCCTCATTAAAGGCTCTTAAGCAAAGTAAGCTGTCATGGGATAAGACTGCCCCAGTCTCGAGTCTCCTCCTACACCCAGTCTCCCTCCTGGATCCCACACCCCAACACTATGCTCAGCCCTGAGCCCCCTCCTGCACCTCAAACCTCTCATCGCTGGCCCCACCCCAGAACTCCATGACCCATCGCACCTCAACCATGTGTCCCAGCCCGGAGCTCTCGCCTGCACCCCAAACCCTTCATGCCCAGCACCACCCCAGGGCCCACACCTCCAGATGGAGTCCTCACACCCCACAGCACTCCAAACCCCTGCCCCTCCCCAGAGCCCTCACCCGCACCCCAAATCCCTAATCCCTGGGCCCACCCCGGAGTCCACATCCCCAGCCGGAGCCCTCACCCCACTCCCACACCACAGCCCCTTGAACCAGCCCAGTGAAAGTGAGCGAGAGAGTGAGAGAGGCGGGGGGGACAGAGGGAGTGGGGGCGGGGTCTCGGGGAAGGGGCGGGGCAGGGGTGTGCACTTAGAAAGTTGGCAACTCTACCCCCGCCCTTCCCACTGGAGCAGATTCCCCAGCCCAGCCCAGGCCACTGACTCCGATATTCACCCTAAACCACCCCATCCCCCCAGCCTCCCGCTCCAGCCCAGCGCCCCTGAGCCCCCTGCCCCCAGCCTCTCACCTCAGCCTCCGTCCAGTTCTTCGCTTGGGAGAAGTATCGATAGCAGTCATTTTGGAAGGGCAGCCAGTCCCTGGGACATGCCACAGCCTGCACCCCTGCAGAGAGAGGGGGCCGGGGGCAATGGTGGGGACAGGACACCGCGGTTAGAGGCTGTTCAGAGCCGTGACTTTGCCATTAGCACGAATAACATGGGGTCCCGTTTGGGGCTGTGTCTGTCCGGCAGGACCCTCCTGGCTCTGGGGCTGCAGGAAGAAGCTGGGTTTGCCCAGACCCCACATCGGCAGAATGGGGCCCCTGGAACCCAGCCCTGAGCCGGGATACCATCAGGGCCTCTGGGTCTCAATGGGGACTGGGATCCTTTCCCCAGGGCTCCCTGGGGGGAGGAAGGAGCCAGTGCACTGGGGGTGGATGATGGACCCTCCCTGCCCCAGGGAATGGGGGAAATATGGAGCTGCCAGCCACAGTGGCCCCCATTCAGCTGCAGCCCTTGGGCAGAGGGAATTCCTGCCCCCCTGAGCTTCTCCCCATCTCCCCTGGACCATGCGGGACAGTGGGGCCAGGGAAGCTGGCAGGGGGCAGGAAGGGAACACCCAGGGCCACAGGGTGAAGCTGGGGGAGCAATGGGGTTGGCACAGACTGGGAGTAGGGAGGAAATCGAGAGCAGGGTCCCAGTTCCGGATGGAAGGAGATGGGGGCTTGGAGGAGGAGGGAGGGGGGGGAGATGACCAGGGAGATGGGACATAAAGAGGGGGGATATCAGGGATCTGTGGGGCTGGGGCGGAGGGGAGGGGAACTGCCCTTCTCAGGGCTGGGGGCAGAGAGGAATGGGGCAGAGCCATATCCCAGCATGGGGGGGAACGGGACAGTGTGGAGGAGAAAGGCACAGTGTGCAGGGAATGGGGCAGCCCAGCCGGGATCAGAGGCTGGATGGGGGAGAAGCTGGGGCTGGAGAGGAGCCATGACCAGCCCTTGGAGAGGGACCCCGGGGGGACTCGCCCGGCCAGTGGGAGGGGAACACGGGAGAGTGGGGTGGGAGCCCGTAGCTGACAGGGGCTGAGCGCCCGTTACCCAAGGACTGGCCCCACCCAATCCTCAGGGGAAGAGCCGACCCTGGGGGGCATTTCATCCACCTTCTCTCACCCACTCCCTGGAGAGGGGCCGCAGGGTCTGGGCTCCCCCAGGGCAGTGACCCCCCAGCAGCAGGGGACGGGCAGTGGCTCTGGGAGCGATGAGGGAAATTAATTCACTTCCCAATTCCCACCACGGCAACCAGCCCCTGGGGACTCCGGCTCCGAGGGCCGGGCAGGGACTCACCTGCAAGCGAGGGGTTAAAGATCAGGCAGCTGAGGAGGCAGAGGCTGAAGTAGGCGACTGGCCCCATCTTCTCGCTTCCCCTGGGGAGAAACACACAAGGGAGATGGGGCCATGAGAGCCGGAGACACCCCCCGGAGTGATCCTCCCCTCCCCTGTGTGACATTACACGGTGGAGGCGCTTCAGAGCTGGGGCTGTTTGCTAAAGGGCCTGGCCGGGCTGGAAGGGCCCCGAGAGGGATCCCGTCCCCCAGCCCTGGGGCACCGAGCTCGGGGCCCATCTCCCTGGGTCTGAAGGGCCCTTCCTCTTCCACCCCTCACTGAGCCGTGCCCCAGGGACACAACTGGGCACCCAGCATGGAGCCAGGTCCCTCAGTGGCTGGGCTCTGCAAGCAGCATCTCCAGGGACTCCCCGAACCAGGGCTGCAGGTGGGGAGGAGCCAGGGGGAAGCAGGGAGGCCGGGGTCACTCCGATGGGACCTGGGTCCTAGGAAACATGATCCAATTTCCCGAGAAAAGTGATTCTCAGAAGGGGCATTTGCCATCTCCTGCTGTCCTTCTCTCCCCAGTGCTGGGGCTGGCAGGTCCCCAGGTAGCCACCTACATGGCACTTGGAGGGAGGGCACGGGGGGGAGGAGGGGAGAGTTTGGAAGAGGCCCCAGAGCCACCAGGATGGAGGCCAGTCCGTGTGCACGTGGCTGGAATGGCAGCTGCTGGTGCAGCCCCTCTGCAATCGTTCTCTGCCTAGAGACCAGTTTAGAGTGAGAAACATGGAGCCTCTCGTGTTCTCACCCAGCACCTGGTACGTGAAACACCCCCTGGCCCCGCCCCCGGGGCCTTTCCCCACCAACAGGTGTTTGAATCACACTCAGATTTCCAGCTCCAGGAGATCGAGGGTCTGGGAACCCAACACCATGTGGTTGGGATGGGGGGAGGGGTGATAGTTACTGCAGCCCATGGTGGGGGCTGGGACCCCCGTGGCACCATGACTGGGAGAAGGGGGCCAATGGGAGAGCTGCCCTGCAGAGGGCTGCTCCATTGGGGACTGGACACAGGACTGGAGGCTGGGCCCAGCTCCTGGAGGGGCAGAGCGCTGGGCACAGCTCCGCGGGGCTGTGCTGGGTGGGAGGAAGGGGTGAGGCAGAGACGGCCCCAGGGTCAGGGGACACACACAGGACAAGCCTGGCCACCCACCCCCGGAACAGATCAGCTGCCACCAGCACCCAGCGCAGGAGGAGGAAGAAGCTGGAGGAAGCCAGGGTCTCACCTGATTGTCTCGCTGGGGAGCTGCTCTGGTGCAAGGCCAGTCCAAGTGCAGCCTGCATGGGACACTGGCCAGGCCTGGGGCATTTATAGACCAGTCCGGGGACGGGACCAGGTGTCAACACTGAACATGCAAATCTGTGCTGAGGACGGATCCAATCATTTAATCTCCAGGCAAACAGAGATAAGAGGAGGCAGGACCCAGCCACCAGCCGGGCTGTGAGCAGGAGGAAGCGTTTGTCAGGGCTCAGATAACAGATAAAATGAAAGCTATTTCCTCCCCCTTCCCCGCCCTCCATCTGTCAGTGCTGAGATCAGTGTGGCTATTGGGAGCCCTTGAGCCCTGGCCCTGACTGGCCCAACTGCTCACGTCCATCTTGACCAATGTAAAGTTTTGGGTAGATCCCCAGTAACTGTAATGTGACGTTATTGACATAATCTCGGACCAAATCTTGTAAAAATCTGGTATAAACGGGGTCAAATTAGGTGTTGAAGATCAGGTTCTGGTTTGCTGATTATGACTATGCTGTCTGGATGCATGTATCATTTTTGGATTTAAACCTATAAGTATTGGCTCTATACAGTCTGTATTTCAAACTTGTGCTGTGCTTTTGGGTGAAACCCCAGACAAGTCGGTGTCTGCTCTGCCTAGCCTGCTTGATGGCCCATTGAGGACCATCAGCTACACAACTGACTCATTAAGAGAAGGTGGACACACCTTGTGACTCAGCAAGCTATGCAGGGACCTGCCTATAGACAGAACTCTAAGGTTTTTCTATGCCATGTGATGGATAGCTTGTCCTTGGGACAAAGAAAGCAGAGACCACATGGCAAGAGACTATAAAAGGCAGCTGCCTCATCTCCATCTTGTCTTCGATGCTGCTTCATACCACTGGAGGGACTTTGCTACAAACTGAAGCTCTGAACAAAAGACTGATTGACCCATCCCAGCTGTGGATGTACTTCAGAGACTTGATTTGAACCTGCAGTTTATTCCATCTCTGCTACAAGCCTGAACCAGGAACTTTGCCGTTACTGTATGTAATTGATTCCTTTTAACCAATTCTAGCTCTCACCTAGACCTTTAATCTTTTATGAATAAACCTTTAGATTTTAGATTCTAAAGGATTGGCAACAGCGTGATTTGTGGGTAAGATCTGATTTGTATATTGACCTGGGTCTGGGGCTTGGTCCATTGGGATCAGGAGAACCTGCTTTCTTTTACTGGAGCATTGGTTTTCATGACCATTTGTCCCCATAACGAGTGGCACTGGTGGTGATACTGGGAAACTGGAGTGTCTAAGGGAATCGCTTGTGACTTGTGGTTACCCAGTGGGGTAAAACCAAAGTCTTCTCTGTTTGGCTGGTTTGGTGCCTTAGAGGTGGAAAAACCGCAGCCTTGGGCTGTAGCTGCCCTGCTTGAAGCAATTTATCCTGCATTGTCTCTCTCATTTGGGTCCCGCCAGAAACAGCATCCTTACAACATGTTACTGGGTTGGGGAAAGCTAATTATAGAACACAGAACCAGTTGGGGGTTTGTGCCCTGATCCTTGGCTGTCTGCCCTGAGACTGGCACCCACGTTCGTGAGCCACTCCAGATGTGACGGATGGGTTGCCTCTGCCCTTGCTGTCCGTCCTGTGGTGCTTTGGCACGTTCATGTAATGCGAATATGCTTTCCCCCCGCTCCACTTCCCAACGGCTAGTAGACATGGAGAACCGGGGCACACAATCTTTGAACACTTCCAAAACGATAGAACACCTGGGGGACACCCATCGCAGCAGCTTCTCCAACCAGCTTCCGGGAGTGGGCAGCACTTGGGATGAGAGGTACCGACTAATTACCCGCTGAATTCAATTTGTAACCTTTGTATGCAGCAGCCATGTTAGCTCCGTTGCCAGAGCTCTGTCCCCTGTAATCAGCCATGTGTGAACCATCTCTCTTCAGCGTCTCTAAAATAACCTCTGCAATACCGCCCGTTTGATGTGGCTCCCCGTGAAACCTATAGAGCACCACACACGGACTGGAATACATCATGGGGGCAGTGAATGGGGCCTGGAACACACTATTGACGGCTGCTTGGAGCAGCTCGTCCTGGAACCCACAAGGGGAGAGGCAGGTCTTGATTTAGTCAAGCCCAGGAACTGGTCCAAGAGGTGACTGTAGCTGCATTTCTCAGTAATAGCAACCCCAATACAATTCACTGTAACATCCAGGGGCAGCAGGGAAGAAAACCAAAGAAACCCACCACAGCAGCATTGCACTTCAGAAAGGGGAACTGCACAAAAATGGGGAAGTTAGTTAAATGGAAAATAAAAGGACCAGTCAGAAGTGTGAAATGTCACCAGTGTGGTGCTCAGCTCTGATAACAGTCGGGTTCATGTGTGTGTTCCTCTGTGTGCTGCCCCGGCTCTGCAGATCGCTGGCACAGCAGACCCCAAGAGCACCGCCCATGACCACAGACTCCGATAACGCACGAAGGCACCCAGCCAGGTTAATTGTCAAAGAAGCACAGTAATAGTTTCCTGCAGACTCTACGGGACATACTACGAATATCTGCCCCCTGACAATGGACCTGCCCAGTCAGTGGTGGGACTTGCTACTGCTCACTAGGCCAGACAAAGACATTTCCTCAGGGACCTGCATTCTTATACACGGGTCCAAACAAGTTACACATCACTCCTGACGTATTGAGTTACAACCACTTTACATAATGTGAAAGTCAGATTCAAGACTCACAAAATTTGTCAGACCACTCTGTTTATTAGCAAAGCACTTTGCCAATGCACCCAGATATGTGAGTCCCAAGCAAAGGCACAAGCTATCTTATATATACAGCTAAGAGGAGACAAGCTTAACATAAGGAACAGACAAATATACATACATATCTTATTTGCATACTTTTACCAATCTCCTAGCTCAGTAGGAGCTCTTAAGCTCATTAGTTTAAGAGGACCCATTGTTTTACACCTTAATGCTTTTTTTCCTGACAACTATATTTCAACAAACAGCAAGAACAAGCAGCATTTCTTTGTAACCCTTCTGCCAGTCAGAGTCGGCAGCAACAAGGGCCGGGTTCCATATCTAGGGGTTCCATTCCAATAACACAATGCAAAACCGGCTCGAGCCCCCACCCAGTGACCTGGGACAAATATATATCACCCCCCCTGGGCGCCTCTAAGAGGCAGTACTTCCCCTCTCGCAAGCACAGAGTCTGAGTGTAGAAAAACCTTTTAATGACAGAGAGAAACAATGTGGCATTTTGCTGGGGAAACACCACATCTAGGATTTGTAAACCAAACTGTGAGCAACGACCCACCCCAGCAAATTGGCCATGTCCTTTCCCTTTGGTTCTTGAGTCCAGCAACCCCCAAAATCACCCAAAGTCCCAAAAGTCCAACAACCCAAAAGTCCAGACCCAGAGTTCAAAAGTTCATCTGCAGAGTGTTACACCCCCTCCAGTCTGGGTAAAAATGGGGAGGGGAGAGGTAAGGGGCACCTTACGTGGCTCGAAGCTGACGGCCCCGTCTCTTCGTGGGGCCTCGCTCGGCTCGGCTCTGCTCCGCCAGCCATCCCACGAATCACTCCGCTCAGCCATCTCTCAAGCCGCTCCGGCTGTCCCGCCAACTGTTCCGCTCCGCCAGCAGCTCCGCTCCGTCAGCCGGCCTGCAAGCCACTCCGGCTGTCCCGCCAAGTGCTCCGCTCTGTCAGCAGCTCCGCTCCATCAGCAATATATCTTCTGGCTGCCCCACTACTTAACACAGTGCTCGGTGATTTCAGCTCTTAACAATTTCAGCTTAGCAATTTCAGCTTGTAGTTAGGGGAGCCTGTGTGCTCATTTGCACACTTAGTCCAGAGTAATTCCAACTCAGCAGCCTGTGATTAGACTCCTAAGGAACTCAAAATTAGCTCTGATATTCCACAGTGGAGAGAGAGAGAAGGAGATGCAATTGACATTTAGGGCCCTCAGACGAGGCCCATGCCACCAGATTGAAATTTTATTATGGAATGTTTAAGAATAGATGGTACAAACAGTTTAAAGCGTAAGTTATTGGTCATTGGGGGTAGCAGGCAGAGTATGGGGGGATGTTAGTATTTTGGGGTTGGGCAGCACACATAATACATACAGACTGCAATGTCCCCAATGGAGGGGTAAGCGGTGGGCGGGATCAGGCTACAGTTGGTAGGCGGTGAGGGTCTATCACTCACATAGGGAGTACAGACAGTCATAGGTATAAGTAAGTGGGCTGGGAAATGGGAATGGGGCGACCCTCACGTGGTGGGATTCGGCTAGGTTGGGTGGGTTCGGAGCTCAGGGGATGGGGTTCAGCAGCGGGGAGGGTGGTAAGTAGGTCCCTTCCCCCTTGCGGGTGGACGGGATTTCCCCGGCTCATTCTTGGTATTGGCGGTGGCCGGTTATGTGCTTCGTGTAGATGTCACAGGACCAACGTTTAGTGTCCGAGACCATTAGGCGTCTCATGGGCCGCGCGTAGTGGCAGCCCACCCCACAGGGCCTCAGCACGCGTTCATTGCACGGGTCCCAGGCACCCAGGGCCCCGACGAGTAAGGCGTCGGTGTGCACCTCGTAGCCCTTTGTCCGCAGGGTGTCGGCCAGGGGGGCGTACTTTTCGAGCTTGCGGGCTCGGGCTGCGCGGAAGGCCGGGGTCCTGTTCTCGAACGGGATCGTTACGTCGACCAGGATGATCTTTTTTCCGACCTCGTCCGTGATGACGATGTCTGGGCGCAGCTGGCTGTCGGTGCCGGGGATGGCGCGGTTGACGGCGACCTGCCCCAGGCGCGGGTTGATGGCCTTTACTAGGCGGTCTTGGACGGCGTTGTGGCGCAGTTGCCAGGCTCTGGCGTGGGGCTTGCAGCTGCATAGGACGTGGGGCAGGGTTTCGGCAGCGTATCCGCACTTCCTGCAGCGCTTGTCCGGGTTCCCGTGGCAGACTGCTCCGTTGAGGGGGACGCAATTCAGCCGGGCACAGTGTATGAACCGCCAATCGGCGAACCGGGTGAAGCTGCCCGTGGGGAGGAAGTGGTTGCTGGAGTCCCACTTGCTGGTCACCTCGAAGACCTTACCCTGGTCGGGTTTTTTCTTCAGGGTCGCCACGTAGAGGGCACGGACAGCGGCCTTCAGGGATCTCTCTAGCACGCCTCTGGCTCCGGGGGTGATGACAGTGTTGTCCTCCGAGTCGATCCACGGCACCAGGACTCCCAGCTCCTGCCGTTCCTCGTTCCATACCCAGCGGCAGCCCAGCCGGTTCCCCAGGCGGCGTGTGGCGTTACGGGCGCGAGTCCATAGCGAGGCATTGTCGCCCCTGCCCCAGGCGAACTCGCCGTCCAGGGAGCCGCTCAGGAAGGAAGCCACGTCCTGGTCGGAGGGGGGTCTGTCGATTCGCTTCTCGGCGGCGGTGCGTAGAGCGGTCGTCGCGACGTTCCTCACCTTGACGTCCGGGCACGTCAGGAGGCGGAAGGCGTGCGTGATGACCGCGATGTCGCACAGGTCCCCCATGCGGGGGACGTTGGCGCCGCCGTGCCTGTGCGCGATGTAGACGGTCTCGTTGCTGGCTCTCTGGGGCAAGGACAGCCAGCTCTTGACCAGCTTCCGAATGGCGTTGTCCGCTTTGTTGAGGGGCACCTTTGCCACGGCGGAGCCTCTCAGGACGAAGGCGATGCGGGGGATCAGGAAGGTGTTGAGGGCGTTGATTTTCTGCCACGGCGCCAGCAGGGATGCGTCGATCTTGGCGGCGTCCTGCAGGATCTCCCGGATGGTGTCCTCGGGGGTCTGCCGGACGCGGAAGCCCGTCGGCGTCCCGAGGTGCTGGTACGCCTGCCCCTCAGCCAGGGGGACGACGGGCTCGCCCTGGACGAGGAACTCCGTCGTCAGTACCGAGTCCCTCTTGCTCCCGTCGACGTGGAGGGACGCGCACTTCTTGGCGTTGAAGCGGAGCCCAGTCCAGTCCGCGGCTCTCCCGATGGTGTCGAGCATGTTTGTATTTGGGCCCTTTCTCAGGGTTCTAAATGTCAGTTGCATCTTCTTGCTGTTTTCTCTAGAATATCAGAGCTAGTTTTGAGTTTTTTAGGAGTCATAGGCTGCTGAGTTGAAATCACTCTGGGATAATAGTGCAAATGAGCACTAAGACTCTGTGGGGGAGCCTGAAGATATATTGCTGAGGGGCTGGCGGAGCGAAGTGCCTTGTGGGATAGCTGGCGGAGCAGAGCCAAGCGAAGCCCCACAAAGGGACACAGCAGTCAGCTTCAAGCCACATAAGGTGCCACTTACCTCTCCTCTACCCACTTGGGGGGGGGTGTGGGGGTGTGTGTGTGTAACACTCTGCAGATAAACTTTTGAACTCTGGGTCTGGACTTTTGGGTTGTTGGACTTTTGGGACTTTGGGTGATTTTGGGGGTTGCTGGACTCAAGAACCAAAGGGAAAGGACATGGCCAATTTGCTGGGGTGGGTCGTTGCTCACAGTTTGGTTTACAAATCCTAGATGTGGTGTTTCCCCAGCAAAAGGCCGCATTGTTTCTCTCTGTCATTAAAAGGTTTTTCTACACTCAGACTCTGTGCTTGCGAGAGGGGAAGTACTGCCTCTTAGAGGCGCCCAGGGGGGGTGATATATGTTTGTCCCAGGTCACTGGGTGGGGGCTCGAGCCGGTTTTGCATTGTGTTATTGGAATGGAATCCCTAGATACTGAACCCGGCCCTTGTTGCTGCCAACTTTGACTGGCTGAAGGGTTACAGTTGCAATCAAGGTCCTGTAGTGGCACCAAATCTTGTATAAAGGGGGGTCAAATTAGGTATCAAAGATATGGTTATGGTTTGCTGATTATGACTATGCTATCTGTATGCATGTACCATTTTTGTAGTTGAAGTTATGAATATTGGATCTATACTGTCTATATTTCAAACTTAGGCTGTGCTTCTGCATGAAACCCCAGACCAGTTGGTGTCAGCTCTGCCAAGCCTGCCGGATGGCCCATTAAGGACCATCAGCGACACAATTGACACTTTGAGAGAAGGCAGACCCGCCTTGTGACTCAGCAAGGCAGGCAGGGACATCCTATGGACAGAACTCTGAGGTTTTTCTATGCAATGTGCTGGATAGCTTGTTTTTGGAACAAAGAAAGCAGAGACCACATGGCAAGAGACTATAAAAGGCTGATGCCTCATCTCCATCTTGTCTTCAATCCTGCTTCATACCTCTGGAGGGACTTTGCTACAAACTGAAGCTCTGAACAAAGGCCTGAATGACCCATCCCAGCTGTGGATGTACTCCAGAAACTTGATTTAAATCTGCAGTTTATTCCATCACTGCAACAAGCCTGAACCAAGAACTTTGCCATTACTGTATGTAATTGATTCCACTTAACCAAGTCTAGCTCTTACCTAGACCTTTTTCCTTTTATGAATAAACCTTTAGATTTTAGATTCTAAAGGATTGGCAACAGCGTGATTTGTGGGTAAGATCTGATTTGTATATTGACCTGGGTCTGGGGCTTGATCCTCTGGGATCGGGAGAACCTTTTTTCTTTCACTGGGGTGTTGGTTTCATTAACCATTTGTCCCCATAACTTTTTTAAATGGAGATATGCCAATCTCCTAGAACTGGAAGGACCTTGAAAGGTCATTGAGTCCAGTCCCCTGCCTTCACTAGCAGGACCAAATACTGTCCCCTGACAGATTTTTATTTTTATTTTTTGCACTGGTGGTGATATTGGGAAACTGGAGTGTCTAAGGGAATTGCTCGTGTGACTTGTGGTTAGCCAGTTGGGTAAACCCAAAGTCTCCTCTGTCTGGCTGGTTTGGTTTGGTGCCTTAGAGGTGGAAGAACCCCAGCCTTGGGCTGTAACTGCCCTGCTTGAAGCAATTTGTCCTGAACTGGCACTCTCAGTCGGGTCCCGCCAGAACCAGCATCGTTACAACGTGTTACTGGGTTGCAGAAAGCTAATTATAGAACACAGAACCAGCTGGGGGTTTGTGTCCTGCTCCTTGGCTGTCTGCCCTGAGACTGGCACCCACGTTGGTAAGGTACTCCAGACCGCATGATGGATGGATTGTCTCTGCCCTTGCTGTCCATCCTGTGGTGCTTTGGCATGTTCATGTAACGCTAATATGCTTTCCCCCCCCACTTCCCAACGGCTAGTAGACATGGAGAACGGGGGAACACAATCTTTGAACACTTCCAAAACGATAGAACACCTGGGGGAACACCCATCGCAGCAGCTTCTCCAACCAGCTTCCGGGAGTGGGCAGCACTTGGGATGAGAGGGGCAGACTAATTACCCGCTGAATTCGATTTTTATGCAGCAGCCATGTTAGCTCCGTTGCCAGAGCTCTGTCCCCTGTAATCAGCCATGTGTGAACCATCTCTCTTCAGCGTCTCTAAAATAACCTCTGCAATACCGCCCGTTTGATGTGGCTCCCCGTGAAACCTATAGAGCACCACACGGGGACTGGAATGCATCACGGCGGCAGTGAATGGGGCCTGGAACACACTATTGACGGCTGCTTGGAGCAGCTCGTCCTGGAACCCACAAGGGGAGAGGCAGGTCTTGATTTGGTGCAGCCCAGGATCTGGTCCAAGAGGTCAGGGCCGTAACAAGGGCGAGGCGAGTGAGGCACTCGCCTCGGGGCGCACTGCTGCCAGGGGCGCGCCCGTCCTCCCCCGCCGCCAAAGCCGCCCCCGCTTTCCTGCGGGAGGGTCCGCCGGTGCCGCGGCTTCGGCAGCAATTCGGCGGAGGGTAAGAGCCCCTAGGAATTTCTGTACCCCTGCCTCGGGCGCAGAAATTCCTAGTTACGGCTCTGCAAGAGGTGACTGTAGCTGCATTTCTCAGTAATAGCAACCCCAATACAATTCACTGTAACATCCAGGGGCAGCAGGGAAGAAAACCAAAGAAACCCACCACAGCAGCATTGCACTTCAGAAAGGGGAACTACACAAAAATGGGGAAGTTAGTTAAATGGAAAATAAAAGGACCAGTCAGAAGTGTGAAATGTCTCCGGTGTGCTGCTCTGCTCTGTTCAATGCTGATAACAGTCGGGTTCATGTGTGTGTTCCTCTGTTTGCTGCCCCGGCTCTGCAGATCGCTGGCACAGCGGACACCGAGAGCACCCCAATGACCACAGACTCCGATAAGGCACGAAGGCACCCGGCCAGGTTTATTATCAAATGACGCACAGTAATAGTTTCCTGCAGACTCTACGGGACATTCTACGAATATCTGCCCCCTGACAATGGACCTGCTCAGTCAGTGGTGGGACTTGCTACTGCCCACTAGGGCACACAAAGACAACTCCCCAGGGCTGTATTCTTATACACAGGTACAAACAACTTACACATCACTCATGACGTATTGAGGTGCAACCCCTCTACGTAGTAAGGTGCTGCCTCACACCTTGAGCCTGTTGGTTCGAACAAAACAACTCTAGCCGTCATATTACACTATATTAGACGTCCAATTGCTACTAACCTTTTTAATGAAAACCAAAACAAAAAAGTCATTTAACACTTCTGCCATTTCCACATTTTCTGTTATTATTTTCCACCCGTCATTTTTCTTCCTACCCTGTCCTTTTTCTTCCTCTTTCTTCTAAAGGATTGATAGAATGTTTTCTTGTTACCCTTTATTTCTCTAAGTAGTTTAATTATGTTTTGCACCTTGGCTTTTCTAATTTTTTTCCTACATACTTGTGTTGTTTGTTCATACTCATCCTTTATAATTTGACCTAGGTTCCGCTTTTTGTAGGACTCTTTTTTGAATTATAGGTCTCTGAAGATCTCCCGTTTAAGCCAGGGTGGTCTCTTGCCATACTTCCTGTCTTTCCTATGCAGCGTGATAGTTTGCTCTTGTGCCCTTCATAATGTCTCTAAGAAAAACTGCCAACTCTCTTGAACTGTTTTTCCTCTTATACTTCCTTCCCATGGGATCTTACCTACCAACTCTCTGATTTCGCTAAAGTTCTGCCTTCTTGAAATCCATTATCTTTATTATGCTGTTTTCCTCCTACCATTCCTTAGAATCATGAACTCTACCATTTCAAGATCACTTTCATCTAAACTGCCTTCCACTTTAAAATTCTCAACCAGTTCCTCCCTATTTGTCAAAATCTAGAACAGCCTCTCCCCTAGTAGCTTTCTCCATCTTCTGAACTAAAACATTGTCTCCAATACATCCCAAGAACTTGTTGGATAATCTGTGCCCTGCTGTATTGTTTTCCCAACAGATGTCTGGGTAGTTGAAGTCCCCCATCACCACTAAGTCCCATGCTTTGGATGATTTTGTTAGTTGTTTAAAAAAAAGCCTCATCCACCTCTTCTTCCTGGTTAGGTGGCCTGTAGTAGACCCCTACCACGACATCACCCTTGTTTTTACCCCTTTCATCCTTATCCAGAGACTTTCTACAAGTCTGTCTCCTATTTCCATATAAATCTCAGTCCAAGGGTATACATTTTTAATAGATAAGGCAACACCTACTCCCTTTGTCCCTGCCTGTCCTTCCTGAGCAAACTGTACCCTTCTATACCAATATTCCAGTCATGCGTATCATCCCACCAAGTCTCTGTGATGCCAACTATGTCAGAGTTGTGTTTATTAACTAGCATTTCAAGTTCTTCCTTCTTATTCCCCATACTTCTCGCATTAGTGTACAGACATCTAAGATACTGATTTGATTTCCCCCTATGTTCTCTCTGGTTTCTCCCATATCCCTGTTATAATGACCGAAACAGCATCCGGTGGTCAAGGAAGCTGAAGCCCTCCTAGCAACACCATCTTTGCAGCCAGGCATTCACCTCCAGGATGCATCTGTCTCTGCCTGGGCCCCTACCCTTGACCAGAAGGATTGAAGAGAACATCACCTGTGCTCCCAACTCCTTCACCCTTACTCCTAGAGCCCTGTTGTCACGTCTGATCTGCTGAGGGTCATACCTCACAGTATCGTTAGTGCCCATGTAGATGAGTAGAATGGGGTAGCAGTCAGAGGCCCAGATGATCCTCGACAGTCCTTCTGTAACATCTCAGATGGGGCCCATGGGCAGGCAGCATTCATCCCGGGATGCCATGTCAGGCTCATAGATGGGTGCCTCTGTCCTCCTCAGAAGAGAGTCACCAACCACCACTTCCCTACGTTCCTCTGGGGAGTGGTGTCTGCGACCCTCATCACTTGTTTCCAGGGCAGCATATAGGTGTGGCACTCTGTACATCAAAGCAGCACTCTATCACCTTTGTCCGGCTTGTTCTCGTCCGTCCCTCCACAAACTCAAGTCGACGCCAGACCGTTCCGTTTCGTTGCGAGCACGTTCTTTCTATTTCTGGCCAATGAGTTTTGTCATGGGATCAGCCCAGCATGTTTTCGGTCTTCCCAGCAGTTGCTTGCAGTCTCTGGGGATCCAATCACTGAAGCACTTTGTCCATTAATTGTCTTGCCTGCAGACTACATGACCTGCCCATCTCTGCTTTCCTTTGTACACCGCCTGCACTACATCAGTCACCTCTGTACACCTTCTGATCTCCTCATTCGGTATGTGATCACGGAGCGATATCTTACACATTCGCCTTTACATTGTTCTCTGGGTGACAGCGAATTTTTCTTCCTCCGCTTTCGTCGTTCACCAGCTGTCCGCTCCATATATCATTGCTGGCAGAACAGTGGAGTTAAACAGTTCTTTCCTTCTCTTCATGGGCAGTTCATCATCCGCTAGACACATCTATATTTTGCTGAAACGTGCCCACCCCGCCTTTCTTCTACTGCATTCCCCTTTGAGGTGTCTCTGTTCAGCTGCTGACCCAGATAAATATATTTGTCACACGCCTCAATCACTTTCCCGTTTACAGTGATGAGTCCTGCTGCACAATGCTCATATTTCACACATAGAAGATATTATATGAAAGGTCATGATCTGCTGAAACCCAATGTTCTGTCCAAATACGTATATCATTAGTGTGTATGAAGGTATGAGATTTTGCTGTATGGTTGTTACTGAAATATGTTGTAAGTTTGAGAGTCACTGCTACTAGTTCCCTAGTGACAAGGGTGACGATCCATTCCCAGGAGGGTGTTAAACGATGGTTAATCAGCAGGGGTGTTGTAAAGAAAGGCTCTTACAATGCTGTCAGAGGGCTGTGCAAGCATCACACAATAGGGGATTTCTCAATTCCGTGACACAGCAAACCCCACCAGGACGTGTCTGGGCTGGTGTTTTCCAGGCACACGGGCTGAGGATATAAAATAGGGGACAGTGGCATCATGCTTTTGCCTTTCTCCTCCCTCATCTACACTGGAAGCAACAAGAACACTGGGAAGACAAAGACTTGAACTGAGGAGACTGATCCCAGGCTTAAAGGGGAAGCCTGTGTATTAAAGTCTGTAACCTACCTGCAACTTCCAGCGGGGTGAGAAAAATTGCTTGATACAAATACTGCCTAGTACAATAAGATTTAAGATTTGAACTGCGTGCTTCCCTTTCATTTACTTTGGTAACTATCTCTGACCTTTTATGCCTACCACTTATAATAAAGGCTCAGTTTTATTACCGATTTTTTTAGTAAAAGTCATGGGAAAGGTCACGGGCAATAAACAAAAATTCACAGAAGCCCCTGACCTGTCCCTGACTTTCACTAAAAATATCCCTGAGAAAAGGGGTAGGCTGCTTCAGCACCCACTGCTGCTGGGACTCCTGGGTCCCCCACCGCTGCGGTTCCTGGGAGGCCCAGGGTCCCTGTGCTCGTGGGGCTGGGCTGCTGCGGGGGCCCCTCACCCCTGGGCAGCTGGTAGCTGCGGGGAGTCCCCGCTGCCCATTGTGACTGGGAAGCTGCGGGAGTTCCCTGCTCTTTATGGCGGCTGGACAGCTGCAGGGTCCGCCAGCCCCTCCCAAAGCTAGGCAGATGCAGGGTCTGCCACCAGGCTTCTGACCAGGGAAATGGGGCATATTCCAAAGGTACAAGGCTGGTGGCTTGTGAGATTTCCGGGTGTCTTTCTTTGTGTGATTTGTGAGTGGCTCAGGGAGCATTCACGCAATCTAGCTGTGTGTGGGACTCCACCTGCTGTTGTGTTAGGTGATAACAGAAGCTGGAGGGGTTTGTTGCTTGTCACTATCAAAGCACTGTGAGAAGCAGCTCGGGGTGGAGCATTACGGGGGTTAAGGGGGTTAAGGGAGTTAAGGGGCACAGTGCTTTCCCACGTCAGAGAAGTCCCAGAATTCAGGGGTGTGTTCATGTGGCTTCACCCCATGATCCCCTGGGGGTGCTGAGCGATGGCCCTGCTGCTGCCGCTGCTCACACTGTCTCTGCTGTCTCTGTCCCGGCTCCTTTGCTGTGGGCTCCTCACCGGCTCTGCCACATTTGCCGTTTGCCGCTTCTGCCTCGAGCTGCGATGCGAGTTCGGAGGCTCTGCCAATCAGCCCAGCGCTTCGTGATTTCCCTGGGCAGTGGGGTCCCCCCTGCTGCTGCATCCTATGTTGTCTTTGATCACGTTGTCTTTAAACAGAGCCCACAGCCCATGTAGGAGAGAGAACCTGCCCCCGCCCCATCGGGCTCTTACGGGATTTGGGGTCACTGGCCCCGCTCAGCGCGTGAGGGTCAGGCAGGCTGAGTGCGGTTCTGCTCCCCTCCACTCGTACACTGAGGATAACAACGTTTCACACCCCTGTGACCCAGATTAACCCCGAACAGCCCAGACTCAGCACTGTGGTAAAGCAGGTCTGTCGGCCGAGCCCCGAGGCAGCCCAGGTGTGTCAGATACGCTCTGCTCCAGAGGTCTGCTCCCCCAGCTCATCCCCACAGGGCAGGGGGGAGCCCCGCCAGGCCCCGCTCACATACACAGGGCTGATTTTCTCCAGCTTGTGCTAAACCAACGGATTCCCCGAAAGGAGCTGGACTGTGGGGGGTCCCTAGCTCTGGTGCCCCTGAACGGGGCTCACGTTTGTGACTCTTCTAGCTGCTAGTTGAATGGGATTGAATCGGGACTCCTGGCTCAGTTTCTTTCGTTTTCTTCTCCTGCTCTGTCCACAGGTTTTAAATGCCGGGTGGACGTACCCAGTGACTCTACGAGCCAAAAGAAACTGCAGCAGAAAAACCCGGGGAAAGCAGACAAAGGCACTGACACGAGCCTCATCATGAGAGCTGCTGCCCGCATCGTCTCCTGGAACCCCAGGCCTTCGTCACCCTCATCCTAAAAATGTCCTGACCCCAGAGTGGGCCTAAAACACCACCTCAAATGCCGTTGGCACCTCTGCTGGCGCCAGCTAATTCCAACCACCAGCTGGGATCAACCCAGACTTGAATAGCAGCTGCAACCTCAGTGGCGCCCGCCCATCTGAGCTAACGTCTTCTCTTTTACCCCCAACACAGGTGTCATAAAAATAAAGGGAAGTGGGAGAGGGTCAGATGCAGTGCTATAAAATCCTCTTCCCACTAAAGGGTTAAGAAATGCAGGTAGCCAGACTGACACCTGACCTGGCTGGCATCTGACCAATGGGGGGACAAGATACTTTCAAATCTTGGGATGGGGAAAGCTTTGTGTGTGGCTTTGAGTCAGAGTGATCTTGGAAGACAGAAAGAACCTACAGAAAATCAGTCTCCTCACCAAATCTCACTTTTCTAAAGTAAGTGTAGTCAGCACTGCGAGTAGATTTCTGTTTATTTTGCTTGGTGATACATTCCCTGTGGGAGAGGGAAGGGTTATTCCTGTTTTTCTGTAACTTTAAGGTTTTGTCCAGAGGGGGGAATCTCTCTGAGTTTGGAAATTGAGTGCCCTGTAAAATAGTTACCATCCTGATTTTACAGAGATGATTTTACCTTCTTTATTTTTAATAAAATCCTTCTTTTAAGAAGCTGACTGTTTTCTATGGTGTAAAACCCAGGGGGTGGGTTTTTAGATCACTGTGTAACCAATTGGTTGGGAGATTGTTCTCAAGCTTCCCAGGAAAGGGGGTGTGCTGGGCTTGAGGGGGTATTTTGGCGGGGAGGGAAGTTCAAGTGATTCCTTTCCTGGATTCCTGTTTAGAACACTTGATGGTGGCAGTGAGAGAAGCATTTCTCAGGGTGCAGGGAATTTTGTACCTTGGGGGTTTTAACCTACGCTGGTAAAAATAAGCTTAGGGGCTCTTCATGCGGGTCCCCATGTCTTTACCCTAGAGTTTAGAGTGGGGAGGGAACCCTGACAACAGGACAGGAGGGATGAGCTCCCAGGGCGGAGCAGAGGGGAGCGGGAGGGAGGGGCTGTATCTCGGGGTAGCGATGCCCCATGTTTTTACCAGAGGGTCAGGGCATTCATTCCTTGTTCAGTCCCTTCCCCCCCCGTGAAGCCCTGGCTCTGGGGTGCTGAGGCTGGGCCAGGCGACACATGGAACTGTCCAGGCCAGAGTCAGGAACACGAGAACGGAGACACACACTGAGCTGAATGCTCCAGGGAAAGTTTATTCTCACTTCACTGTGCTGAGATCGCTGAGAAGAGCCGAGCGAGGGTGCGACAGGGAGAGAAGGGGGCAGAGCAGAGCGGGAGTGACACAGCGTAACACAGCGATGCTTTGCAGAAGGGATTTTGCAGCTGGGGACACAGGATCTGGTCTCCCAGGGGAGCCGGAGGGACTCGATTCACTCACAGCCCAGGTGTTGGGAGCCCCCGGGTCCAGGCGAGCTGCCGCCCCTAGGGTTTGCGCTTACAAATGAAAGAGAATCTGAAGTCACAGAGATGATGGTACCATTTCAGAAAACCTAGAAAGCAAAACAGAAATGATCTGTGGGTAGGGGGTGGGGGTGGGGGCTGGGCCATTCCTGCTCGTACAGTGACCCCCTCCCCCGCGCCATTCCGTGCCCCTCGGAGAAAATCCCAGCTCCCGTGCACGGCCCTGAGGAAGAGGAGGGTGGGATGGACCCTGAGCACCCCAGATTGGGGCAGCCCCATCCCAGGAAGAGCTGCTAAGGCTCAGTGTGAAAGGGGAGACGCCAGGTCCATGTGCTACTGCTCCCACCTCCCCCACCCCGCGTGCCCCCCACCCCAGACAGAGGGCAGAGGAGAGAGCGAGAGACCTGCAATGGGACTGGGGGCACCTGCTCAGGAACTGGGCTGCTGCCTCCCTCCGTGCTGAGTGAGCTGCCCCACGGCCAGGCCTTGTCCCTGCCCTGCCCCCCTGGGTCTGGCTACACCCATGGGAGCATCTGTCCCAGGCAGGGCTCAGCCGCCAGGCAGAGGGGATGTGTCCCTGCCCAGGAGTCAGTGTTACCGGCCTGCTGTGCCCAGAGCAGCACGTTCCTCCCTCAGACCCCGTCACCCCCCTGCTCTGAGGTGTCTGGGCACGTGCCCGAGGCTGCCCCGGCAGTAGTGTTCCTGCTTCGTCAGGCCAGAGAGCGCCCGGGGAAGGACAGTCCTGGGGCTGGGCTGGGTGGGCTCAGCCCCTCAGCAGCCCCCCAGGCCCAGCAGGGAGCTCCAGGGGGGTATAGGCCGGTCTCAGTGCCCTCATCCCCGCCCAGTGCCAGTTTCCATGGGAACAGTCATTAGTGCTCATCTGTGAACGTTCCGAGACTCTGCAGCACTTTCACAAGCAGCCGGCATGTGTGCGAATGCTTGTGAGTAACACGACCCCACGAGGGGGCCAAATGCAGCTCTGGTGCCTACATCATTGTGTGGCTGATCAGTGTTTGCACAGCAGGAGTGTAACAGCAGCTCAGAGCCATCACCCTTTATCAACAGAGAAGAGTCCCTGTCTGGGGTGTGTGTGTGGGGGGGGTGGGGGGGGGTTATTTCGCTCCTGTCCATCACCAGAGCAGAGATGTGAACTGACCCAGGGGGGCTGGTAAGTAGGATTTTACCAGGTCACACAAGGGTTCTCTCCTGACTGCGCTCCCAGCATGGGGCAGGGAAGAGAGAGGAGCGAGGATCTGCACCCCAGAGCGCGCTGGGGACAGCCCGGATCAGTATCTCAGGACCTGTGTGGTCAGAGCACTACCAGGGCAGTAGGTCCATGGGGGTGTGAGCTGCCAGCTTACTTGTATCAATAGATTTTCCTGCGCAGTGCTCTATTCCTTTTAAATTCTTGGATTGCCCTTTATCCCAAGCTTCGTATTTGTACAGGGAATGATCTGTCCATTTCCAGCCTTGATCCTGCAGAGACAAAGGAGAGCAGAGCCCCGGTAACACCCAAGGTTACCCAGCCAGAGACATGCCCCGCAGCCGAGGGGCCGTGGGCAGGGCAGGGGCAGAGGCTGCCCAGTGACACTGGAGACACCGATCGTTGCTATGAAATGTCAGCGCTGACAGCCAGGGCTACATTTCCTGGCAGCTGACGTTACCCCAGGCCCTGCCCAAGCCCTCGGAAGGATGAAAATAGCCAGTGAAGGGAGAGTCTCCTGCACCCCCTGCCCCTGCCATCCCCACGTCGCCGAGGGGGGGCTCCCCGACCTGCCCTCAGCTTCCACGTCCATCCCCAGCCCGGCCCCACAGGCAACCCCTGCAGCGTGGTCCACGCGCTGTCCCGCAGACCCGCGCTGCTGAGCCCGTTCTCTCTCGTGTGCCCAGACCGACGGGACAACGCTCCCAAAGCCCATCCACAGGAGAGTGACTCTGCTCCCCGCTGCAGAGATCACGGCGGGGGGGCTGGGGGCCTGGGGCGCTGGGGGACGCTGGGGTTCGCACTGCCGGGGATCAGGGGCTGCAGCAGAATCAGTCACCTGGCAACCCAAGCAGCGCAGCCGGCCGGCTGCAGGCCCCCCACTGACGGCACCACCAGCCTGGGCAGGACGGGCAGCTGGCCGGCTCTGAGCCCGGCAGCTCTCTGGCTGCTCACTGTGTTCATGCCACGGCCCCATCCTCCCTGTGCCTGCTGCTCCTCGCCGTGCTCCTGTCCTGCCCCAGCCCTGCTCCAAGTCCTGCTCCTGCTTCTTTTCAGCCTTGCTCCTGCCCAGTCCTGACTCCTCAGCTCGCTCCTGATCCCGGCGTCCTGACCCTGGCCCTGGGCTCCGGATCTGACTCTCGATGGGCCTCCTGGGTCCCCTCCTGGCTCTGACCCTCGGCTGCGCTATTAATTCCTGACCCCGGCTCCGACCCTTGTACTGGATCCGCTTCCTGATCCTGGACTTTTGGGGACTTTGGGTGACTTTTGGGTTGCTGGACTCAAGAACCCAAGGGACAGGGCATGGCCCAATTGGCTGTGGTGGGTCTTGCTCACAGTTTGGCTTATGGATCCTAGTTGCAATGTTTTCCCAATTTAAGGCTGGTATCGTTTACCAACTGATTAAAGTAGAGTGGAGTGAATGATGCATCTGAGGGAACAGAGCAGAAGGAGACTCCACTGATTGGAAGGCATGAGATGCACAGTCCTAGGGATGGGGGTTCCACGACCACCACTCCCAAGAGGAGGAGGAGGGTGGTGGTGGTCGGGGACTCTCTCCTCAGGGGGACTGAGTCATCTATCTGCCGCCCTGACCGGGAAAACCGAGAGGTGTGCTGCTTGCCAGGGGCTAGGATTAGTGATGTGACGGAGAGACTGCCGAGACTCATCAAGCCCTCAGATCGCTACCCCTTCCTGCTTCTCCACGTGGGCACCAATGATACTGCCAAGAATGACCTTGAGCGTATTACTGCAGACTACGTGGCTCTGGGAAGAAGGATAAAGGCGTTTGAGGCGCAAGTGGTGTTCTTGTCCATTCTCCCTGTGGCAGGAAAAGGCCGGGGTAGAGACCGTCGAATCGTGGAAGTCAACGAATGGCTACGCAGATGGTGTCGGAGAGAAGGGTTTGGATTCTTTGACCATGGGATGGTGTTCCAAGAAGAAGGAGTGCTAGGCAGAGACGGGCTCCACCTGACGAAGAGAGGGAAGAGCATCTTTGGAAGCAGGCTGGCCAACCTAGTGAGGAGGGCTTTAAACTAGGTTCACCGGGGGAAGGAGACCAAAGCCCCGAGGTAAGTGGGGAAGTGGGATACCGGGAGGAAGCACAAGTAGGTGAGTGCAAGAGGGGAGGGCTCCTGCCCCATACAGGGACAGCAGGACAATTGGTGAGTTATCTTAAATGCCTATACACAAATGCAAGAAGCCTGGGGAACAAGCAGGGAGAACTGGAAGTCCTGGCACAGTCAAGGAATTATGACGTAATTGGAATAACAGAGACTTGGTGGGATAACTCACACGATTGGAGTACTGTCATGGATGGATATAAACTGTTCAGGAAGGATAGGCAGGGCAGAAAAGGTGGGGGAGTCGCGTTGTATGTAAGAGAGCAGTATGACTGCTCAGAGCTCCAGTATGAAACTGCAGAAAAACCTGAGAGTCTCTGGATTAAATTGAGAAGTGTGAGCAACAAGGGTAATGTCGTGGTGGGAGTCTGCTACAGACCACCAGACCAGGGGGATGAGGTGGACGAGGCTTTCTTCCAGCAACTAACAGAAGTTACTAGATCACAGGCCCTGGTTCTCATGGGTGACTTTAATCACCCCGACATCTGCTGGGAGAGCAATACAGCGGTCCACAGACAATCCAGGAAGTTTTTGGAAAGTGTAGGGGACAATTTCCTGGTGCAAGTGCTGGAGGAACCAACTAGGGGAAAAGCTCTTCTTGACCTGCTGCTCACAAACAGGGAAGAAATAGTAGAGGAAGCAATAGTGGATGGGAACCTGGGAGGCAGTGACCATGAGATGGTCGAGTTCAGGATCCTGACACAAGGAAGAAAGGAGAGCAGTAGAATACAGAGCCTGGACTTCAGAAAAGCAGACTTTGACTCCCTCAGGGAACTGATGGGCAAGGTCCCCTGGGAGAATAACATGAGGGGGAAAGGAGTCGAGGAAAGCTGGCTGTATTTTAAAGAAACCTTATTGAGGTTGCAGGAACAAACCATCCCGATGTGTAGAAAGAAAAGTAAATATGGCAGGCGACCAGCTTGGCTTAACAGTGAAATCCTTGCTCGTCTTAAACACAAAAAAGCAGCTTACAAGAAGTGGAAGATTGGACAAATGACCAGGGAGGAGTATAAAAATATTGTTCAGGCATGCAGGAGTGAAATTAGGAAGGCCAAATCACACTTGGAGTCCCTTCCAACCCTGAGATTCTATGATTCTATGATTCTAAAGATTCCTGTTACACTGAGGCTCTCTGCTTACAAGAGGGGAAGTATTGCCTCTTTGAGGCGCCCAGGGGTGTGTATAAGATTTTCCCAGGTTACTGGGTGGGGGCTCGAGCCGGTTTTGCATTGCATTGTTGAGAAGGGAACCCCTATGTACTGAACCTGGCCCTTGCTGCTCTCAACTCGTCCTGGCAGAAGGGTTACATATAGTAGGGATGATGTTTTCCAATCTGCATTACTTTCCATTTATCAACATTAAATTTTATCTGCCATTTTGTTGCCAAATCACCCAGTTTTGAGAGATCCTTTTATAGCTTCTCGCAGTCTCCCTGGGTCTTAACTATCTTTAGTAATTTTGTATCCTCTGCAAATGTTGCCACCTCACTCTTAACCCCTTTTTCCAGATCATTTATGAATATGTTGAATAAGACTCGTCCCAGTACAGACCCCTGGGGGACACCACTATTTAACTCTCTCCATTCTGAAATCTGACCATTTATTCTTACCCTTTGTTTCCTATCTTTTAACCAGTTACCAATCCATGGGAGCACCTTCCCTCTTCTCCCATAACAGTTTACTTTGCGTAAGAGCCTTTGGTGAGCCTTTGTCAAAGGCTTTCTGAAAATCTAAGTACACTATATCCATTGGATCCCCTTAGTCCATGAGTTCAGGGACTCGGGTGGGTCCAGATCATAGAATCATAGAATCATAGAATCTCAGGGTTGGAAGGGACCTCAGGAGGTCATCTAGTCCAACCCTCTGCTCAAAGCAGGACCAAACCCAACTAGATCATCCCAGCCAGGGCTTTGTCAAGCCTGACCTTAAAAACCTCTAACGAAGGAGATTCCACCACCTCCCTAGGTAACCCATTCCAGTGCTTCACCACCCTACTAGTGAAAAAGTTTTTCCTAATATCCAACCTAAACCTCCCCCTCTGCAACTTGAGTCCATTACTCCTTCTTCTGTCATCTTCTACCACTGAGAACAGTCTAGATCCATCCTCTTTGGAACCTCCTTTTAGGTAGTTGAAAGCAGCTATCAAATCCCCCCTCACTCTTCTCTTCTGCAGGCTAAACAATCCCAGTTCCCTCAGCCTCTCCTCATAAGTCATGTGCTCCAGCCCCCTAATCATTTTGGTTGCCCTCCGTTGGACTCTTTCCAATTTATCCACATCCTTTTTGTAGTGTGGGGCCCAAAACTGGACACAGTACTCCAAATGAGGCCTCACCAGTGCCGAATAGAGGGGAATAATCACGTCCCTCGATCTGCTGGAAATGCCCCTACTTATACAGCCCAAAATGCCGTTAGCCTTCTTGGCAACAAGGGCACACTGTTGACTCATATTCAGCTTTTCGTCCACTGTAACCCCTAGGTCCTTTTCTGCAGAACTGCTGCCCAGCCATTCGGTCCCTAGTCTGTAGCAGTGCATGGGATTCTTCCGTCCTAAGTGCAGGACTCTGCACTTGTCCTTGTTGAACCTCATCAGATTTCTTTTGGCCCAATCCTCTAATTTGTCTTGGTCCCTCTGTATCCTATAACTACCCTCCAGCGTATCAACCACTCCTCCCAGTTTAGTGTCATCTGCAAACTTGCTAAGGGTGCAGTCCACACCATCCTCCAGGTCGTTGATGAAGATATTGAACAAAACCGGCCCCAGCACCGACCCTTGGGGCACTCCACTTGATACCGGCTGCCAACTAGACATGGAGCCATTGATCACTACCCGTTGAGCACGACCATCCAGCCAGTTTTCTATCCACCTTACCGTCCATTCATCCAGCCCATACTTCTTTAACTTGCTGGCAAGAACACAGTGGGAGACTGTATCAAAAGCTTTGCTAAAGTCAAGCAATAGCACATCCACTGCTTTCCCCTCATCCACAGAGCCAGTTATCTCATCATAGAAGGCAATTAGGTTAGTCAGGCATGACTTGCCCTTGGTGAATCCATGCTGACTGTTCCTGATCACTTTCCCCTCCTTTAAGTGGTTCAGAATTGAGTCCTTGAGGACCTGTTCCATGATTTTTCCAGGGACTGAGGTGAGACTGACTGGCCTGTAGTTCCCCGGATCTTCCTTCTTCCCTTTTTTAAAGATGGGCACTACATTAGCTTTTTTCCAGTCATCCGGGACCTCCCCCGATTGCCATGATTTGTCAAAGATAATGGCCAATGGCTCTGCAATCACATCCGCCAACTCCTTTAGCACCCTCGGATGCAGTGCATCCGGCCCCATGGACTTGTGTTTGTCCAGGTTTTCTAAATAGTCCCGAACTACTTCTTTCTCCACAGAGGGCTGGTCACCTCCTCCACATACCGTGCTGCGGAGTGCAGCCGCCTGGGAGCTGCCCTTTTCTGTGAAGACAGAGGCAAAAAAAGCATTGAGTACACTAGCTTTCTCCACATCCTCTGTCACTAGGTTCCCTCCCTCATTCAGTAAGGGGCCCACACTTTCCTTGACCTTCTTCTTGTTGCTCACATACCTGAAGAAACCCTTCTTGTTACTCCTAACATCTCTGGCTAGCTGCAACTCCAAGTGTGATTTGGCCTTCCTAATTTCACTCCTGCATGCCTGAACAATATTTTTATACTCCTCCCTGGTCATTTGTCCAATCTTTCACTTCTTGTAAGCTGCTTTTTTGTGTTTAAGACGAGCAAGGATTTCACTGTTAAGCCAAGCTGGTCGCCTGCCATATTTACTTTTCTTTCTACACATCGGGATGGTTTGTTCCTGCAACCTCAATAAGGTTTCTTTAAAATACAGCCAGCTTTCCTCGACTCCTTTCCCCCTCATGTTATTTTCCCAGGGGACCTTGCCCATCAGTTCCCTGAGGGAGTCAAAGTCTGCTTTTCTGAAGTCCAGGCTCTGTATTCTACTGCTCTCCTTTCTTCCTTGTGTCAGGATCCTGAACTTGACCATCTCATGGTCACTGCCTCCCAGGTTCCCATCCACTATTGCTTCCTCTACTATTTCTTCCCTGTTTGTGAGCAGCAGGTCAAGAAGAGCTTTTCCCCTAGTTGGTTCCTCCAGCACTTGCACCAGGAAATTGTCCCCTACACTTTCCAAAAACTTCCTGGATTGTCTGTGGACCGCTGTATTGCTCTCCCAGCAGATGTCGGGGGGAAGATCCTCCTTCCCTGTCCCTGAACAGAGTCCTGGGTTATTGATTCCATATGCATTTGTACGGGGCCGTGTCCCTCAGTGGGCAGCTCCTCAAAGTGGGGGGTGCAGGGGGAGCTGCCGAGGGGGCAGAGCCGTGCTGATGCTGCTCCACACTCTGTTGACGTGCATAGGGGTGAAAGGCTGCGACATGGCCCAGGAGGTCTCTGACTCTGGCATTTTGTCACAGTGAGAAGTGAGGAGGCCGAGAGCAGTCGGGCGTGTTTAGCAGGTGGCAACAGCTTGTCGGCTGGAGGAAGCCTCACAAAGGAGCCTCGTGAAGGAGTTTGCAGATGACACAAAGTTGGGAGGTATTGCCAATTCAGAAAAGGATCGGGATATCATACGGGAAGATCTGGATGACCTTGTAAACTGGAGTAATAGTAATAGGATGAAATTTAATAGTGAGAAGTGTAAGGTTATGCATTTAGGGATTAATAACAAGAATTTTAGTTATAAGCTGGGGTCTCATCAGTTGGAAGTAACAGAAGATGAGAAGGACCTTGGAGTCCTGACTGATCACAGAATGACTATGAGTCACCAATGTGATGTGGCCGTGAAAAAAGCTAATGCGGTCTTGGGATGCATTAAGCGAGGTATTTCTAGTAGAGCTAAGGAGGCGTTAGTACCGTCATACAAGGCATTGGTGAGGCCTCATTTGGAATACTGTGTGCAGTTCTGGTCTCCCATGTTTAAGAAGGATGAATTCAAACTGGAACAGGTACAAAGAAGGGCCACTAGGATGATCCGAGGAATGGAAAACCTGTCTTATGAAAGGAGACTCAAGGAGCTTGGTTTGTTTACCTTAACCAAAAGAAGGCTGAGGAGAGATATGATTGCTCTCTTTAAATATATCAGAGGGATAAATACCAGGGAGGGAGAGGAATTATTTAAGCTCAGTACCAATACGGACACAAGAACAAATGGATATAAACTGGTGTAACGATGCTGGTTCTGGCGAGACCCCAACTGAGAGTGCCAATTCAGGACAAATTGCTTCAAGCAGGGCAGTTACAGCCCAAGGCTGGGGTTTTTCCACCTCTAAGGCAAACCAAACCAGCCAGACAGAGGAGACTTTGGTTTTACCCCACTGGCTAACCACAAGTCATCCCAAGCAGTCCCCTAAGACACTCCAGTTTCCCAGTCTCACCACCAGTGTCACTAGTTATGGGGACAACTGGTCATGAAAACCAATGCCCCAGTAAAAGAAAAAAGGTTCTCCTGATCCCAATGGACCAAGCCCCCAGATCCAGGTCAATATACAAATCAGATCTTACCCACAAATCACGCTGTTGCCAATCCTTTAGAATCTAAAATCTAAAGGTTTATTCATAAAAGGAAAAAGGTCTAGGTGAGAGCTAGAATTGGTTAAAAGGAATCAATTACATACAGTAATGGCAAAGTTCTTGGTTCAGGCTTGCAGAGATGGAATAAACTGCAGTTTCAAATTCAAATTAAGTCTCTGGAGTGCATCCACAGCAGGGATGGGTCCTTCAGTCCTTTGTTCAAACCTTCCATTTGTAGAAAGGTTCTTCCAGAGACAAAAAGCAGCAAAGAAGACCAAATGGAGATGAGGCAGCTGCCTTTTATAGTTTCTTCCATGTGTAAAGACACCTCTTTCCTTACTGTGGAAAATCACAGCAAAATGGAGTCTAGAGTCACATGGGCAAATCCCTGCATAATTTGTTAAGTCACAGGCGTGTCTGCCTTCTCTCAATGGATCCATTGTATCGCTGATGGCCCTTAATGGGCCATCCAGCAGGCCTGGCAGAGCCGATAGCTTTTCTTGGGTGCTAGAAGCATGGACCCAGTTTGAAATACAGACAGTATAAACCCAATATTCATAACTTCAACTACAAAACTGATACATACATATAAATGGCATAATCCTAACCAGCCAAGCATTACCTAGTCTTAGACACCTCATTTGATCCCCTTTAAATAAGATTTGGTGCCACTACAGGACCTCGGTTGTAACAATGATCTATATGGTCCCTGTTATTGTCAATAACGTCACAACTGGCCATCAGGAAGTTTAGTCTTTAATTAGACGAAGGTTTCTAATGATCAGAGGAAGGAAGTTCTGGAACAGCCTTCCAAGGGGAGCAGTGGGGCAAAAGACCTATCTGGCTTCAAGATGAAGCTAGATAAGTTTATGGAGGGGATGGTTTGATGGGATAACATGATCTTGGCAATTAATTGACCTTTGACTATCAGTGGTAAATAGGCCCAATGGCCGGTGATGGGATGTTAAAATTACTACAGGGAACTTTTTCCTGGGTGTCTGGCTGGTGAGTCTAGCCCACATGCTCGGGGTTCAGCTGATCACCATTTTTGGCGATGGGAAAGGAATTTTCCTCCAGGGTAGATCGGCAGAGGCCCTGGAGGTTTTTCACCTTCCTCTGCAGCATGGGGCACAGGTCACTTACTGGAGGATTCTCTGCATCTTGAAGTCTTTAAACCATGATCTGAGGACTTCAATAGCTGAGACATAGGTTAAGGGTTTATTCCAGGAGTGGGTGGGTGAGATTCTGTGGCCTGCATTGTGCAGGAGGTCAGACTAGATGATCATAATGGTCCCTCCTGACCTTAAAGTCTATGAGGGCTGGTCTACACTAACGCCCCCGTCGAACTAAGATACGCAACTTCAGCTACGTTATTAACGTAGCTGAAGTCGAAGTCTCTTAGTTCGAACTCACCCCTGGTCCACACGCGGCGCGCAGGCTCCCCCGTTCGCGGAGCAGGATTACCGGCGTCGACGGGGGAGCACTTCCTGGTTCGATTTATCGCGTCTAGACAAGACGCGATAAATCGAACCCAGAAGATCGATCCGCCGCCGCGGATCCAGCCGGTAAGCGTAGCCTAGCCCTGAGTCTATGAGTCTGCGGCGTCCCTCCCCCCCGAACACCAGCCTCTCCCGCGCTCTGGGTCCAGATTTTTGCTGCCCCCGGAGCTCCCCCGGCTCCCATCTGTCCCACCGGCGGCTTTGCTCTGTGGCTCCCGGCCGGCCAGTAGGGCCAGCAGCACCCACCCCGTGCCCCCCGCCCGGAGCTCCCAGACACGTCCCGTCCAGCCCCAGCGGCTGGGGGTGGGGATTGACAAGCAGGGCTTGGCCGTGACCTGGCTGGGGGACCAGCAGCGGCGCAGCAAGCCCGGAGCAGCAGAGACGCTGGATGCAGAGGAACCCAGCGAGGAACAGAGAGTGGAACCAGCAGCAGCAGGAGCCAGGGAGCAGCGTGGGGAGCAGGCTGTGACTGTCGGACACGGCAGCCGGGGGCAGCTCTGTGCAGGGTTTATGGGGGAACAGCAGCAGCTGGGCAGGGCCCCAGGGAGAGACACCGACTGAGCCTGGCCTGGAAACCAGCCTGCATCCGCGCAGACTCCGTGGGTGCTCCTGGGCAGGGGAGGGGAGGAACGGCGTGGGAAGAGGTGGGGATGGGGCGGGGCTGGACGACGCATTAGGGGGGAATTTCCCCAGAGGCTGGAGATTGGAGGGGGCTGGACCAGCCCCCCCAGCCACTAACACGCTGCTCTGCGGGCTGGCGGCTGGCTGGGGAGGCGGCTTCTGCTCCCCGTCCGGGCTCGGGTGCCAGGGACCGGGGGTGAGCAAGCCGGAGCCTCCTCACCCCCTGGCACGTTTCCTGCTCACTCAGCATCAGTCCCTGGTAGCCGAGCCGGGCAGGGAGCAGAAGCCGCCTCCCCAACCAGGCTGTGTCAGGCAGCTGCCAGGCTGCAGAGCAGCGACCGGGAGGGGCCGGTGTGAGAAGTGGCCCCCTCCTGCTCCCCGCCAGGCTCCTTCCCACTAGGGAGGCCAGCGGAACGTGCCGGGGTAGGGGCACAGGCGCCGACTCCGTGGGTGCTCTGGGGCTGGAGCATCCACGGGGAAAAATTGGTGGGTGCTCAGCACCCACCTGCAGCTCCCTGCTGGCCCCCCCGGCCAACCCACCTCCACTCCGCCTCCACCTCCCCTGAGCGTCACTGTCGCTCCTCTCCTCCCCCCTCCCTCCCTCCCTCCCAGGCTTACAGCCAAACAGCCGTTTCCCCCGAGAGTTACATCCTGCGGCCCTCGCCGCACGCCCCCCGCCCCAGCTCACCTATGCTCCGCCTCTGAGGGGATGGAGAGGAAATGCAGCGCACACAGGGGAGCGGGCGGGGATTTGGGGAAGGGGTTGGAATGGGGGTGTGGATGGGGAGGGGATTTTCAGCGGGGCCGGGGGGGGTGCAAGTTCCCACCGGCGCCAGCCAAAGTCGGCGCTTGTGGATGGGGGGCAGGCGCAGTGGGAGAACAGAGCCCTCCCCAGGTAACGTGGGATGGGGAGACTGTGATGGGCCCGTTCTGGGGGCGGGGGAGGGTTGGCCAGGGGGGACATATGACCTCCTCTTTAGTATGGCGAGTCACCAGTCATCTAAGGGGCACCGTCGGGGGAGGGGGAAGAATGGGGCAGGAGAGGCAGAGCAGGGACGGGAAGAGGTGCGTTGGGGTTTTGGGGGAGGGGGTGGAGTGGGGGCAGGGCCTTGAACGGAGCAGGAGTAAAGCACCTCAGGGAAATCAGAAGGTCGGTGCCTATGCCAGGCTGTTTGCTGGACTAGAGACTGGACTGGAGACACCCCCCGCCCCCGACTCGCGGCTGGAATGAACCGCGGTTGCCCACTTTGAGCTGTAAGTGATGAAGCCTCCATGGCTAGGGGGGATCTGTAACCTTCCCGTTCCCGCCAGCCCCAGGAACTGCCCTTTCCTGAGCCTGTCGGGTGGGTCTCGGACCCCCCGGGGCTCCCCCTACAGGCCTGGAGCTGACGTGCCTCTGGCCAGGTGACCCCCCCTCACGAAGCCCACCCCGAGGGAGAATACACCCAGAGCGACAGCACTCCCAGGGCTCTGCTCCCTCCCATTGTTCGCTCGGCCTGTGTGGCTGCCCCTTTCCCCGGCACTCGGCTAGACGTCTCGTCCGTGTGGGGCCGGGGCTGAGTCTCGTGCCGGGCGTGTACGGTGTGAGCACAACGGGCCGCTGTGGTGGGTCCCTGGGCACTAGTGTAACGAACCTGAACATTAATAACAGCCATTTATACTCTGCACCGGGCCCTGGGGATCGATCCTGTGACTGAAAACGCCGGCGGTTGTAGCCCCTTTCCACCCCGTTCCCATGGAAATCCTGCTCTGGTGCCCCCGCCCCAAACAACAACCTCACTGAGCAGAGAAACAGCCCCCAGGGGCGCGGGGAGGGGCTGCCAGAGGCAGAGCGGGCACCGGGCACTCACATGGTCAGGGTCCGAGAGTCCGATCCAGACGGGATTGTTGTTTTTGTGTTCCCGCTCGATATAATGGGCCAGCATGTTATTTTCTTCAGCACTGTGAATGGAGACGAGATGGGCCCCGTTCCACTGTTGCTTGCACTCAGCCTGGGCCAAGAAAAAACAAAGCCAGTTACCCCCTCACTGCAGGGAGCAGCAGGAGCGAGTCCAGCCCTGTTCTGGGGCCCTGCCTCCCCCGGGCAGCAAGGGCTGTGAGGGGACAGGACCCCTGTTAGCGCCTCTCCCCACCCCAGGACCAATAGGAAGAGCAGGTAGAGACGCCTCCCTCTCTCCAACCCCCTTCCCCGACCCCACCCCAGTAGCGTAGGCAGGTCTGGAGCACAGGGGGAGCGGCGCTATAAAAAGGCGCCTCCCGAGGCTCCCCCTGTACTCACCCGGCGGCGCCTCCGGCCATAGGTGCCGACTTTTGTCGGCGCCCGTGGGTGCTCGCGCCCCGCCCCCACCCCAACTCCACCCCGGCCACGCCCCAACTCCACCCCCCGGCTCCGCCCCTTCCCCAAATCCCCGCCACCTGCCTGCACAGCGCCTAGTGCAGCCTGCGGTCCGGAGCCCGGCCCGCATGAGGAGCAGCCAGCGCCGGCCGGGCGAGCTGAGGGCAAGCGGGGGCCGCCTCCTGGCCCCGGAGCGCAGCGCTCAGCCCCGGCTACCGCTCCTGTGGTGGTGTGGCAGGGCCAGAGCCAAGCCGGTGTAGTGTATTAACGTGGTCTCCGTAGGAAAGTGCTACTTACCCATGCTCAGTACATCTGCTGAAGCCACTGCCCTTCACCCTGCCCTTATTAGCCATAGAATCATAGAATCATAGAATCTCAGGGTTGGAAGGGATCTCAGGAGGTCATCTAGTCCAACCCCCTGCTCAAAGCAGGACCAACCCCAACTAGATCATCCCAGACAGGGCTTTGTCAAGCCTGATCTTAAAAACCTCTAAGGAAGGAGATTCCACCACCTCCCTAGGTAACCCATTCCAGTGCTTCACCACCCTCCTAGTGAAAAAGTTTTTCCTAATATCCAACCTAAACCTCCCCCTCTGCAACTTGAGACCATTACTCCTTGTTCTGTCATCTTCTACCACTGAGAACAGTCTAGATCCATCCTCTTTGGAACCCCCTTTTAGGTAGTTGAAAGCAGCTATCAAATCCCCCCCTCACTCTTCTCTTCTGCAGGCTAAACAATCCCAGTTCCCTCAGCCTCTCCTCATAAGTCATGTGCTCCAGCCCCCTAATCATTTTTGTTACCCTCCATTCTGCTGACGGCTTTTGACAGGGTCTAAAAAGGGGCAAAGGGGGCGAATTGGAGCAGGGGGGTGGCCAGGATCTGAGCAGGGGGTGAGAATTTACTGGTCTGGGGGGTCAGGCATCAGGAGGCAGGATTAGGAGAGGGGCTATAGGGAAAATCAAGAATGGGGGGGAGGAGGTAGAGTTAAGCCCAGTGGGGGAGGCACTTGTATAGGGTGTCAGAGGGCAAAACCCGGCACAGGGGGGGGCACAGCTACACGTTGGAATTTCACACACACTATAGTGCAAGAAACTGCTACCTGTAGACATTTGCTACATCAGGCAGCAGTTTTATACAATCGCAGTTTCTTACAATCTAATGTATGAGCAACTGCTACCGGTAGCACATTCCTACATGGGGCAGTATAATACACTGCACCGGCTTGGGCCAGGAGGCAGCCCCCACTTGCCCTCGGCTCGGCCCGGCTGGCGCTGGCTGCTCTTCATGCGGAAACAACCCCCCCTCTCCTCCCCCGAGCCTCGCGCCGCCCCGCTGAAATAACCCCCCATCCCCTCCCCCGAGCCTCGTGCCGCCAAAATAACCCCCCCTCCCCTCCCCCGAGCCTCGCGCCGCCCCGCTGAAACAACCCCCCTGCCCTCCCCCAAGCCTCGTGCCGCCGAAATAACCCCCATCCCCTCCCCCGAGCCTCGTGCTCCCCTGCTGAAATACCTCCTCCCTTCCCCCGAGCCTCGCGCCGCCCGCTGAAACAACCCCCCTGCCCTCCCCCAAGCCTCGCGCCGCCGAAATAACCCCCCTCCCCTCCCCCGAGCCTCGCGCCGCCCCGCTGAAATAACCCCCCATCCCCTCCCCCGAGCCTCGTGCCGCCAAAATAACCCCCCTCCCCTCCCCCGAGCCTCGCGCCGCCCCGCTGAAACAACCCCCCTGCCCTCCCCCAAGCCTCGTGCCACCAAAATAACCCCCATCCCCTCCCCCGAGCCTCGTGCCCCCCTGCTGAAATACCTCCTCCCTTCCCCCGAGCCTCGCGCCGCCCCGCTGAAACAACCCCCCTGCCTTCCCCCAAGCCTCGTGCCGCCGAAATAACCCCCCTGCCCTCCCAGCCTTCCGCCGCCGCCGCCGCCAAAGTAAAAAAACAAACCCCCGAGCGCTGCAGCTAAGAAAAAACAAACAAACAAACCTCAAGCGCCGCCCCTTCCAAGGTGCCGGCCCTGCGCCGCATATCCCTGGCTCTGACGCTTTCCCCCGCGGTCCCCCCGCCGCCGCCGCACAGCTGAGAGGAGGCTGGGATAAAAAAAGCCGGGGCTTTTCGCTGCAGCTTTTCGGCGGGAGGCGCCACCCGGAAGGTGAGTTGGGCGTGGGTGGGGGGGCGGCGGGGAGCTGCCGGTGGGTGCTCTGCACCCACCAATTTTTCCCCATGAGTGCTCCAGCCCCGGACCACCCCCGGAGTTGGCGCCTATGCCTCCGGCAGCGCTCTGGGTCTTCGGCGGCACTTTGGCGGCAGGTCCTCACTCGCTCCGGGTCTTCGGTGGTACTCACCGCCGAAATGCCACTGAAGACCCGGAGAGCCGCTGGGTGAGTGCAAGAAGTGGCGCTAAAAAAGAAGCGGCACCTTTTTAGCACTGCTAAAAAAAGGTGCCGCTTCCTTTTTAAGGCACCGCTTCTGCTCACAGGGGAGCGGCTGCTCCCCCTGCTCCCCCCCCGGCTACGCTACTGCCCCACCCCACCCGGCACAGACACAGGCTGTGCAGGCAAAGGGGGCTGCGCATTGGGACGTCCACCAAAGAACAGCTGATTGCCCGGCTGGAGGAGAAGGATCGCTTGGATGACCTGATCCCTGTCCCTGAGGGAAGCCGCCCGGCAGACGCAGCGTGGGCCCCAGGGCCTGACTGCTGCCGAGGACATCCCAAGACCCCTCTTGCTTATGCCTAGGGGAGGGGTTGGGGGAAGCCCAGCAAATACCGAGGGCACCCTGACCCCGGCAGCCAGCAGGGGATCCTCCCGGCGGAGCTCCCCATCCCAGGAGTGGAGGCGGCTGGATTGGGAGAGGGAGATGAGACTGAAAGAACTCAAGTTGAGGCAGCAGGAACTGGAAGAACGGGAAAAACAGCGTCAGCATGAGGTAGAGCGGCGTCAGCATCAGCTGGAGCTTGCCAGGCTGAGGAGCAGTGGGGCCCCGACTGCGGAGAGTAAGGTGGGACCCAAGACTACAGGGAAGTTTGATAAGACCTTCCTGGCCCAGCATAAGGAAGGGGAAGACATAGATAGGTTCCAGAACGCCTGCGAGATGCACAGGGTTGACCCTGAAGACAGGCTCCAGTTTCTCACCCCCTTACAGGACCCTGCCCCAGTGGGGAGGGAGTACCCAAGGACCAGGCTCAGAGAGGCTGTGGCCTCAGACATAGGCAGCAGGAGGGAGCAGGCCCCCATCCCTTCCCCAGCGGCTGAGTTCCAGGCCGAGTTACAGAGAGATCCCAACTTGCGGAAGCTCAGGGGCCTGGCCGACCGCAGGGAGGTGCAGACCATGTGGAGAGGTTGCCAGGAGAGGTTCCTGTGGGAGAAGGGGTTCCTGTACCGGGAATGGGCTCCCCCCGGTGAGATGGAGACGTGGGGGATCAGGAGGCAGCTGGTGGTCCCCCAGACGTATCGCCGCAAGCTACTGTACCTAGCCCATGACATCCCTCTCGCAGGGCACCAGGGAATCCGGCATACCAGGCAGAGGCTGCTACAGAACTTTTACTGGCCTGGGGTCTTTACAACTGTCCATCAGTACTGCTGGTCCTGTGACCCCTGTCAGGGGGTGGGGAAGGCCCGGGACAAGCGGAAAGCGGCTTTGAGGCCTTTGCCCATCATAGAGGAGCCCTTCCAGAAGGTGGCCATGGACATAGTGGGGCCTCTCAGCAAGACAACCCGGTCGGGGAAGAAATACATTCTGGTGGTGGTAGATTTCGCCACCCGCTACCCCGAGGCGGTGCCCTTATCCTCCATTGAAGCAGACACCGTGGCGGATGCGCTGCTGACCATTTTCAGCCGAGTGGGGTGTGACGGAGTAGAGAGCGAGATGGATCTGACCTGGGAGGCTGCATTGGAAATGCGAGACTTTACCTGAGGCTGTAACATGAGCCAGGACGGGGGTTGGGAGGTGACACCTTTGGCTGGGAGAATGGACAGGCTAGAGGAGGGGCCCCGGGGGAGGGGAAGAGAGGCTGCTAGGGGTTTTGGCTTTTTGGTTTCAGTTCGAAGCTGGGTGGTGAAACGCAGAGAGCCCCAGAGCTGGGGTCTAAGCTCCCTGCCCCCCCAGAAGGCCCAGCAGAGGGGTCCTGGTCATACTTCAAGCTCTGTATGGACTCTTTCCTGACAACCCTAATAAACCTCCTGTTCTACTGGCTGGCTGAGAGTCACATTGAATCCCGGGAAGAGGGGTGCAGGACCTGACTCCCCCACACTCCGTGACAACTGGTGGCAGCGGTGGGATCTTCTGCACCCCATGAACGGCACTTCCTGCAGTAAGTGACTGGAGAGCAGTACAACGAAGGGGGATTGACGGGGAGCAGGTTGCTGAAGAGGCAGAGAGAAGCGGTTTCGGGGGCGGAGGAGTTACGCTTAACCCGGAGGGGTGTGACCAGTGAGAAGGGCTGGCACACTAGGGGTTCCTCCTGGAAGCCGTGGGGGCCAAGACCGCACAGGCCTGTGAGTGGCCAGCAGGAAGATGTATGCTAAGCGCCGTAAGAACGACCTGGTGGACCTGTGCAGGCAGAGGGGGCTGCGCGTTGGGAAGTCCACCAAAGGCCAGCTGATTGCACAGCTGGAGGAGAAGGATCGCTTGGACGACCCGATCCCTGCCCCTGGGGGAAGCCGCCCGATAGACGCAGCATGGGCCCCAGGGCCTGACCTGGCTGGGAGGGGTCAGACTGCTGCCGAGGACATCCCAAGACCCCTCTCACCTCTGCACAGGGGAGAGGTTGGGGAAAGCCCAGCAAATACCGAGGGCACCTTGACCCCGGCGGCCAGCAGGGGATCTTCCCGGAGGAGCTCCCCATCCCAGCAGTGGAGGCGGCTGGATTGGGAGAGGGAGATAAAACTGAAAGAGCTCGAGTTGAGACAGCAGGAACTGAAGGAGGAGCGGGAAGAACGGGAAAAACAACGTCAGCATGAGGTGCAGGAGAAGGAGAAACAACGCCAGCATGAGGAGAAACAACGCCAGCATGAGCTGGAGCTGGCCAGACTGAGGAGCAGTGAGGCCCCGGCTGCGGTGAGTGAGGGGGAACCCAAGGCTACAGGGAAGTTTGATCGTAACTTCCTGGCCCGGCGTAAGGAAGGGGAAGACATAGACAGCTTCCTGGCGGCCTTTGAGAATGCCTGCAGGTTGCACAAGGTTGACCCTGCAGACAAGATCCAGTATCTCACCCCCTTACTAGACCCTGCAAGCCTGGACGTGTACGGCCGAATGAAAGAGACGGAGACTGGGGACTATGAACTGTTCAAAAAGGCCCTGCTCTGCGAGCTTGGGCTGACTCCCGAGATGTACCGTCAAAGGTTCCGGGATCAGCGAAAAACCCCTGAGATCACGTACCTACAACTGGCCAACCGGATACATGGATACGCCCGCAAGTGGACCGCTGGGGCCCAAACTATGGAGGACCAGCTCGAACTATTCGTACTGGAACAACTGTATGAACTGTGCCCATCAGACCTGAAGGTATGGTTGATGGACAAAAATCCAGGGAGCCCGCAGCACGCAGGGCGGCTGGCCGACGAGTTCATGAACAGTCGGTCAAGGGGTGGCAGGGAGGAATCCCAAAGGAACAGGCCCACCCTGAGGCAGCAAGAGAGTCACCACGGGACCCACCAAAGGGGAAATAGGGAGAACCCCCTCCCGAGGGGAACCTCCGACACCAGAACCAACCGACCTGCTCGAGGGGACCAACGGGACATGAGCTGCTATCACTGCGGCCAGAGGGGCCACTTACGGTCCCAATGCCCCAAGATCAGAGACAGACTGAGCAGACCAAACCCACACCGGGTTAACTGGGTAGGGACCCAGCCGGACGAGGGGCCGACAGCCCAGAAGAGGGGGGCTGGCAGCTTATCAATGGCTCCAGAGGGAGGAGGGCCCCAGACCAGCTCCTCGGGGGGGCTGGATGCCCCGGACTCAGGGTTCTCGGTTTATAGGGTGGCCGCGGGGCTGTCCCTTTGGAGAGGGTGCCTTGTTCCCCTGGAGATAGATGGGAGGAAGGTCACTGGATACTGGGATACGGGCGCGGAGGTGACGCTGGCCCGGCCCGAAGTGGTGGCCCCAGATCGGGTGGTACCCAACACCTACCTGACCCTAACAGGGGTGGGCGGAACCCCGTTCAAGGTACCTGTGGCGAGGGTACACCTGAAATGGGGGGCCAAGGAGGGCCCCAAGGACATTGGGGTGCACCAGCATTTGCCCACTGAGGTACTGATGGGGGGGGACCTAGAAGACTGGCCCAGTGAGTCCCGGGACACCCTGGTCGTGACCCGTAGCCAGAGCCGGCAAGGGGCGCTACGCCCGGGCCTCGGAGAGGGTGCCTTGCACGGGGTGCAAGACCCTGACCCAGTGGGGAGGGAGTACCCCAGGACCAGGCGCAGAGAGGCTGCGACCTCAGACACAGACAGCATGAGGGAACAGGTTCCCATTCCTTCCCCAGCGGCTGAGTTCCAGGCCGAGTTACAGAGAGATCCCTCCTTGCGGAAGCTCAGGGACCTGGCCGACCGCAGGGAGGTGCGGACCATGTGGAGAGGTTGCCAGGAGAGGTTCCTGTGGGAGAAGGGGTTCCTGTACCGGGAATGGGCTCCCCCCGGTGAGATGGAGACGTGGGGGATCAGGAGGCAGCTGGTGGTCCCCCAGAAGTATCGCCGCAAGCTACTGTACCTAGCCCATGACATCCCTCTCGCAGGGCACCAGGGAATCCGGCGCACCAGGCAGAGGCTGCTACAGAACTTTTACTGGCCTGGGGTCTTTACAACTGTCCATCAGTACTGCCGGTCCTGTGACCCCTGCCAGCGGGTGGGGAAGGCCCGGGACAAGTGGAAAGCGGCTTTGAGGCCTTTGCCCATCATAGAGGAGCCCTTCCAGAAGGTGGCCATGGACATAGTGGGGCCTCTCAGCAAGACAACCCGGTCGGGGAAGAAATACATTCTGGTGGTGGTAGATTTCGCCACCCGTTACCCCGAGGCGGTGCCCTTATCCTCCATTGAAGCAGACACCGTGGCGGATGCGCTGCTGACCATTTTCAGCCGAGTGGGGTTCCACAAGGAAGTCCTGACAGACCAAGGGTCCAACTTCATGTCGGCCCTGCTCCGGTGCTTGTGGGAAAAATGTGGGGTCCGGCACAGCTGGGCCTCAGCATATCACCCCCAGTCCAATGGGCTGGTGGAGAGGTTCAATGGGACGCTAAAGATGATGCTGAAAACCTTTATGAACCAGCACCCGCAGGACTGGGACAAATACCTACCGCACCTGCTGTTCGCGTACAGGGAAGTGCCCCAGGAGTCTACCGGATTCTCGCCCTTCGAACTGTTATACGGCAGGAGGGTACGGGGGCCCCTGGACCTGATGAGAGACGAATGGGAGGGGGAGGCGGCCCCCGAGGGAGAGTCAGTGGTGGAGTATGTCCTGACCTTCCGAGAGAGACTTACTGAGCTCATGGGCCTGGCCAAGGGAAATCTGACCAGAGCCCAGAGGAAGCAAAAGGTCTGGTATGACCGCACAGCGCGGGCCCGCGCCTACGCCACGGGGGAGCAGGTGATGGTTCTCATTCCCGTGAGGAAAAACAAGCTGCAGGCCGCTTGGGAAGGCCCTTTCAAGGTTGTCAAGCAGCTAAATGAGGTAAATTATGTGGTGGAGCTGTCTAACCGGGCACACCACTGCCGGGTCTACCATGTCAATATGATGAAGCCATATTATGACAGGGGGAATGTGGTGCTGGCCGTGTGTGGACATTGGGAGGAGCAGGGAAGTGACCCTCTAGTAGATCTATTCCCTGAGACAGGAGCTGGCTCCTCCCAAGAAACGATCCCCCTCTCTGATCAGCTAACCCCTGCCCAGCAAGCTGAGATCAGAGGGGTGCTGCATCGGTACCAACAGCTGTTTTCCAACCAGCCGGGTCGCACTAATCTGACTGTCCACCGGGTGCAGACAGGATTGCACCAACCTATAAGATGCTCCCCCTACCGAGTCACAGGGAAGACAGCTCGGGACCTGGAAAGAGAGGTCAAGGACATGCTGGCTTTGGGGGTGATCCAGCCGTCGTCCAGCCCTTGGGCCTCGCCGGTGGTGCTGGTCCCCAAAAAGGATGGGTCGATCCGGTTCTGTGTGGACTATCGGAAGCTCAACGCCATCACTGTATCTGATGCCTACCCCATGCCCCGGCCGGACGAGCTCCTAGACAAGCTGGGAGGGGCTCGGTACCTTACCACCATGGATCTTACAAAGGGCTACTGGCAAGTGCCACTGGATGCAGATGCCCGGCTGAAATATGCCTTCATTACCCCTCTGGGGCTCTACGAGTTCCTGACCCTGCCTTTCGGCCTCAAGGGAGCGCCAGCCACCTTCCAGCGCCTGGTGGATCAGCTACTGAAGGGGATGGAGAGCTTCGCTGTGGCGTATATTGATGACATCTGTGTCTTTAGCCAGACCTGGGAGGACCATGTGTCCCAAGTTAAACAAGTGCTGGACCGACTCCAGGAGGCTGGGCTGACCGTAAAAGCGGAGAAGTGCAAGGTGGGGATGGCTGAAGTGTCCTACCTGGGACACCGGGTGGGGAGCGGCCACCTAAAGCCAGAACCAGCCAAGGTGGAGGTGATCCGGGATTGGCCCGCTCCACAAACTAAGAAGCAGGTCCAGGCCTTTATTGGGATGGCGGGGTACTATCGAAGATTTGTGCCCCACTTTAGCGCCATAGCCACCCCCATCACTGAGCTATGCAAGAAGGGGAAGCCAGACAAGGTGGTCTGGACCGAGGAGTGCCAGCGGGCTCTCTGTGCACTGAAGGAGGCTTTGATCAGGGGCCCGGTTCTGGCAAACCCAGACTTTGACAAGCCCTTTCTGGTGTTCACCGACGCCTCAGACATGGGTCTGGGGGCAGTGTTAATGCAGGAGGATGAAACGGGGAAGAGACACCCCATCGTGTATTTAAGCAAGAAGCTGCTACCCCGAGAGCAGAATTATGCGGCCATCGAGAAGGAATGCCTGGCCATGGTGTGGGCCCTCAAGAAACTAGAGCCGTATCTATTCGGGCGACACTTCACCGTGTACACCGACCACTCGCCCCTGACCTGGCTACACCAGATGAAAGGGGCCAACGCCAAGCTCCTGAGGTGGAGCCTGCTCCTGCAGGATTATGACATGGACGTGGTCCATGTGAAGGGAAGCGCCAACCTGATAGCGGATGCGTTGTCCCGGAGAGGGGGCCCTGAACTTCCCCAGGCCACTGGTCAGAGTGACCCCGCTCAGTTCAGTCTCGAAGGGGGGAGAGATGTGACGGAGTAGAGAGCGAGATGGATCTGACCTGGGAGGCTGCATTGGAAATGCGAGACTTTACCTGAGGCTGTAACATGAGCCAGGACGGGGGTTGGGAGGTGACACCTTTGGCTGGGAGAATGGACAGGCTAGAGGAGGGGCCCCGGGGGAGGGGAAGAGAGGCTGCTAGGGGTTTTGGCTTTTTGGTTTCAGTTCGAAGCTGGGTGGTGAAACGCAGAGAGCCCCAGAGCCGGGGTCTAAGCTCCCTGCCCCCCCAGAAGGCCCAGCAGAGGGGTCCTGGTCATACTTCAAGCTCTGTATGGACTCTTTCCTGACAACCCTAATAAACCTCCTGTTCTACTGGCTGGCTGAGAGTCACATTGAATCCCGGGAAGAGGGGTGCAGGACCTGACTCCCCCACACTCCGTGACATGGGGTTTCCCAAGGAAGTCCTGACAGACCAAGGGTCCAACTTCATGTCGGCCCTGCTCCGGGGCTTGTGGGAAAAATGTGGGGTCCGGCACAGCTGGGCCTCAGCATATCACCCCCAGTCCAATGGGCTGGTGGAGAGGTTCAATGGGACGCTAAAGATGATGCTGAAAACCTTTATGAACCAGCACCCGCAGGACTGGGACAAATACCTACCGCACCTGCTGTTCGCGTACAGGGAAGTGCCCCAGGAGTCTACAAGGTTCTTGCCTTTTGAACTGTTATACGGCAGGAGGGTGAGGGGGCCCCTAGACCTGATGAGAGACGAATGAGAGGGGGAGGCCGCTAATGGAGAGTCAGTGGTGGAGTATGTCCTGACCTTCCGAGAAAGACTTGCTGAGCTCATGGGCCTGGCCAAGGGAAATCTGGCCAGAGCCCAGAGGAAGCAAAGGGTCTGGTATGACCGCACGGCGCGGGCCCGCGCCTACGCCACTGGGATCAGGTGATGGTTCTCATCCCCGTGAGGAAAAACAAGCTGCAGGCCGCTTGGGAAGGCCCTTTCAAGGTTGTCAAGCAGCTAAATGAGGTAAATTATGTGGTGGAGCTGTCTAACCGGGCACACCACTGCCGGGTCTACCATGTCAATATGATGAAGCCATATTATGACAGGGGGAATGTGGTGCTGGCCGTGTGTGGACATTGGGAGGAGCAGGGAAGTGACCCTCTAGTAGATCTATTCCCTGAGACAGGAGCTGGCTCCTCCCAAGAAACAATCCCTCTCTCTGATCAGCTAACCCCTACCCAGCAAGCTGAGATCAGAGGGGTGTTGCAACTGTACCGACAGCTGTTTTCCAACCAGCCTGGACGCACTAATCTGACTGTCCACTGGGTGCAGACAGGATCGCACCAACCGATAAGATGCTCCCCCTTCCGAGTCACAGGGAAGACAGCTCAGGACCTGGAAAGAGAGATCAGTAACATGCTGGCTTTGGGGGTGATCCAGCCATCTTCCAGCCCTTGGGCCTCGCCGGTGGTGCTGGTCCTCAAGAAGGACGGGTCGATCCGGTTCTGTGTGGACTATCGGAAGCTCAATGCCATCACTGTATCTGATGCCTACCCCATTCCCCGGCCGGACGAGCTCCTAGACAAGCTGGGAGGGGCTCGGTACCTTACCACCATGGATCTTACAAAGGGCTACTGGCAAGTGCCACTGGATGCAGATGCCCGGCTGAAATCTGCCTTCATTACCCCTCTGGGGCTCTACGAGTTCCTGACCCTGCCTTTCGGCCTCAAGGGAGCGCCAGCCACCTTCCAGCGCCTGGTGGATCAGCTACTGAAGGGGATGGAGAGCTTCGCTGTGGCGTATATCGATGACATCTGTGTCTTTAGCCAGACCTGGGAGGACCATGTGTCCCAAGTTAAACAAGTGCTGGACCGACTCCGGGAGGCTGGGCTGACCGTAAAAGTGGGGAAGTGCAAGGTGGGGATGGCTGAAGTGTCGTACCTGGGACACTGGGTGGGGAGCGGCCACCTACAGCCAGAACCAGCCAAGGTGGAGGTGATCCGGGACTGGCCCGCTCCACAAACTAAAAAGCAGGTCCAGGCCTTTATTGGGATGGCGGGGTACTATCGAAGATTTGTGCCCCACTTTAGCGCCATAGCCACCCCCATCACTGAGCTATGCAAGAAGGGGAAGCCAGACAAGGTGGTCTGGACCGAGGAGTGCCAGAGGGCTCTCTGTGCACTGAAGGAGGCTTTGATCAGGGGCCCGGTTCTGGCAAACCCAGACTTTGACAAGCCCTTTCTGGTGTTCACCGACGCCTCAGACATGGGACTGGGGGCGGTGTTAATGCAGGAGGATGAAATGGGGCAGAGACACCCCATCGTGTATTTAAGCAAGAAGCTGCTACCCCGAGAGCAGAATTATGCGGCCATCGAGAAGGAATGCCTGGCCATGGTGTGGGCCCTCAAGAAACTAGAGCCGTATCTATTCGGGCGACACTTCACCGTGTACACCGACCACTCGCCCCTGACCTGGCTACACCAGATGAAAGGGGCCAACACCAAGCTCCTGAGGTGGAGCCTGCTCCTGCAGGATTACGACATGGACGTGGTCCATGTGAAGGGAAGCGCCAACCTGATAGCGGATGCGTTGTCCCGGAGAGGGGGCCCTGAACTTCCCCAGGCCACTGGTCAGAGTGACCCCGCTCAGTTCAGTCTCGAAGGGGGGAGAGATGTGACGGAGTAGGGAACGAGGTGGATTTGACCTGGGAAGCTTGCGGGGGAGGAGCTGGAAGGACCCAGCGCTAGCCTTGTCCTGGGGCGTGTCTCAGCGTCAGGCACTGGATCCTCAGCCTGTCATGCAGCACAGGAGGAGGCTGGGTCTGGCGGTGACCGGGCAGGACGGGGCACCGCCACCTGGGTGCCACTGCCCCCTCTGTGCCTCAGTTTCCCCTTAGGTTTTGTGACGGAGTAGAGAGTGAGGTGGATTCGACCTGGGAGGCTTGCGGGGGAGGTTCCCTGGGACCTGCTGCATTGGGAATGGGAGACTTTACCTGGGGCTGTAACATGAGCCAGGACGGGGGGTTGGGAGGTGACACCTTTGGCTGGGAGAATGGACACAGGCTAGAGGAGGAGCCCCGGGGGAGGGGAAGAGCCGGCTGGAGGGTTTGTCTGGTTGGTTTCTGTTTGGAGCTGTGTGGTGAAACGCAGGGAGCCCCAAGGCTGGGGTCTAAGCTCCCTGCCCCCCAGGAATGGCTGCCTGTGGGTGTGGAGCACCTGCTAATTTTTCCCTGTGGGTGCTTCAGCCCCACAGCACCCATAGAGTCAACACCTATGGTAAGCATTGCCAGGACCCCATACCCTGAACCCTCTCCCACACCCCAATCTCCTGCCCCAGTCTAGAGTCTCCTCCTGGATCCCACACCCCAACACCATGTTCAGCCCTGAGCCCCCTCCTGCACCTCAAACCTCTCATTGATGGTCCCACCCCAGAACTCCCCCACCAGATCCCTGACCCACCCCCCGCACCTCAACCATCTGTCCGAGCCCGAAGCTCTCGCCTGCATCCCAAACCCCTCATCCCCGGCACCACCCCAAGGCCCACACCTCCAGATGGAGTCCTTACACCCCACAGCACCCCAAACCCCTGCCCCTCCCCAGAGCCCTCACCTGCACCCCAAATCCCTCATCCCTGGGCCCACCCCAGAGCCAGCACCCCCAGCCGGAGCCCTCATCCCCCTCCCACAACACAGCCCCTTGCCCTAGCCTGGTGAAAGTGAGCGAGGGAGAGTGACAGAGGAAGGGGGGATGGAGCGAGTGGGGGAATGGACGGGGCAGGGGTGTGCGCTTAGAAAGTTGGCAACTCTTCCCCCTCCCCCACTAACGGAGCGGATTCCCCAGCCCAGGTCACTGACTCTGATATTCACCCTAAACCGCCCCATCCCCCCAGCCTATGGCTCCAGCCCAGCGCCCCGAGTTCCCTGCCCCCAGCCTCTCACCTCAGCCTCCGTCCAGTTCTTCTCTTGGGGGACGTATCGATAGCAGTCATTTTGGAAGGGCAGCCAGTCCCTGGGACATGCCACAGCCTGCACCCCTGCAGAGAGAGGGGGCCGGGGAGCAATGGTGGGGACAGGACACGGCGGTTAGAGGCTGTTCAGAGGCAGAGCCGTGACTTTGCCATTAGCACGAATAACATCGGGTCCCGTTTGGGGCTGTGTCTGTCCGGCAGGACCCTCCTGGCTCTGGGGCTGCAGGAAGAAGCTGGGTTTGCCCAGACCCCACATCGGCAGAACGGGGCCCCTGGAACCCAGCCCTGAGCCGGGATCCCAGCAGGGCAGGGCCTCTGGGTTTGAATGGGGCCTGGCCGGGCTCCTTTCCCCATGGCTCCCTGTGGGGAGGAAGGAGCCAGTGCACTGGAGGTGGCTGATGGACCCTCCCCTGCCCCAGGGAAGGGGGGGATATATGGAGCTGCCAGCCACAGTGGCCCGCATTCAGCTGCAGCCCTCGGGCAGAGGGAATTCCTGCCACCCTGAGCTTCTCCCCATTTCCCCCTGGGCCATGCGGGACAGTGGGGCCAGGGAAGCTGGCAGGGGGTCAGGAAGGGAACACCCAGGGCCATGGGGTGAAGCTGGGGGAGCAGTGGGGTTGGCACAGACTGGAACAAGGGAGGAAATCAGGGGCAGGGGCCCAGTTCTGGATGGAAGGAGCTGGGGGGTTGGAGGAGGAGGGAAGGGGAGAGAGATGCCATGGGAGATGGGACATAAAGAGCGGGGATAGCAGGGATCTGTGGGGCTGGGGTGGAGGGGAGGGGAACTGCCCTTCTCAGGGCTGGGGGCAGAGAGGGACGGGGCAGAGCCATATCCCAGCAGGAGGGGGGAACGGGACAGTCTAGAGGAGAAAGGCTCAGTGTGCAGGTAATGGGGCAACCCAGCCGGGATCAGAGGCCTGATGGGGGAGAAGCTGGGGCTGGAGCGGAGCCATGACCAGCCCTTGGAGAGGGACCCGGTGGGGACTCGTCCGGCCAGTGGGAGGGGAACACGGGAGGGTGGGGTGGGAGCCCGTAGCTGACAGGGGCTGAGCGCCCGTTGCCCAGGGACTGGCCCCACCCAATCCTCATGGGAAGAGCCGACCCTGGGGGGCATTTCATCCACCTTCTCTCACCCGCTCCCTGGGGAGTGGCCGTAGGGTCTGGGCTCCCCCAGGGCAGTGACCCCCAGCAGCAGGAGATGGACAGTGGCTCTGGGAGCGACGAGGGAAATTAATTCACTTCCCAATTCCCACCACGGCAACCAGCCCCCGGGGGCTCCAGCTCCGAGGGGCCGGGCAGGGACTCACCTGCCAGCGAGGGGTTAAAGATCAGGCAGCCGAGGAGGCAGAGGCTGATGTAGGTGACTGGCCCCATCTTCTTGCTTCCCCTGGGGAGAAACACACAAGGGAGATGGGGCCATGAGAGCCGGAGACACCCCCCGGAGTGATCCTCCCCTCCCCTGTGTGGCATTACACGTGTGAGGTGCTGCAGATCTGGGGCTGTTTGTTAAAGGGCCGGGCTGGGCTGGAATGGCCCGAGAGGGATCCCGTCCCCCAGCCCTGGGGCACCGAGCTCGGGGCCCATCTCCCTGGGTCCGAAGGGCCCTTCCTCTTCCACCCCTCCCTGAGCCGTGCCCCAGGGACACAACTGGGCACCCAGCACAGAGCCAGGCTCCTCAGTGGCTGGGCTCCGCAAGCAGCATCTCCAGGGACCCCCCGAACCAGGGATGCAGGTGGGGAGGAGCCAGGGGGAAGCAGGGAGGCCGGGGTCACTCAGATGGGACCTGGGTCCTAGGAACCAGGGTCCAATTTGCTGAGCAAAGCGGTTCTCATACGGGCCATTTGCAATCTCCCGCTGTCCCTCTCTCCCCAGTGCTGGGGCTGGCAGGTCCCCACAGTTGCCACCTACATGGCACTTGGAGGGAGGGCACGGGGGGGAGGAGGGAAGAGTTTGGAAGAGGCCCCAGAGCCACCAGGATGGAGGCCAGTCTGTGTGCACGTGGCTGGAATGGCAGCGGCTGGTGCAGCCCCTCTGCAATCGTTCTCTGCCGAGAGACCAGTTTAGGGTGAGAAACATGGAGCCTCTCGTGTTCTCACCCAGCACCTGGTACGTGAAACACCCCCTGGCCCCGCCCCCGGGGCCTTTCCCCACCAACAGGTGTTTGAATCACACTCAGATTTCCAGCTCCAGGGAAATCGAGGGTCTGGAAACCCAACAACGTGTGGTTGGTGGGGGGGGGGAGAGGGGTGATAGTTACTGCACCCAAGGGTGGGGGCTGGGACCCCCGTGGCACCATGACTGGGAGAAGGGGTCCAATGAGAGAGCTGCCCTGCAGAGGGCTGCTCCATTGGGGACTGGACACAGGACTGGAGGCTGGGCCCAGCTCCCGGAGGGGCAGAGCGCTGGGCACAGCTCCGCGGGGCTGTAGGGAGCCGCGTGCAGGGCTGTGCTGGGTGGGAGGAAGGGGTGAGGCAGAGACGGCCCCAGGGTCAGGGGACACACACAGGACAAGCCTGGCCACCCACCCCCGGAACAGATCAGCTGCCGCCAGCACCCAGCGCAGGAGGAGGAGGAAGCTGGAGGAAGCCAGGGCCTCACCTGATTGTCTCGCTGGGGAGCTGCTCTGGTGCAAGGCCAGTCCAAGTGCAGCCTGCATGGGACACTGGCCGGGCCAGGGGCATTTATAGACCAGTCCGGGGAGGGGACCAGGTGTCAACATTGAACATGCAAATGTGTGCTGAGGACGGATCCAATCGTTTAACGCCCAGGCAAACAGAGATAAGAGGAGCCGGGACCCAACCACCAGCCGGGCTGTGAGCAGGCGGAAGCGTTTGTCAGGGCTCAGATAACAGATAAAATGAAAGCTATTTCCTCCCCCTTCCCCGCCCTCCATCTGTCAGTGCTGAGATCAGTGTGGCTATTGGGAGCCCTTGAGCCCTGGCCCTGACTGGCCCAACTGCTCACGTCCATCTTGACCAATGTAAAGTTTTGGGCAGATCCGAAGGGAGTGTGATGTGACGTTATTGACATAATCTCGGACCAAATCTTGTATAAAGGGGGTCAATTAGGTGTCGAAGATCAGGTTCTGGTTTGCTGATTATGACTATGCTGTCTGTATGCATGTGTCATTTTGGGATTTAAACATATAAGTGTTGGCTCTATACTGTCTGTATTTCAAACTGATGCTGTGCTTCTGGGTGAAACCCCAGACAAGTCGGTGTCTGCTCTGCCTAGCCTGCTTGAGGGCCCATTGAGGACCATCAGCTACACAACTGACCCACTCAGAGAAGATGCACACAAGGTATGCAGGGACCTGCCTATGGACAGAACTCTAAGGTTTTTCTATGCCATGTGATGAACAGCTTGTCCTTGGGACAAAGAAAGCAGAGACCATATGGCAAGAGACTATAAAAGGCTGATGCCTCATCTCCATCTTGTCTTCGATGCTGCTTCTTACCTCTGAAGGGACTTTGCTACAAACTGAAGCTGTCAACAAAGGACTGAATGACCCATCCCAGCTGGGGATGTTCCAGAGTCTTGATTTGAACCTGCAGTTTATTCCATCTCTGCTGCAAGCCTGAACCAAGAACTTTGCCATTACTCTATGTAATTGATTCCTTTTAACCAATTCTAGCTCTCACCTAGACCTTTTTCCTTTTATGAATAAACCTTTAGATTTTAGATTCTAAAGGATTAGCAACAGCGTGATTTGTGGGTAAGATCTGAGTTGTATATTGACCTGGGTCTGGGGCTTGGTCCTTTGGGATCAGGAGAATCTTTTTTCTTTTCATAGAATCATAGAATCATAGAATCTCAGGGTTGGAAGGGACCTCAGGAGGTCATCTAGTCCAACCCCCTGCTCAAAGCAGGACCAACCCCAACTAGATCATCCCAGCCAGGGCTTTGTCAAGCCTGACCTTAAAAACCTCTAAGGAAGGAGATTCCACCACCTCCCTAGGTAACCCATTCCAGTGCTTCACCACCCTACTAGTGAAAAAGTTTTTCCTAATATCCAACCTAAACCTCCCCCTCTGCAACTTGAGACCATTACTCCTTGTTCTGTCATCTTCTACCACTGAGAACAGTCTAGATCCATCCTCTTTGGAACCCCCTTTTAGGTAGTTGAAAGCAGCTATCAAATCCCCCCTCACTCTTCTCTTCTGCAGGCTAAACAATCTCAGTTCCCTCAGCCTCTCCTCATAAGTCATGTGCTCCAGCCCCCTAATCATTTTTGTTGCCCTCCGTTGGACTCTTTCCAATTTATCCACATCCTTCTTGTAGTGTGGGGCCCAAAACTGGACACAGTACTCCAAATGAGGCCTCACCAGTGCCGAATAGAGGGGAATAATCACATCCCTCGATCTGCTGGAAATGCCCCTACTTATACAGCCCAAAATGCCGTTAGCCTTCTTGGCAACAAGGGCACACTGTTGACTCATATTCAGCTTTTCGTCCACTGTAACCCCTAGGTCCTTTTCTGCAGAACTGCTGCCCAGCCATTCGGTCCCTAGTCTGTAGCAGTGCATGGGATTCTTCCGTCCTAAGTGCAGGACTCTTAGGACGGAAGAATCCCATGCACTGCTACAGACTAGGGACTTTTACTGGGGCATTGGTTTTCATGACCATTTGTCCCCATAACGAGTGGCACTGGTGGTGATATTGGGAAACTGGAGTGTCTAAGGGAATCACTTATGATTTGTGGTTACCCAGTGGGGTAAAACCAAAGTCTTCTCTGTTTGGCTGGTTTCGTTTGCCTTTGAGGTGGAAAAATCCCAGCCTTGGGCTGTAACTGCCCTGCTTGAAGCAAATTATTCTGAATTGTCTCTCTCATTTGGGTCCCGCCAGAAACAGCATCCTTACAACATGTTACTGGGTTGGGGAAAGCTAATTATAGAACACAGAACCAGTTGGGGGTTTGTGCCCTGATCCTTGCCTGTCTGCCCTGAGACTGGCACCCACGTTCGTGAGCCACTCCAGATGTGACGGATGGATTCTCTCTGCCCTTGCTGTCCGTCCTGTGGTGCTTTGGCACGTTCATGTAATGCGAATATATTCCCCACACACACACTTCCCAATTGCTAGTAGACATGGAGAACCGGGGCACACAATCTTTGAACACTTCCAAAACAATAGAACACCTGGGGGAACACCCATCGCAGCAGCTTCTCCAACCAGCTTCCGGGAGTGGGCAGCACTTGGGATGAGAGGTACCGACTAATTACCCGCTGAATTCAATTTGTAACCTTTGTATGCAGCAGCCATGTTAGCTCCGTTGCCAGAGCTCTGTCCCCTGTAATCAGCCATGTGTGAACCATCTCTCTTCAGCGTCTCTAAAATAACCTCTGCAATACCGCCCGTTTGATGTGGCTCCCCGTGAAACCTATAGAGCACCACACACGGACTGGAATACATCATGGGGGCAGTGAATGGGGCCTGGAACACACTATTGACGGCTGCTTGGAGCAGCTCGTCCTGGAACCCACAAGGGGAGAGGCAGGTCTTGATTTAGTCAAGCCCAGGAACTGGTCCAAGAGGTGACTGTAGCTGCATTTCTCAGTAATAGCAACCCCAATACAATTCACTGTAACATCCAGGGGCAGCAGGGAAGAAAACCAAAGAAACCCACCACAGCAGCATTGCACTTCAGAAAGGGGAACTGCACAAAAATGGGGAAGTTAGTTAAATGGAAAATAAAAGGACCAGTCAGAAGTGTGAAATGTCTCCGGTGTGCTGCTCTGCTCTGTTCAATGCTGATAACAGTCGGGTTCATGTGTGTGTTCCTCTGTTTGCTGCCCCGGCTCTGCAGATCGCTGGCACAGCAGATCCCAAGAACACCCCCAATGACCACAGACTCCGATAACGCACGAAGGCACCCAGCCAGGTTTATTATCAAATGACGCACAGTAATAGTTTGCTGCAGACTCTACGGGACATTCTACGAATATCTGCCCCCTGACAATGGACCTGCTCAGTCAGTGGTGGGACTTGCTACTGCCCACTAGGCCCGACAAAGACAACTCCCCAGGGCTGTATTCTTATACACAGGTCCAAACAAGTTACACATCACTCCTGACGTATTGAGGTGCAACCCCTCTATGTACTAAGGTCCTGCCTCACACCTTGTACCTGTTGGTTCGAATAAAACAACTCTAGCCATCATATTACCCTTTTTCCTGTCTTTAGGATGGGTCAGCCTCTTCCTTCTTATGTGCGGAATGTGCAAGTATCGGAGTGTTCTCGGTAACAATCTGGCACATGTTTATATCTCTAGTTTCCAGTACCTTTTAGGTTTGTGTATTTTTGCAACATCAGCCCTTTCCTTGCCTGCTTCCGTACGCAGGACCTGCCTCTGACTCACAGCTTAACTTTGCTTTATGTTAACAAAGTCCTGGCCATTACTTTAGTTCAGGCCTTAGGCCTCATGCCAGGCCTCTGATACAAGGGTTCATGTTTCAAGGCCTCATCTTACCACATTCCCCCCCTTTTTGTCTTTTTATGGGAAGGATGTTTACCCATCGTCCCGGAAAAGCATAATGCACGGACTAGAGATAACCCAGTGGGCTGAACGCTGTTATGTGGTTACCTTATCTTACCATCCATACACTCATGCCCACCTGTCCCTAAGTCTGCACATTGCCTCGTACGACTGATGGACAGATTTTATTATCCAATTATTTTTAGTCCCTTATGGTGGGCCTGGGAATGTTAGGCCTGGGACCATGACTGAGGAACGTAGTATTATGACTGAGCCTTAGAGGCACTCCCAACTATTTAATATACATGGATAATATGGCTATGGTGTATATATTTGCAGCCTATATGGGTATATCTGTATAGTATGTATGTGTACATATGACACCACCTTATATCCAAGCATAACCATGTTTTTTCCAGTCTGGTGTTGTACTCTGGCCCTTTTACTTTGGTGCCACAGATAGAAACACACTCCCATTAGTGCAATTGCCGTTATCACCTGTATCGTCATTAGCAGTAGGCTGAGTGTTTTGAAATGCGGGGATAGGCGTTGTTCTCGTGTGTTCCACAGTATTATGTATGTGAGAAGTAAAACAGACATTTGGAGTAGTGCCACTACGAATGAGGCCTTTATATATAAATGTTTTGTGATTAGTTACTCCACAGTACTGCCCATTTCTGTTACAGGTTATGCTTCCTGCTGGTTGTCACCCTCTGGGAAGCTGTGCTGGGCAGGAAACAGGAACTGCTAGCTTCTGTTGCATGGATTGCATTGCTCTGTGATACACCGGTAGTTGACGTAGGTCCAGTTGTTTTTATGGATGCCGTCTTCCAGATAACTGTCGGAGAAAAACAGAGTTTTCACTCTTATTTTGGGTGCAGCAAGGCAAGATGCACTTTATTAACCTAAGCAATTGCAAAGAGGGGAGAGTGCACTAGGACACAGGGTTTCCCCCTCCTAGGCAGGTCTCTCCAAGATAAACAATTAAGGCAATGTACATAACATTGCTAATCTGTTTAACCACCACACAGGTGAAAATTAACAAACCAATAACAGCAAACAACATGAGGGCAAGGAAAAAACAAAGTGGTAAACAAAAAACAAACAAACAAAAAGTTACACAATAACTACAAAGTGGGTACACAAATTGCCTGTTTTACCAGTCATAATTTGGGTGACTGCAACCTATTCAAAACAATCGGGATCAGTTTCTGGATACCAATACTCCATCCCGACCCAGCAATACTGGATAAATCGTTTACTGTCCATGCAGTAGGTTATGTGTAAGTCGGTAGAGGGAATTTGGATGCAGGCCTCTATATGAGCAAGAGTCAGGCTAACTCTAGCTGTGATATATAGAGGCCTGCATCCAAATTCCCTTTACCGACTTCCAGATAACCTACTACATGGACAGTAACCAATTTATCCAGTATTACTGGGTCGGGATGGAGTATTGGTATCCAGACACTGATCCAGATTGTTTTGAATAGGTTGCAGTGTCAATGACCCAAATTATGACTGGTAAAACAGGCAATTTGTGTACCCACTTTGTAGTTATTGTGTAACTTTTTTGTTTGTTTGTTTTTTGTTTACCACTTTGTTTTTTCCCTGCCCTCATGTTGTTTGCTGCCATTGGTTTGTTAATTTTCACCTGTGTGGTGGTTAAACAGATTAGCAATGTTATGTACATTGTAAATGATTGGACTGAGGCAGCGTGAAGAGAGACAAGTCCCTCCGGACGCCAGAGTGGGCAGAGCCAGGGAGCTCTGAGCCAGCCCCCAGAGGGTCAGGCGTGGCAGAGGAAATATAAAGGCCTGACCCCAGAGCTCACTGGGAGAGCAGCCGCCGGGGAGGCCAGATGCCGCCGGCCTAGCTCGCGATTGAGAAACCCCAGCACCCTGCGGTGAACCCAAGGACTGGCCTGACCTGCCCCGCGCCAGCGATCCGGAGGAGTTGCCGAGCCTGCCCCAAGCCAGCTATCCCGAGGGATCTATGGTGCTGGACCCCCTTGAGGACACCTCCTCGACCCAGGTACCTCAAGAGGGGGAGTCTGGAAGTAGCCCGGGGGCAGCCGACCCCAGACCCCAATCTCGCGGGTGGCCGTCTCCCCGCTCCCAGGCCCATTGGCACTAGGGCCTGAGCCTACTCTTGATACTGTTGTTGCTTGGCCTCGGCCTGAGGGCCTGGCTCCCCCTTGCCCAGCCCTGACCTCGGACCTGGGCCTACTGTGTTTGTTTCTGCCCTCACAAAAGCCGCAGAGGAAGACTCCTGCCCCCGGACTAATTCCCCGCAAGACCTCATCCCGAATGCAGTGAGGCGGTGTGGGTCCCCCCGCCCCGGGGAGAGATGTCCCCGGTTAACCTCTCTAGAATGATGTACAGCAATACTACAACAATACAGCACTCAGACAGGTGCTTTTCCATACTTGCCCAGTTGAGCTTAACTGACAGTGGGTTTTGGCTGATTGCCAACTTAATTGTCCCTATATGGTAGACTGAGGTGTATTTCACCAGTCTCTTATTTAGAAAGCACGTCATTTTGCTCTTCTTGATGCTTGGGTGTTCCTTCGCTGTTTACTGATTGTGACGGTGCACCCCATAGGGCTTTATGGGGAGATGTTTATAAATGTAGGTATGATATAACTTGGACTATGTTTTATGCTACATGTGCCATGTAACAGAACTCTGTAAAGCTTATGATATACTGGATATATTCATCCTACGTGTATGCTGTGACGGGTTGAGATCACAGAGACCTGTTTGGTGCTCCCACCTGGTGTGCCAAGGCTGCTTCTGCCCCTGCTTCCAGGCCTTTTCCAGCTTGGGACTCCCGAATCCTGTCTGTTTTGAGCCAGATTCCACTGATCTGCTGCAAACACAGACCCAGGTCCAAACCAAGTCCACTCACAACTGTAAGGCTCCTGGAAGCGCTCTTGCCTTTGACACCCAGGTGCCCAACTCCCAAGGAGGTTCAAACCCTTAATAAATCCGTTTTAACATGTATAAAGCTTATGCAGGGTAAACTCATAAATAGTTCGCTTTCTATTTCAAAGATAGAAAGATATGCACAGCTGTTTGCCTCCCTAGGTAACAACTCGCACTCCAGGTAACTTAATAAGTAAAAAGTGATTTTAATAAGTACATAAAGTAGGATTTAAGTGATTCCAAGTAGTGACAGACAGAACAAAGTGAATTACTAAATAAAATACAATAGAACACGCAGTTCTATGTCTAATCACCCTGTGTACAGATAAAAACCTCACCAGGTCCAGTAAACAGGCTATCTTCCTCTTAGCCTGGGTCCAGCAATCACTCACCCCCTATTGTCTTTGTCCTTTGTTCAGTCTCTTTCAGGTGTGTCCTTGGGGGGTGGAGAGTCTCTCTCTTTAGCCAGATGAAGACACAATGGAAGGGTCTCCCACCGGCTTTTCTAGCCTTTCCCCCACTCCCTGTGTAGAATCCTGTTGCCCTGGAGTTTTGGGCTCACATGGGCAAGTCACCTGTCCATGCACCCTAACCAGTCCAACCAGTTGCATTCCTGACCAGGGGATTGGGGTCTACAACCTCTTTTGTCTGTTAAGTGATTGTACTTAACTTGCACATTCTTTTCTCCAAACATGATCCCATGCACTTACAAAGGCTATGTACAAAACCAGCAAATATAAAACCAATCTTCATAACTCCAACTACAACAATGATACATGCATACAAACAGGAGGAATAAATTCAGTAGGTCATAACTTTCACAGAGATATGTTACATGGCACATGTAGCATAAAACATATTCTAGTTACACATATACATTCATAAGCATCTCCTCATAAAGCTTTATGGGGTACACCGTCACACCCTCCAGCAGAGCTGGGTTTGGAACCCAGGAGTCCTGGCTCCATCTTTTTTGTTTTGTATTCCTGCTCTGCAAGATGAGCACGGTGCATGGCAGGCAGGCTAGACAGGTCCCGCTCTGGGGAGCGCTGAGATGAGGACAGGAGGGATGAACACTGAGGATGGGGCAGAGGGGAATGGGATGAGCGGGCCTTGTCTCAGGGTAGCGATGCCCCGTGTTTTTACCAGAAGGTCAGGGCCTTCATTCCTTGTTCAGTCCCTTTCCCCCCCGTGAAGCGCTGGCTCTGGGGGGCAGAGGCTGGGCCAGGCGACACATGGAACTGTCCAGGCCAGAGTCAGGAACACGAGAACGGAGACACACACTGAGCTGAATGCTCCAGGGAAAGTTTATTCTCACTTCACTGTGCTGAGATCGCTGAGAAGAGCCGAGCGAGGGTGCGACAGGGAGAGAAGGGGGCAGAGCAGAGCGGGAGTGACACAGCGTAACACAGCGATGCTTTGCAGAAGGGACTTTGCAGCCGGGGACGCAGGATCTGGTCTCCCAGGGGAGCCGGACGGACCCGATTCACTCACAGCCCAGGTGTTGGGAGCCCCCAGGTGCAGGCGAGCTGCCTCCCCTAGGGTTTCGCTTACAAATGAAAGAAAGTCTGGCTTCACAGCGATAATCATGCCATTTCTCAAAATCTACAAAGAAAAACAGAAATGAGCCGTGGGGTGGGGCAGGCTGGGCCGTTCCTGCTTGTACAGTGACCCCTCCCCCACACCGTTCCGTGCCCCTGGGAGAAGATCCCAGCTCCCGTGCACGGCCCTGAGGAAGAGGAGGCTGGGATGGACCCTGAGCACCCCAGATTGGGGCAGCCCCATCCCAGGAAGAGAGGCTGAGGCTCAGTGTGAAAGGGGAGATTTCGGGTCCATGTGCTACTGCTCCCACCGCCCCCACCCCACGTGTCCCCGACCCCAGCCAGAGGGCAGAGGAGAGAGCGAGAGCCCTGCTCCGGGACTGGGGGCACCCGCTCAGGAACTGGGCTGCTGCCTCCCTCCCTGCTGAGTGAGCTGCCCCACGGCCAGGCCCCCTCCCTGCCCTGCCCACCTGGGTCTGGCTACACCCATGGGAGCATCTGTCCCAGGCAGGGCTCAGCCGCCAGGCAGAGGGGATGTGTCCCTGCCCAGGAGTCAGTGTTACCGGCCTGCTGTGCCCAGAGCAGCACGTTCCTCCCTCAGACCCCATCACCCCCCTGCTTTGGGGTGTCTGGGCCCGTGCCCGGGGCTGCCCCGGCAGTAGTGTTCCTGCTTTGTCAGGCCAGAGAGCACCCGGGGAAGGACAGTCCTGGGGCTGGGCTGGGTGGGCTCAGCCCCTCAGCAGCCCCCCAGGCCCAGCAGGGAGCTCCGCAGGGGGCATACGCCATTCTCAGTGGCATCAGGCCTGACGAACAGTGAGCCTGTAACTCAAGACTGTATCATGATGCAAACGTACCAGGGGCTCTGTTAAGGTTACATGGGCAGCCTTAGTCTCGCACTTCCTTGACTTTGGGATTCTCATGTTCCTTTAACATAATGTTCTGGGTGTAATTTAGGAATATTTTATAAAAGTAACAAAGAATTAATGTTTTAGTAAAATGTTAATCAATTATTACAGAGCCCAGTGGTCAATTGGCTGCTTGTTACGATAGCGTGTGACTGTGTAACACACCCGGCTCATGGCGGGCCCAGGCCTGTCCCAGTGATCAATGGAACTGGTCTGAGAGCCCCGGCCCTGCCCCTCGCTCCCCACACCCACTGGCACTGCAGGCCCCGTGCAGACACAGCACTCAGTGATCGGGGCCAGGCTGGGGATTCGTTGTGAATTTCGCCCCTCTCCTGTTCACAGCCTGTCTGCAAAGTGACCCCTCGTCATACACCAACACTGGCTAGTCCAGGGGTTCTCAAACGTGGGGTCTGGACCCCTCATGGGGTCGCAAGGTGGTTACATGGGGGTCACAAGCTGTCAGCTCTGTGGGGCTGACAGCCCTGAGAGCCCATTCAATTAAATGACCCCTCTCATTGTGAATGTATGACGGGCGTCACACTCGGAGGCTTGGGGGGCGAAAGGGGTCACCAGTACAAAAAGGCTGAAAACCACGGAGCTGGTCGCTGTCGCCGTCTGGGCTATTTGGAACTTCTTCCCCTCCCCGATGGCTCTGTGAGCACCCGGTCACCTACACCAACGCTGCGGGGTCTGCTCCCTGGCTGCAGCATCTACTAACCATCCCTCCCAGTGCCAGTTTCCATGGGAACAGTCATTCCTAATCATCTGTGAACGTTCCGAGACTGCGGCACTTTCACCAGCAGCCGGCGTGTGTGCGAATGCTTGTGAGTAACACGATCCTGCGAGTGGGCCAAATGCAGCTCCCGTTCACACATCATTGTGTGGATCAGTGTTTGCATAATAGGGGTGTAACAGCGACTTAGTCGCCCTTTAACAGCTCAGCAGAGTCCCCGTCTGGGGTCAGAGGGTGTGTGTGTGTGTGTGTATCTCCATCTCCTGCCTGTCACTGGAGCAGCGATGTGAACTGACCCAGGGGAGCTGGGAAATAGGAGTTTTACCAGGTGAGACAAGGGTTCCCTTCTGACTGCCCTTCCAGCATGGGGCAGGGAAGAGAGAGGAGCGAGGATCTGCATCCCAGAGCACACTGGGGCCAGCCTGGATCAGTATCTAAGGACCTGTGTGGTCAGAGCGCCGTCGGGGTGGTAGGTCCATGAGGGTCATAGCTGCCAGCTTACCTGTTCTGTGGCTTAACATCACACAGGGCTCATTTCCTAGCCAATTATCAGGTTGCCCCTTATCCCAAGCTCTGAAACTAACCAGGGATTCATTTGACCATCTCCATCTTTGATTCTGCAGAGACAAAGGAGAGCAGAGCCCCGGTAAAACCCAAGGTTACACATCCAGAGACATGCTTTTCCTGCTTTGAGCAGGGGGTTGGACTAGATGACCTCCTGAGGTCCCTTCCAACCCTGAGATTCTATGCCCCGCAGCCGAGGGGCCGTGGGCAGGGCAGGGGTAGAGGCTGCCCAGTGACACTGGAGACACCGATCGTAGCTATGAAATGTCAGCGCTGACAGCCAGGGCTACATTTCCTGGCAGCTGAAGTTACCCCAGGCCCTGCCCAAGCCCTCGGAAGGATGAAAATAGCAAGTGAAGGGAGAGTCTCCGGCTCCCCTGCCCCTGTTGTGAATTAAGGACAAATCGCTTCAAGCAGGGCAGTTACAGCCCAAGGCTGGGGTTTTTCCACCTCTAAGGCAAACCAAACCAGCCAGACAGAGGAGACTTTGGTTTTACCCCACTGGCTAACCACAAATCATCCCAAGCAATTCCCTTAGACACTCCAGTTTCCCAGTCTCACCACCAGTGCCACTCGTTATGGGGACAAATGGTCATGAAAACCAATGCCCCAGTAAAAGAAAAAAGGTTCTCCTGATCCCAAAGAACCAAGCCCCAGACCCAGGTCAATATACAACTCAGATCTTACCCAGAAATCACGCTGGTGCCAATCCTTTAGAATCTAAAATCTAAAGGTTTATTCATAAAAGGAAAAAGGTCTAGGTGAGAGCTAGAATTGGTTAAAAGGAATCAATTACATACAGTGATGGCAAAGTTCTTGGTTCAGGCTTGTAGCAGTGAAGGAATAAGCTGCAGGTAAGATCTAATATGTATATTGACCAGGATCTCGGGCTTGGTTCTTTGGGATCGGGAGAACCTTTTTTCTTTTTCTGGGGTATTGGTTTTCATAACCAGTCATCCTCATAACGAGTGGCACTGGTGGTGAGACTGGGAAACTGGAGTGTCTAAGGGAATTGCTTGTGTGACTTGTGGTTGGCCAGTGGGGTAAAACCAAAGTCTCCTCTGTCTGGCTGGTTTGGTGCCTTAGAGGTGGAAAAACCCCAGCCTTGGGCTATAACTGCCCTGCTTGAAGCAATGTGTCCAGAATTGGCACTTTCAGTTGGGTCCCACCAGAACTAGCATCGTTACATCCAGGAACTGCCCTTTTCTGAGCCTGTCGGGTGGGTCTCGGACCCCCCGGGGCTCCCCTACAGGCCTGGAGCTGACGTGCCTCTGGCCAGGTGACCCCCCCTCACGAAGCCCACCCCGAGGGAGAATACACCCAGAGCGACAGCACTCCCAGGGCTCTGCTCCCTCCCATTGTTCGCTCGGCCTGTGTGGCTGCCCCTTTCCCCGGCACTCGGCTAGACGTCCCGTCCATGTGGGGCCGGGGCTGACTCTCGTGCCGGGCGTGTACGGTGTGAGCACAACGGGCCGGTGTGGTGGGTCCCTGGGCGCTAGTGTAACGAACGTGAATATTAATAACAGCCGGTTACACTCTGCGCCGGGCCCTGGGGATCGATCCTGTGACTGAAAACGCCGGCGGTTGTAGCCCCTTTCCACCCCGTTCCCATGGAAATCCTGCTCTGGTGGCCTCCCCGCCCCCAAACAACCTCACTGAGAAGAGAAACAGCCCCCAGGGGTGTGGGGAGGGGCTTTCAGAGGCAGAGTGGGCACCGGGCACTCACATGCTCAGGGTCTGAGAGTCCGATCCAGACATGATTCTTCTTTGTCATTTCCCGCATGATATAATGGGCCAGCATGTTATTTTCTTCAGCACTGTGAATGGAGGCAAGATGGGCCCCGTGCCAGTGGTGCTGGCACTCAGCCTGGGCCAAGAAAAAACAAAGCCAGTTACCCCCCACCCCCCGCTGCAGGGAGCAGCAGGAGCGAGTCCAGCCCTGTTCTGGGGCCCTGCCTCCCCCGGGCAGCAAGGGCTGTGAGGGGACAGGACCCCTGTTAGTGCCTCTCCCCACCCCAGGACCGATGGGAGGAGCAGGTAGAGCCGCCTCCCTCTCTCCCTCCCGCTTCACCTTCACGGCCCCCACCCCACCCGGCACAGACACACGGCCACCCTGTGCCTGCTGGCGTCACCGAATCCCTCCCGCGCCCGCTCCTGGGCTCTCCTCCGAGCACTGGCCTGCCCTGGGCCATGGCTCTGTCAGACACACCCGCTGTCATGCTGTGAGGAGAGCACAGAACAAAACTGGGTGACTGGGCAATGAAGTTGCAGATGAAATTCAATGTGAATAAATGTAAAGTAATGCACATTGGAGAATGTTATCCCAACTACACATGTAAAATGATGGGGTCTTAATTAGCTGTTACCACTCAAAAAAGAGACCTTGGAGTCACTGTGGATAGTTCTCTGATAACATCCACTCAATGTGCAGCACCAGTCAAAAATGTGAACAGAATGTTGGGCATCATTAAGACAGGGATAGAGAATAAGAGAGTAAATATCATATTGCCTCTATATAAATCCATGGTATGCCCACATCTTGAATACTGTGTGCAGATGTAGTCACACCTTCTCAAAAAAGATATATTGGAATTGGAAAAGGTACAGAGAACGGCAACAAAAATGATTAGGGGTATGGAACAACTTCCACATGAGAAGAGATTAATAAGACTGGGATTTTCAGCTTGGAAAAGAAATGGCAAAGGGAAGATATGATAGAGGTCTATAAACCCATGACTGCTGTGGAGAAAGTAAATACGGAAGTGTTATTTACTCCTTATGGCAATAGAACTAGGAGTCACCAAATGAAATGAATAGGCAGCAGGTTTAAAACAAACAAAACGAATTATTTCTTCACACAACACACAGTCATCCTGTGGAACTCTTTGCCAGAGGGTCTTGTGAAGCCCAAGAGTATAATAGGATTAAAAAAAGAACTAGATACATTCATGGAGGATCAGTCCATCAATGACTAATAGCCAGGATGGGCAGGGATGGTGTCCCTAGACTCTGTTTGCCAGAAGCTGGGAATGGACGACAGGGGATGGATAACTCAATAGATGACCTGTTCTGTTCATTCCCTCTGAAGCACCCAGCTTTGGCCACTGTTGGAAGGCAGGTTACTGGGCTAGATGGACCATTGGTCTGACCCAGTCTGGCCGTTCTTATGTACACAGGGCCCCATCACCTCTCTCATGCCCTGTGCAGCGACTCCCTGGCCACATGTCAGCCAGCAAGGGGGATTTAACCGGAGACCTTCAGCACAGCCCTGCCACCAGAGCTAAGGGAGCTGCTTTGGTATCACTGAGTAAGGAGCAGGCCCTTCCGGAGCCGGCTGCTGGAGGGAGACATGACCCCATCTGGGCCCAGGCCGTCCCTGTTGTCCCTGGTACACACAGCGCATGCCAAGCACCTCATGCCCAGTGGAGATCATGCCCGCACACACTCAGCCCAGAGCCCATTCCCTCCCTGCACTCCAACCCCCTGCCCCAGCCGGGGCCCTCTCCCACCCCCCAAATCCCTTATCCCTGGGCCCACCCCAGAGCCAGCACCCCCAGCCGGAGCCCTCACCCCACTCCCACACCACAGCCCCTTAAACCAGCCCAGTGAAAGAGAGTGAGGGTCCCGGAGAGTGACAGAGGAAGTGGGGATGGAGCGAGCGGGGGTGGGGCCTTGGGGAAGGGGCAGGACAGGGGTGTGCACTTAGAGAGTTGGCAACTCTACCCCCTCCCCCACTACCGGAGCGGATTCCCCAGCCCAGGTCACTGACTGATATTCACCCTAAACCACCCCATCCCCCCAGCCTCCGGCTCCAGCCCAGCGCTCCTGAGCCCTGCTGCCCCCAGCCTCTCACCTCAGCCTCCGTCCACGTTTTCTCTTGCTGGAAGTATCGATAGCAGTTGACTTGGAAGGGCAGCCAGAACCTGGGACATGCCACAGCCTGCACCCCTGCAGAGAGAGGGGGCCGGGGAGCAATGGTGGGGACAGGACACCGCGTTTAGAGGCTGTTCAGAGGCAGAGCTGTGACTTTCCCATTAGCACGAATAACATCGGGTCCCGTTTGGGGCTGTGTCTGTCCGGCAGGACCCTCCTGGCTCTGGGGCTGCAGGAAGAAGCTGGGTTTGCCCAGACCCCACATCGGCAGAACGGGGCCCCTGGAACCCAGCTCTGAGCAGGGATCACAGCAGGGCAGAGCCTCTGGGTCTGAATGGGGCCTGGGATCCTTTCCCCAGGGCTCCCTGGGGGGAGGAAGGAGCCAGTGCACTGGGGGTGGCTGATGGACCCTCCCTGCCCCAGAGAGCCCCATGGACTCCCAGCCCTAGGGAAAGGGGGAAATATGGAGCTGCCAGCCACAGTGGCCCCCATTCAGCTGCAGCCCTTGGGCAGAGGGAATTCCTGCCACCCTGAGCTTCTCCCCGTCTCCCCCTGGGCCATGCGGGACAGTGGGGCCAGGGAAGCTGGCAGTGGGCAGGAAGGGAACACCCAGGACCAAGGGGTGAAGCTGGGGGAGCAGTGGGGTTGGCACAAACTGGGATTACGGAGGAAATCGGGAGCAGGGGCACAGTTCTCGATGGAAGGAGCTGGGGGGTTGGAGGAGGAGGGAAGGGGAGGGAGATACCCAGGGAGATGGGACATAAAGGGGGGGATAGCAGGGATCTGTGGGGCTGGGGCAGAGGGGAGGGGAACTGCCCTTCTCAGGGCTGGGGGCAGAGAGGGACGGGGCAGAGCCATATCCCAGCAGTGTGGGGGAACGGGACAGTCTGGAGGAGAAAGGCTCAGTGTGCAGGGAATGGGGCAGCCCAGCCAGGATCAGAGGCTGGATGGGGGAGAAGTCGGGGCTGGAGCGGAGCCATGACCAGCCCTTGGAGAGGGACCCCGGGGGGACTCATCCGGCCAGTGGGAGGGGAACATGGGAGGGTGGGATGGGAGCCCGTAGCTGATGGGGGCTGAGCGCCCGTTGCCCAGGGACTGGCTCCGCCCAATCCTCAGGGGAAGAGCCGACCCTGGGGGGCATTTCATCCACCTTCTCTCACCCGCTCCCTGGGGAGGGGCCGCAGGGCCTGGGTTCCCCCAGGGCAGTGACCCCCAGCAGCAGGGGACGGGCAGTGGCTCTGGGAGCGACGAGGGAAATTAATTCCCTTCCCAATTCCCACCACGGCAACCAGCCCCCGGGGGCTCCCACTCCGAGGGCCGGGCAGGGACTCACCTGCCAGCGAGGGGTTAAAGATCAGGCAGCCGAGGAGGCAGAGGCTGAAGTAGGCGACTGGCCCCATCTTCTCGCTGCCCCTGGGGGGAAACACACAATGGAGATGGGGCCACGAGAGCCTGAGTCTCCCCCTAGAGTGACACCCCACCCCCAATGGGGCATTTCCCATGGGGAGGCACCTCGGAGATGGGGCGGTTTGCTTAAGCACTGGGCTGGGCTGGAAGGGCCCTGAGAGGGACCCCGTCCCCCAGCCCTGGGGCACCGAGCTCGGGGCCCATCTCCCTGGGTCTGAAGGGCCCTTCCTCTTCCATCCCTCACTGAGCCGTGCCCCAGGGACACAACTGGGCACCCAGCAGGGAGCCAGGTCCCAGCTCCTCAGTGTCTGGGATCCACAAGCAGCATCTCCAGGGACTCCCCAAACCAGGGCTGCAGGTCGGGAGGAGCCAGGGGGAAGCAGGGAGGCCGGGGTCACTCAGATGGGACCTGGGTCCCAGGCAACAGGGTCCCATTTGCTGAGCAAAGCGGTTCTCATACGGGCCATTTGCCATCTCCCGCTGTCCCTCTCTCCCCCATGCTGGGGCTGGCAGGTCCCCTCTGTAACCACCTACATGGCACTTGGAGGGAGGGCACAGGTGGGAGGAGGGAAGAGTTTGGAAGAGGCCCCAGAGCCACCAGGAGGGAGGCCAGTCTGTGTGCACGTGGCTGGAATGGCAGCGGCTGGTGCAGCCCCTCTGCAATCGTTCTCTGCCGAGAGACCAGTTTAGTGTGAGAAACATGGAGCCTCTCGTGTTCTCACCCAGCACCTGGTACATGAAACACCCCCTGGCCCCGCCCCCGGGGCCTTTCCCCACCAACAGGTGTTTGAATCACACTCAGATTTCCAGCTCCAGGAGATCGAGGGTCTGGGAAGCCAACACCATGTGGTTGTGGGGGGGGGGAGGGGTGATAGTTACTGCACCCCATGGCGGGGGCTGGGACCCCCGTGGCACCATGACTGGGAGAAGGGGGCCAATGGGAGAGCCGCCCTGCAGAGGGATGCTCCATTGGGGACTGGACACAGGACTGGAGGCTGGGCCCAGCTCCCGGAGGGGCAGAGCGCTGGGCACAGCTCCGCGGGGCTGTAGGGAGCCGCGTGCAGGGCTGTGCTGGGTGGGAGGAAGGGGTGAGGCAGAGACGGTCCCAGGGTCAGGGGACACACACAGGACAAGCCTGGCCACCCACCCCCGGAACAGATCAGCTGCCGCCAGCACCCAGCGCAGGAGGAGGAAGAAGCTGGAGGAAGCCAGGGCCTCACCTGATTGTCTCGCTGGGGAGCTGCTCTGGTGCAAGGCCAGTCCAAGTGCAGCCTGCATGGGACACTGGCCGGGCCTGGGGCATTTATAGACCAGTCCGGGGACGCTATCAGGTGTCAATACTGAACATGCAAATCTGTGCTGATGGCAGCTACAATCGTTTAATGCCCAGGCAAACAGATAAGAGGAGCCAGGACTCAGCCACCAGCCGGGCTGTGAGCAGGAGGAAGTGTTTGTCAGGGCTGAGTTAACAGATAAAATGAAAGCTATTTCCTCCCCCTTCCCCAGCCCCCGGTCTGTCAGTGCTGAGATCAGTGTGGCTGTCGGGAGCCCTCGTGCCCTGGCCCTGACTCCAATTGCTCACGTCCATCTTGTCCAATGGAAAGTTCCGGGCAGATCCCCGGGAGCATTATGTGATGTTATTGACATAATCTGGGACCGTATAGATCATTGTTGCAACCAAGGTCCTGTAGTGGCACGAAATCTTGTATAGAGGGAGTCGAATTAGGTGTCGAAGATCAGGTTCTGGTTTGCTGATTATGACTATGCTGTCTGTATGCATGTGTCATTTTTGGATTTTAAAATATAAGTATTGGCTCTATACAGTCTGTATTTCAAACTTGTGCTGTGCTTCTGGGTGAAACCCCAGACAAGTCGGTGTCAGCTCTGCCTAGCCTGCTTGAGGGCCATCAGCTACACAATTGACCCACTGAGAGAAGGCAGATACACCTTGTGACTCAGCAAGGTAGGCATGGACCTGCCTATAGACAGAACTCTAAGGTTTTTCTATGCCATGTGCTGGATAGCTTGTCCTTGGAATAAAGAAAGGAGAGACCACATGGCAAGACACTATAAAAGTCTGATGTCTCCTCTCCATCTTGTCTTTGATGCTGCTTCATACCACTGGAGGGACTTTGCTACAAACTGAAGCTGTCAACAAAAGACTGAAGGACCCATCCCAGCTGTGGATGTTCCAGGGACTTGATTTGAACCTGCAGTTTATTCCATCTCTGCTACAAGCCTGAACCAAGAACTTTGCCATTACTGTATGTAATTGATTCCTTTTAACCAATTCTAGCTCTCACCTAGACCTTTAATCTTTTATGAATAAACCTTTAGATTTTAGACTCTAGAGGACTGGCAACAGCGTGATTTGTGGGTAAGATCTGATTTGTATATTGACCTGGGTCTGGGGCTTGGTCCATTGGGATCGGGAGAACCTTTTTTCTTTTACTGGGGCATCGCTTTTCATGACCATTTGTCCCCATAACGAGTGGCAGTGGTGGTGATACTGGGAAACTGGAGTGTCTAAGGGAATCGCTTGTGACTTGTGGTTACCCAGTGGGGTAAAACCAAAGTCTTCTCTGTTTGGCTGGTTTGGTGCCTTAGAGGTGGAAAAACCGCAGCCTTGGGCTGTAGCTGCCCTGCTTGAAGCAATTTATCCTGCATTGTCTCTCTCATTTGGGTCCCGCCAGAAACAGCATCCTTACAACATGTTACTGGGTTGGGGAAAGCTAATTATAGAACACAGAACCAGTTGGGGGTTTGTGCCCTGATCCTTGCCTGTCTGCCCTGAGACTGGCACCCACGTTCGTGAGCCACTCCAGATGTGACGGATGGATTCTCTCTGCCCTTGCTGTCCGTCCTGTGGTGCTTTGGCACGTTCATGTAATGCGAATATATTCCCCCCACACACACACACACTTCCCAACGGCTAGTAGACATGGAGAACCGGGGCACACAATCTTTGAACACTTCCAAAACGATAGAACACCTGGGGGAACACCCATCGCAGCAGCTTCTCCAACCAGCTTCCGGGAGTGGGCAGCACTTGGGATGAGAGGTACCGACTAATTACCCGCTGAATTCAATTTGTAACCTTTGTATGCAGCAGCCATGTTAGCTCCATTGCCAGAGCTCTGTCCCCTGTAATCAGCCATGTGTGAACCATCTCTCTTCAGCGTCTCTAAAATAACCTCTGCAATACCGCCCGTTTGATGTGGCTCCCCGTGAAACCTATAGAGCACCACACACGGACTGGAATACATCATGGGGGCAGTGAATGGGGCCTGGAACACACTATTGACGGCTGCTTGGAGCAGCTCGTCCTGGAACCCACAAGGGGAGAGGCAGGTCTTGATTTAGTCAAGCCCAGGAACTGGTCCAAGAGGTGACTGTAGCTGCATTTCTCAGTAATAGCAACCCCAATACAATTCACTGTAACATCCAGGGGCAGCAGGGAAGAAAACCAAAGAAACCCACCACAGCAGCATTGCACTTCAGAAAGGGGAACTGCACAAAAATGGGGAAGTTAGTTAAATGGAAAATAAAAGGACCAGTCAGAAGTGTGAAATGTCTCCGGTGTGCTGCTCTGCTCTGTTCAATGCTGATAACAGTCGGGTTCATGTGTGTGTTCCTCTGTTTGCTGCCCCGGCTCTGCAGATCGCTGGCACAGCAGATCCCAAGAACACCCCCAATGACCACAGACTCCGATAACGCACGAAGGCACCCAGCCAGGTTTATTATCAAATGACGCACAGTAATAGTTTGCTGCAGACTCTACGGGACATTCTACGAATATCTGCCCCCTGACAATGGACCTGCTCAGTCAGTGGTGGGACTTGCTACTGCCCCCTAGGCCCGACAAAGACAACTCCCCAGGGCTGTATTCTTATACACAGGTCCAAACAAGTTACACATCACTCCTGACGTATTGAGGTGCAACCCCTCTATGTACTAAGGTCCTGCCTCACACCTTGTACCTGTTGGTTCGAATAAAACAACTCTAGCCGTCATATTACCCTTTTTCCTGTCTTTAGGATGGGTCAGCCTCTTCCTTCTTATGTGCGGAATGTGCAAGTATCGGAGTGTTCTCGGTAACAATCTGGCACATGTTTATATCTCTAGTTTCCAGTACCTTTTAGGTTTGTGTATTTTTGCAACATCAGCCCTTTCCTTGCCTGCTTCCGTACGCAGGACCTGCCTCTGACTCACAGCTTAACTTTGCTTTATGTTAACAAAGTCCTGGCCATTACTTTAGTTCAGGCCTTAGGCCTCATGCCAGGCCTCTGATACAAGGGTTCATGTTTCAAGGCCTCATCTTACCACATTCCCCCCCTTTTTGTCTTTTTATGGGAAGGATGTTTACCCATCGTCCCGGAAAAGCATAATGCACGGACTAGAGATAACCCAGTGGGCTGAACGCTGTTATGTGGTTACCTTATCTTACCATCCATACACTCATGCCCACCTGTCCCTAAGTCTGCACATTGCCTCGTACGACTGATGGACAGATTTTATTATCCAATTATTTTTAGTCCCTTATGGTGGGCCTGGGAATGTTAGACCCGGGACCATGACTGAGGAACGTAGTATTATGACTGAGCCTTAGAGGCACTCCCAACTATTTAATATACATGGATACTATGGCTATGGTGTATATATTTGCAGCCTATATGGGTATATCTGTATAGTATGTATGTGTACATATGACACCACCTTATATCCAAGCATAACCATCTGTTGCATGGATTGCATTGCTCTGTGATACACCGGTAGTTGACGTAGGTCCAGTTGTTTTTATGGATGCCGTCTTCCAGATAACTGTCGGAGTAAAACAGAGTTTTCACTCTTATTTTGGGTGCAGCAAGGCAAGATGCACTTTATTAACCTAAGCAATTGCAAAGAGGGGAGAGTGCACTAGGACACAGGGTTTCCCCCTCCTAGGCAGGTCTCTCCAAGATAAACAATTGAGGCAATGTACATAACATTGCTAATCTGTTTAACCACCACACAGGGGAAAATTAACAAACCAATGGCAGCAAACAACATGAGGGCAAGGAAAAAACAAAGTGGTAAACAAAAAACAAACAAACAAAAAAGTTACACAATAACTACAAACTGGGTACACAAATTGCCTGTTTTACCAGTCATAATTTGGGTCATTGACACTGCAACCTATTCAAAACAATCGGGATCAGTTTCTGGATACCAATACTCCATCCCGACCCAGCAATACTGGATAAATCGTTTACTGTCCATGCAGTAGGTTATGTGTAAGTCGGTAAAGGGAATTTGGATGCAGGCCTCTATATGAGCAAGAGTCAGGCTAACTCTAGCTGTGATATATAGAGGCCTGCATCCAAATTCCCTTTACCGACTTCCAGATAACCTACTGCATGGACAGTAACCAATTTATCCAGTATTACTGGGTCAGGATGGAGTATTGGTATCCAGACACTGATCCAGATTGTTTTGAATAGGTTGCAGTGTCAATGACCCAAATTATGACTGGTAAAACAGGCAATTTGTGTACCCAGTTTGTAGTTATTGTGTAACTTTTTTGTTTGTTTGTTTTTTGTTTACCACTTTGTTTTTTCCTTGCCCTCATGTTGTTTGCTGCCATTGGTTTGTTAATTTTCACCTGTGTGGTGGTTAAACAGATTAGCAATGTTATGTACATTGTAAATGATTGGACTGAGGCAGCGTGAAGAGAGACAAGTCCCTCCAGACGCCAGAGTGGGCAGAGCCAGGGAGCTCTGAGCCTGCCCCCAGAGGGTCAGGGGTGGCAGAGGAAGTATAAAGGCCTGACCCCAGAGCTCACTGGGAGAGCAGCCGCCGGGGAGGCCAGATGCCGCCAGCCTAGCTCGCGATTGAGAAACCCCAGCACCCTGCGGTGAACCCAAGGACTGGCCTGACCTGCCCCGCGCCAGCGATCCGGAGGAGTTGCCGAGCCTGCCCCAAGCCAGCTATCCCGAGGGATCTATGGTGCTGGACCCCCTTGAGGACACCTCCTCGACCCAGGTACCTCAAGAGGGGGAGTCTGGAAGTAGCCCGGGGGCAGCCGACCCCAGACCCCAATCTCGCGGGTGGCCGTCTCCCTGCTCCCAGGCCCATTGGCACTAGGGCCTGGGCCTACTCTTGATACTGTTGTTGCTCGGCCCCTGCCTGAGGGCCTGGCTCCCCCTTGCCCAGCCCTGACCTCGGACCTGGGCCTACTGTGTTTGTTTCTGCCCTCACAAAAGCCGCAGAGGAAGACTCCTGCCCCCGGACTAATTCCCCGCAAGACCTCATCCCGAATGCAGTGAGGCGGTGTGGGTCCCCCCGCCCCGGGGAGAGATGTCCCCGGCTAACCTCTCTATAATGATGTACAGCACTAATACAACTGTAAGCAGAGTCAGGATGAGCTCTACCCTGACATCTGGTGGTGAGTTGTGGAAAGGGATGTCAGGGGCTAATCTTGTTTGCATGGACACACCCACCCTGCAAAGCATGATGAACCGCTCGCCCAAATGGTCACTTTGGCTGCTGTGGAATCCCCAGTTTCTCTGTTATTGGGGCAGGAAGAATAAAGTCTTGTTACCCTGATTATGTGAATCAAGGACAGTGGCCTTTTGTTATGATGGAGGGACTCACCATCAACTAAGCAGTAGTCGCTAGACGAGGGACATGGGTTCCAAAAGCCAGTGAATTGAGAGAGGCTGGGGATGGGTATTTGTATCTGGTGGCATGGGTTGTGTCTGAGGGGCCTAAATGTCAATTGCTTCTTTTCCTCCTCCTCTCTCCACTGGTGAATATCAGAGCTAATGTTGAGTTCATTGGGAGTCTGGTTTTAGGCTGTTGGGTTGAAATCAATCTGGGCTAATGGTGCAAATGAGCACTAAGGCTCCCCTTACTACAAGTTGAAATTATTATTAGCTGAAGTCACTGAGCACTGTGTTTAGTAGTGGGAGGGCCTGAAGATATATTGGTGAGCAGATGGCGGGGCGGCTTGTGGAGCAGTTTGTGGGACAGCCGGAGCGGCTGGCGGGACAGCTGACGGAGTGGAGCGGCTGGCGGAGCGGAGCAGTTTGCGGGACAGCCGGAGTGGCTGTTGTTGGGTGGGAACGAGCAGGCTGTTGCATAATTGTAGCCAATCTAGATGTGTGCAGCTGCGGACTGACCTGCCTGAGAAAACAGCCCCTGGAGACAAAATAGTCTGATTTAAATTAGAATGTGCCGCTCACTTCACTGGGAAGCAGACAAACTGGGAAAAAATGGAATTGAAAATAGTCACACCAGGACGGGAATGGAAACTCCTCCTATCCTGTTCCAGCAGGAACCAATCGCCGCTCAAAGAGGAGCTCCTGTCTCCACGATGTGGAGAGCAGCATCAGCTGATCATGTGTGCTGGTGGGAAAATTATCCACATGTGGGTCAGCATGACAGGAACATGGCTTCTGCGAGGGCCTCATGGTGTAAAAAGTTGCAATATTTGGGCTCTGGACTCACCAGTCACCAATTTAATCGGTCCCTATGTTGTCCGAACCAATGTCAAAAAGCAATTGGTAATTAACCCTACTCACTCCCTCAAAAAGGTCATTCTAGACCTAAGCTTGACAAAGGTCTCAGTGATGGAGCCCCGGTGTAAGCAATTTGTTCCACCCTTATTTGAAGGTTGGAAAAATTGGATGGAAACACACAATATTCATAAACCAGAAAGTCATAGTAGGGGACGTGGAAGGGTAAAGAGAGACTTATGGGGAGCAACTGGAACAGGAAGAGCAGTTCTTAACAGCATTAATGAGGAGGTGCTGGCAAACAAGATGAATGCAATGGGAGCTCACATAAAAGATTTGGCTATACCTATTAAGGTAGCATTCGATCAGTTAAGCTCTCTGCAATCCCAAGTAGAAAATATCTTAGAGGAATGGGAAAAAACCCAAGAGAGAGACCATCACCGCCTCTTGCAGGCTGTTGGCACTCTGCAAGCTAATATTTCTTTAGCTATGGCATGCATGCAGATGCAAGTATGGATGACTGATGTAGTAAAAGATATGCTTCGCGATGCTATGAATGGGGTGCTCCCAGTAGAAATCAGAAGCATCATTTGGAAAAATTCCACCCAAACTGAAAAAGAGTTCCAGGCCTGGAGGAAAATGGTAAATTTCACTTATAATCAAAAGTGAAAAAGAGGAAATCGCGGTCTTTGTTTTGCTGATGCCCCAAGCAGAAATAAAATGGGTTTCTCCCATTGTGGCTTTAGGCCTCAATATTAATCAGACCATAATGAAACCTATCGATCACAGAGTGTGGGGGGTGAAAGATGAACAAAAATGGGAAACAGTAGAATTGGGAGTCTGTTTAGAGGAACCTGGAATTGGATGTGAATGTAACAAAAATGCCCTCCAACCTCAGGATGTATGTTTGGAAATAACTGAGGGAAAATGCCATTATGCTATTAACCCATTTGTAAGTAAGAATTTTGTGCTTGTGTATCTAGGATATCATTGTGTATGTCTTAGAAGTTGGTGTCCTCCGCTTCTTGTTAATTTTGTGCATAACGTAAATCATAATCCTTATGAGAATAGATGTTTTTGTCATATTGTAGCACTTAGGGGATGTGATTTAAAATTTTGTGTACCCGAATTTAAATATAGTCAGTTAAAAGTGTTATCTACTTTGTATTCCATTGTAAAACCTGTGCCCCTTAGAATGAATGTAACTGCTTTACAAACATTGCTTGGACACCCTGATTTACAAAACCAGTGATCTACTGCAAAACAGGAAGGTGCAGAGTCATGGTTACCGTGCATCATAATGCCAATTAAATTAAATGGGTATTTGCAAGAACTGGCCAGGACCTGTCACACCATTGGTGGGAAGTGTTATTGGGATGGTCCCCCACTGGCACAGGCATCCTGATTTTGGCCCTACACCCCATCATAATAATCTTGGGGTGCCAAATAGTTGTGGGTTTTGTTACCAGCCTGATGACATGCTGGACCTGGTGCAAAATCTGGCAACTGCAAATCCCCCGACAGATGAGGCAGTGGTTACTCATCGTACCCCCGGGAAGGGAACGTATCGAACTTGTCGCCCCTCCCTCACCTGAGCGGGTAGGAGGATAACATGACCGCTCGTTAGTTGCTGTGTTGGTGTGCTAAGTGTGGGATTCCAACAAGAGGATCATTTGCTGGGTCTCGGCTGAGAGCCTTCAGCTTTCGTTGGATCTCAACTCAGGTGCATCCAGGAAAGGTGTGACAGCGATCAGGTAAAGGCCCCCTTGTGTGAAAGGTGACCTTAAGGAGGGAAACTGTACGTGGAGATTTTTGGCAAACCAGTAAAGTGCCTGAAACCACTATTGCTTCTTGCTAACAGTAGCCAAGTCAGCAGGTCGTAAATTGGTCATGCAGCGGCCTCAGCGTAACCAAGGCAGGAGGGGAGGGGGTTTTGGGTGCCACAGACAGGGCAGCTTGACCCCGCGCCCTTCCTGCTAAGAATGTTGAAATTGCTGATGCAGGTATTTTAGAAAAAAGAAGAAGTCTGTTTATATGTGCCCCCGGGAATGTTTGTCAGGGCTCCAAGGCATGGACACTCTGAAAAAGAAAAAATCTCTGGTTAATTGACAATCATAAGGAAGCCTCTTGCTTGACCTTTTAAACCTGCTTGCTTAGCAAATTTTCTTTAAGGGATAGGTTATTGTGATGGGTTGGGTCACAGAAACCCCTTTGGGAACTGCCACCTGATGTGCTTAGACTACCCCTGAGCCCGTTTTCCCTGCCAGCTTGGGACTTCAGTGCCTTGCCTGGTTGTGCCAGACCCATTAGTCTGCTGCAAACACAGACCCAGGTCTGAACCACGTCCCCCACTGGCTGCAGGCTCAACTGAAAACAGCTTACGCAGTGCTCCTGTCTCCAGCACTCAGCTCCCCAGCTCCCAATGGGGTCCAAACCCCCAAATAAATCCGTTTTACCCTGTATAAAGCTTAATTGTTCACCCTCTATTACACTGATCGAGAGATATGCACAGCTGTTTGCCCCAGCCCCCCAAGTATTAATACATACTCTGGGTTCATTAATAAGTAAAAAGTGCTTTTATTAAATGCAAAAAGTGGGATTTAAGTGGTTCCAAGTAATAACAGACAGAACAAAGTAAATGACCAAACAAAATAAAAGAAAACATGCAAATCTAGCCTAATACAGTAGGAAACTAAATGCAGGTAAATCTCACCCTCAGAGATGTTCCAATCAGCTTCTTTGACAGACTAGTCTGGGTCCAGCAATCACTCGCACCCCTTTGTTCCAGTTTCTTTCAGGCACCTCCTTGGGGTGGAGAGGCTATCTCTTGAACCAGCTGAACACAAAATGGAGGGGTTTTCCCAGGGGCATATACACTCTCTCTCTCGTGGGTGGAAACCCTCTCTCTCCCTGTGTAGAATCCAGCTACAAAATGGAGTTTGGGAATCACATGGGCAAGTCACATGTCCATGCATGACTCAGTTTTCTACAGGACGTTCCCAGGAAAGCTCAGATGTGGATTGGCATCTATCAAGGCCCATTGTTAACCAAGTGCTCCCAATGACTTGACTAACCCCTTCACACTATGTTAACCAAATCTGCCGTAGGTGCTTTCTACAGCAAACACTTTAAATACAAGCATCGAGCCAAGGCTCATAAGTTCAGATATAAAAATGACACATGCATACGAATAGGATGAATACACACAGTAGAACATAACCTTAGCAGAGATCTGTTACGTGGCATATCTAGCATAACACATATTCCAGTGATGTCATATTTACACCCATAAGCATATTTCTATAAAGCAACGTCACAGTCATTGAATTTTTAATGTATAAATAAAGAGAAAAGGTTTGAGGTAACCGGACTTCTCAGAGGGGCTCTTCAGGGACGCTCCCTCTGGACGCATTTTGGGGTCCCCACCCGCAGACGGAAGTTTGGCCAGCGGAAACCTGTCATGATGTCACTCAAGGGCCACACTCAGCTTCGGTAATTATCGAGGCTTGGGGGTGTGTTACTAACCTGTTGCGGACGTGTGCAAGTGCTTGAGACTAAGTAAAGCTTAGCTTTAAGTGAAAGCACCCTTGTGCTGTTCTGTTTGTGCCAGCCATTGATCGGTCGGACGGCCGTGCCTCCCCTGATTTATTTCCTGACACCACCTCGCACAGAGTAAAAGTTACCAAGAGCTCTGGGTTGAAAGAACCCCGGGTAACAGTGTCAGCAATAATAATTGGGAACACAACAATTCCATCTGAGAAATGATTAATACAAGCAAGCGCGCTCTTATCTAAATGGTCAGTTTTCAGAATGGAGAGAGGTAAATAGCAGTGTCTTCCAAGGGTCTGTACTGGGACCAGTGCTGTTCAACATATTCATAAATGACGTGGAAAAGGGGGTGAATAGTGAGATGGCAAACTTTGCAGACGATACAGTTGTAAGCAGGGTCTGAATGAGCTCTCTCCTGACATCTAGAGACAAACTGGGGGAAAGACTTCAGAAACAGACTGTATTTGCATTAGGGCTGTCAATGAATCGCAGTTAACTCACGCGATTAACTGAAAAAAATTAGTCATGATTAATCGCAGTTTTAATCGCACTGTTAAACAATAGAATACCAATTGAAATGTATTCAATATTTTGGATGTTTTTCTACATTTTCACATATATTGTATTCTGTGTTGTAATTGAAATCAAATTGTACATTATTTTTTATTACAAATATTTGCACTGTAAAAATGATAAACAAAAGAAATAGTATTTTGCAATTCACCTCGTACAAGTACTGTAGTGCAATCTCTTTGTTGTGAAAGTGCAACTTAAAAATATAATTTTTTTTGTTACATAACTGCACTCAAAAACAAAACAATGTCAAACTTTAGAGCCTACAAGTCCACTCAGTCCTACTTCTTGTTCAGACAATTGCTAAGACAAACAAGTTTGTTTACATTTGTAGGAGATAATGAATGCTGCCCTCTTCTTATTTACAATGTCACCAGAAAGTGAGAACAGGCATTTGCATGGCACTTTTGTAGCTGTCATTGCAAGGTATTTATGTGCCAGATACGCTAAACATTCGTATGCCCCTTCATGCTTCGGCCACCATTCCAGAGGACATGCTTCCATGCTGATGACGCTTGTTAAAAAAAAATGCGTTAATTAAATTTGTGACTTAACTCCTTGGGGGGGAATTGTATGTCCCCTGCTCCGTTTTACCCACATTCTGCCATATTTTTCATGTTATAGAAGTCTTGGATGGTGACCCAGAACATGTTGTTTGTTTTAAGAACACTTTCACTGCAGATTTGACAAAACGCAAAGAAGGTACCAATGTGAGATTTCTAAAGATAGTTACAGCACTCGACCCAAGGTTTAAGAATCTGAAGTGCCTTCCAAAATCTGAGGGGGACGAGGTGTGGAGCATGCTTTCAGAAGCCTTAAAAGAGCAACACTCAGATGTGGAAACTACAGAACCCGAACCACCAAAAAAGAAAATCAACCTTCTGCTGGTGGCATCTGACTCAGATGATGAAAAGGAACATGTGTCGGTGCGCTCTGCTTTGGATTGTTATCGAGCAGAACCCGTCATCAGCATGGACGCATGTCCTCTGGAATGGTGGTTGAATCATGAAGGGACATATGAATCTCTGGCGCATCTGGCATGTATATATCTTGCAACGCTGGCTACGACAGTACCATGAGAACGCCTGTTCGCACTTTCAGGTGAGATTGTAACAAGAAGCGGGCAGCATTATCTCCTGCAAATGTAAGCAAACCTGTTTGTCTGAGCGATTGGCTCAAGTACGACTAAGTGGACTTGCAGGCTGTAAAATCTGACATTGTTTTATTTTTGGATTTGGGTTTTTGTGCACAATTCTACATTTATAAATTCAACTTTCATGATAAAGAGATTGCACTACAGTACGTGCATGAGGTGAATTGAAAATACTATTTCTTTTGTTTTTTTACAGTGCAAATACCTGTAATAAAAAATCAATATAAAGTGAGCTCTGTACACTTTGTATTCTGTGTTGTACTTGAAATCAATATTTGAAAATATAGAAAACATCCAAAAATATTTAAATCAATGGTATTCTATTATTGTTTAACAGTGCGATTAATCGCGATTCATTTTTTTAATTTGCATAGACATACGTACTCTGCCTAGGTGTTCAGCAGACGGAGCTCAATTGCCAAAGTGATCAGATTTGGTTGGTGTTGGGCTTGTCACGGAGTGTGGGGGAGTCAGGCCCTGCACCCCTACTTCTGGCGATTCACCGTGACGCTCAGCCAGCCAGCAGAACAGAAGGTTTATTAGGGATGCCAGGAACACAGTCCAAACAGAGCTTGTCAGTACAAACAGGACCCCTCAGTCGGGCCCTTCTGGGGGGCAGGGAGCTTAGACCCCAGCCCAGGGCTCCCTGAGTTTCACCACCCAGCTCCAAACTGAAACCAACCAGACAAAACCTCCAGCCGGCTCTTCCCCTCCCCCCGGCTCCTCCTCTAGCCTTTGTCCATGTTCCCAGGCAAAGGTGTCACCTCCCAACCCCCCTCCTGGCTCATGTTACAGCCTCGGGATCTTCCTTCAGGTAAAGTCTCCCATCCCCAATGCAGCCAGTCCCAGTGAACCTCCCCCGCAACACTCCCAGGTCAAATCCACCTCACTCCCTACTCCGTCACATCGCTACAAACCACTTTTAATGCAAGGGTCATGAAACGCTTTTATCCTTATTGCAAGCATCCAGGGCAGCAGAATGGTAGTTAGCCCAGTTGGGGGGGTTCACCTTAGAAATTGAAGCTGGTTTGCTAAGCCAAATCCTAGTGAAGAGGAGAGGGCTGGGAATAGGTGTTCCCACCTTGTGGTCTGGACTCTGCGTACAGAGCCCTAGACAGCATTTCATTCCACATCTCTCATGTGTGAAGACAGAGCAGATTGCACTCAGCTGAGAGTTCTTGTTTCTGTTCAGGGATTGCTAGAGATGAATGGTGGGAACGTCTGCTGAACGAATGTCCCTTTAACACATCACTCCCCATCCCTCCAGGGACTCGCAGTTGGCTGCCTTGGCTATTCCACATCCCTCTGCGTTGTTGGTTGCTAGGTGTCAACGTCCGGGCAATGGGATTTGCCATTGTCTTCTCAGATGCGCCATTGATATGGGGACTAAGGCCCAGACTGCCAGGCGATACCCACACCTGTGGGTATGAGCCTGCCCGGAGAGAAAACAGTCCCCTCTCCACCCACCGGGGAACAATGCAGCATGTCGGGGAAACTGAGGCACAAATGGGACTCATAAAAATATTACAAAACCATTGCCGCTTCAGCCCAGCTACGTTCAGATTGTTTGAAAAGATTCAACAGCTTGGAAAAGATACTAAAGTTCCAACACCTGCAACTGAGAAATGTTTCATCCCCACTGTGACGGTGTTCCCCATAAAACTTTATGGGGAGATGCTAGCTACATATATACATTTAAAAGCATCTCCCCATAAAGTTTTATGGGGAACACCCACTCGCTTAGAAAGGCAAAGCTAAGCAGGAAACCGACAGAAAAACGCTGCGTCACATGAGGGTCGGCGTGCCACCTTCCCTAGCGCAAGTTGAAGTTGTTACTTCGAGGGGAAAAGCACCGTCAGGAGGCGGTGGAAGGCAGACGTGGGAATTAAATCAAGGCCACGGGCTGAGACAGGATCTGGAGTTGTGGCCCCCACCTGCCCGCTCATAAAAGAAAACGCCATTGAAATCCCTTACCAGGGTGGAGGACGGCGGCACCTCCTCCAGCCCCCCGCGTCAGGCCCAGGGCACAACACAGACCCGGCTCTCGCTGTCCCCTTTCTTTGGGCACAAAAGGAAGATAGTCCCTCAAAGCCCAGTTCCAAGGCCCACTTCTGGGCATAGTTATTCCTGTCCACGTACGATAGTGCTTGTGATAAAACCGCTCCTCCAGCCCCAGAGTACCCCCGGGGCCGTCCCGGCCATTCTCCAGAGCGCCTGCAAGGACGTCATTTCGGGGGCACCAGCCGACCGCCAGGCTCCTCTCTGGACACAGGTCCTTAGCTCCTGTTTCAGGGCCCCACCCATGCCCCCGCCCAGTCACTCCCATGACTCTGCTAGCGCAGCTCCCAAGCCAGGTCCCCAGCAGGGTTCCAGTCCCCAGCCCTCCCTGCCGGGGGACCCCCCTCCGGCATCAGCTCTCTTGTTCCCAGATTCGGCTTCCCCGGACAAGGCTGGGTCTTTGCCCAGAGGCCTCTGCACGAGCTCTCCTGGACCTTGGCAGGACCCCCCGGCTCTGGCCAGCGCTCCCCAGCAGCTTCCGCCAGCTCTTGGCACCGTTAGCTGTCTCCTGGAGCTCGATCGCCGGACCCTTCCCAGCTCCCCGCTGCTCCGGTCTCCAGCAGCTCTCCCCTGCTGCTTGCTCTCCCCGGGGCTCCCCTCTCCTCCCACCCGCCTCTCCTGCCTCTTTCTATGGCCCAGCTGCCTTCTCCGAACCCCAGCTGGGATGCAGCTGACTAGTCACAGATGAACTGGCCACGTCTCTCTTAAAGGGCCAGTCACCCAACGGGACCGACCCTCCCTTAACGTTAATGTGTCTATGGCGCCAGGCAGGTACTGGAGCGTGTAAGAAAATGGGGGGATTTCTTCACACATGCTGGACCTGTCCAAAGACTCAGACTTTGCTGCCAGATAATCCCCCGGTGGGAGGGTGCTGAATTACCCCTCTGCTAGAGGAGTCACAGCTGCAAGGTGGTGGAAGACACGGGACTCCTCTGTATCTAATGGCTAGTTCCTAAACACATGAGTAATCCTGGCATTCGACAAGCGCCCCCGTCAGGGCAGAGTTCTACAGGGAACAGGGGAAATGATTCTTACCTAACAGCCGGGTGGAATTTGCTGGGCGGACTCATCCCCCACCACCCAGCCTCAGGACTTCTACCCAGGGCGGGAGAATGCGTTAAATTGCTCCCTTGCTAGCGGGCCCCCAGGCACTGCCTGGAATCTGGTCGGACGCGGGAGGCACAAAGCACAGGGTGCCCAGTGAGGCTGGTGCCAGACTCACCAGCCTGGGGCACGCGACGACCAACCACTGTGACAACAGAGAGGGGAAGGGCCGTTCTCCAGGTGCCACGGGAGAGCAGGGAATGGAACCCAGGAGTCCTGGCTCAGTCTGGTAGCCCTGCTCTGTAAGATGGTGGGGGGGAGGGATAGCTCAGTGGTTTGAGCATTGGTCTGCTAAACCCAGGGTTGTGAGTTCAATCCTTGAGGGGGCCATTTAGGGATCTGGGGCAAAAATTGGGGATTGGTCCTGCTTTGAGCAGGGGGTTGGACTAGATGACCTCCTAAGGTCCCTTCCAACCCTGAGATTCTATGATTCTATGTGCGTGGTGGGCAGGCTGGCTAGACAGGCCCCTCCCCGGAGAGCGCGGAGATGAGGCCAGGCGGGCTGAGTGCCCAGGGAGGGGCAGAGGGGAGCAGGATGGAGGAGGGGCCGTGCCTCGCAGAGGAGGAAGCCAATGTCCTGTGCTGTAGAAAAGGCCAGGGCCATGCTCCCTCCGGTTCGTTCCCTGTCCTCTCCCTGGGGGGCTGGCTCTGGGGTGCTCAGGACAGGGTGGGGGTGCACATGGAACTGCCCATTCCAGAGACCAGCAGACGCACACAGGGCTGAATGCTGAAGGGAAAGTTTATTATTGCTTCACTGTGCTGAAGAGGAGGAGACGAGAGCGTGAGCGGGACAGCCGTGGGTCAGTGACCCCGGGGGAGCGGCACCCGGCTCGGGGCGCTCAGGCTAGCCTAGCGCGGGTCTGAGCATCCCCACTGCAAAGCTTCACCGCGTGCTCCATGCTCCTGCCCTTGTGTGCATGTCCCAGGGGGTTGGGCCGAGCCGCTCCAGGGTTCGCTCCCAGCCATTGGTGTCAGTTGTGGGGAGCTGCAGGCAGGGCACTGCAGGACGGTCGTCACTCGCGGGCCCCTGCCTGTGTCCCCACTGCAAAGGGGGTGGCCGGGAGCCCAGGTTAAGGCACCGCCCGGGCTTCCAGCCGCAGCCGTGCGAGCCAACAGGGTTCCGAGCGCAACGCTGCCCATGCGGGAGGGCTCGGGGGTGGGGGGGAGCAGGGTTTGGGCTAAGACAAATGGGGGAACCCCAGGGTAAAACTACCCAGTCGACACCCCCACCCCAAGAAGGGGGCAGAGCAGAGCGGGAGTGACACAGTGTAACACAGCGATGCTTTGCAGAAGGGACTTTGCAGCCAGGGACGCAGGATCTGGTCTCCCAGGGGAGCTGGAGGGACCCGATTCAATCAGAAAGCAGGTACTGGGAGCCCCCCAGGTGCAGGCGAGCTGCCTTCCCTATGGACTGTACTTGCAGACAAACGGGTTCCTATCGTTACAGGAGTCGGTGTCCCAAGTTCTGAAACCTGGAAAGAAAAACGGAAATGAGCTGTGGGGTGGGGCAGGCTGGGCCGTTCCTGCTCATACAGTGACCCCCAACCCCGCCCCGTGCCATGCCTGTTGGAGAAGATCCCAGCTCCTGTGCACGGCCCTGAGGAAGAGGAGGGTGGGATGGACCCTGAGTGCCCCAGATTGGGGTAGCCCCATCCCACAAAGAGAGGCCGAGGCTCAGAGTGAAAGGGGAGGTACCTGGTCCATGTGCTACTGCTCCCACCTCCCCCACCCCACGTGCCCCCCACCCCAGCCAGAGGGCAGAGGAGAGAGCGAGAGCCCTGCCCCGGGACTGGGGGCACCCGCTCAGGAACTGGGCTGTTGCCTCCCTCCCTGCTGAGTGAGCTGCCCCACGGCCAGGCCCCCTCCCTGCCCTGCCCACCTGGGTCTGGCTACACCCATGGGAGCATCTGTCCCAGGCAGGGCTCAGCCGCCAGGCAGAGGGGATGTGTCCCTGCCCAGGAGTCAGTGTTACCGGCCTGCTGTGCCCAGAGCAGCACGTTCCTCCCTCAGACCCCGTCACCCCCCTGCTCTGGGGTGTCTGGGCCCATGCCCGAGGCTGCCCCGGCAGTAGTGTTCCTGCTTCGTCAGGCCAGAGAGCACCCGGGGAAGGACAGTCCTGGGGCTGGGCTGGGTGGGCTCAGCCTCTCAGCAGCCCCCCAGGCCCAGCAGGGAGCTCCGCGGGGGGTATAGGCCGGTTTCAGTGCCGCCCTGATCCCTTGGGTGCGGGTTTCTGCTGCTGTTTGACTCTATGAGAACAGCCAGACTGGGTCCATCCAGCCCAGTGTCCTGTCACCCGACAGTGGCCAATGGCAGGTGCCCCAGAGGGAATGAACAGAACAGGGAATCATCACGTGATCCATCCCCGGTCGCCCATTCCCTGTCCCCGTCCATTGACTGCAGTCCTGGCTACACCCCTCTGCCGGCCCAGGACTCTGGAACTGCTAGTTGTGCACAAGCTTCGTAGCGAGGCCTCTCGGGAGCTGGTCTGGGGATGGGGCCTGGGGCACTGAGCCATGTCCCGGCGTTTGCTGGATACACCCAGAAACATTGTGCCCCCTTGACGGGCCAGGCTCCCATGCCACACGCCCCGTGATTCGTTCAGCTTCGCCGGGCGCCTGGGCCCACCGCTCTCCCGGTTCAGATCACTCGGGCTCTGCGCATGGCCGCTCACCAGCCTCACACGCCCGGTCTCTGCTCCCTGGCTGGGTGACGGAGACGTGAAGCAAGTGACTGGGACTGGCCCCTTGCGAGATTCATGGGAGCCCTCCTTCATGCTCAGTTCCTGACCGTGCTGAGACGTCGGGGCATCTTCCTGAGCAGCCCGCGTCTGTATCAATGCATGAGTGACATGCCCCCCCCCCGGAGTGACGTGGGCCCCCCCCCATGAGCAACAAGCCCCCCCCTAGAGCAACGCGGCTCCACCACGAGCGACACAGCGAGCGCTCAGGAGCAAGACACCCACCCCGGGAGCACCACAAGAGCTCGCCTGGCCATGGCCCTGAACACACTGGCAGAGTCCCGCAGCGGGGGCCAGAGTCTGTGTACACGCCACGCCCACCCGCTCAGCAGCCGTGCGGCCAGACAGCTGCCTGGGCTCCCTCACTGACACACCTGGCTCTGAGCCTCTTCCTTACCTGTGTCTTCCTCCAGCACCGCACAGTGCTCCCCCTTCAGGGAAGAGTCGCTTCTGTGGCGCTCCCAAGCATGGAAGTCCAGTTCAGAGCCATCTGCCCATGACCATCTTCGGCTCTGCAGACACATGGGTGAGAGGAGACCCCAGTGACGCGCCTTATAGAATCACAGAACCAGCCGACTGACAGGCCAGCAGGGACCTTGAGAGGTCGTCTAGTCCAGTCCCCTGCGCGGAGGCAGGGCTATGTAACCCTACACCATCCCTGACAGGGTTTGTCCAGACAGTTCTTTGAAACCTCCAGCGACAGGGAATCCACAACCTCCCTTGGGAGCCTGTTCCAGAGCTTCCCTGCCCGGAGAGTTAGAAAGTGTCTCCTGGTATCTGACCTAAACCTCCCTTGCTGCAGATTAAGCCCATTGCGGCTTGTCCTGCCTTCACTGGACATGGAGAACAATTGATCACCATCCTCTTTATAACACCCCTTAACATAGTTGAAGGATGTTCTCAGATGCCCCCTCAGTCTTCTTTTCTCAAGACTGAATTTGCCCAGTTTTTTAACCTTTCCTCACAGGTCAGGATTTCTAAACCTTTGATCAGTTTTGCTGCTCTCTTCTGGACTCTCTCCAATAGGTCCACGTCTTGCCCAAAATGCGGCACCCAGAACTGGACACCGTACTCCAGCTGAGGCCTCACCGGTGCTGAGCAGAACGGGGCCATTAGCTCCCATGTCTGACATACGACACTCCTGTTAACACACCCCAGAACGATATCAGCCTTTTCTGCAGCTACATCCCATTGTTGGTTCATATTCAATTTGTGATCCACTAGAACCCTCAGATCCTTTTCAGCAGCACTTTTGCCTAGACGGTTATTCCCCACTTCATAGTTGTTCATTAGATTTTTCCTTCCTCAGTGAAATACTTCGTACTTGTCTTTATTGAATTTCATCTTGTTGATTTCAGACCAATCCTCCAATTTGTCAAGGTCATTTTCAATTCTAATCCTGTCCTCCAAAGAGCTTGCAGCCCTGCCCAGCTTGGTGTCATCTGCAATTCGTATAAGTGTAAGCAGGGCTGAATGAGCTCCCCCCTGTCATCGAGTGGTGAGCTGGGGAAGAGGACTTCAGCAGCTGGTCTCATTTGCATGGGCACGCCCACTCTGCTTAGGTGCTCAGCAAGATGGGATTTGCTGGCCCAAATGATCACTTGAGGCTGGTGCGGGATCCCCAGTCTCTTCGTTATTGGGGCAGGGGTAATAAAGGGTTGTTCTCCTTGTGTGAATCGAGGGCAGCAGAACTGTGCTTGGCAAACCCTGACTGAGGGACTCACCCACAACTAAATGGCACTCACTAGGCAGGGGACATGGGTTCCAAAGCTCCGTGACATAATAGAGAGGGAATGCTTATATTAGGAGGGGTGTGTCTCCTAGATGCTATTTGGTTCTTTCTCTCTACTGTGTGATAACAGAGCTGATTAAGACTCAACTGAGAGTCTTGTTACACACCAGTGAGCTGGAGCTATGGATAAGCATCAGGCCTGTTTCAGGCTAGTGTCTCTAATGCAAGAGATTACCTGCTCTATATTAGCAGTGAGGCTTGCCCACTAATAACTGAAATCACTGGGAGCTGTGGTTAAATGGTGGGACCTGAAGACACTCTGGTAGAGAGGGGTGGTGAGCAAGGTGACTTCCTGCCTCTCCCAGCAGGTTGGGGGGTGAGCTCTGCAGATGCACCTCTGTGTCTGCATTGCCCAAGGACAACAACTGTGAGTGGGGTGCAAAGAAGGGAGGGGCACGTTAAAGGAACTTTGGGTTGCTGGACTTAAGAACCTGAGGGGAAACGGACACGGCCCAACGTACTCTGGGGTGGGGTTTTTGCTAGTGGTTTTATGTTTATGAATCCTGCTTGCAGCATTTTCCCAAATTAATGCTGGGTTACTCCCCCTCCCTCTCATTAAAAGTTTCTTTCCTGCCCTCAGACTCTGTGCTTGCGGGAGGGGAAGTGCTGCCTCTCAGAGGCGCCCAGGGGGTGGTGTGTAATTCTCCCAGGTACTGGTTGGGGACTTAAGCCAGTTCTGTGTTGAAAAGGACGCCCTAGATACTGAACCCGGCCCTAATTGCTGCCAATTCCGACTGGCAGCAGGGTTCCAAAAGCACACTCCCCACTCCACCTGGCATTGGCCACTGTGGGAAGACAGGATACTGGGCTAGAGGGACCTTTGGGCTGATCCCGTCTGGCTGCTCTTATGTTCATTATCTGAGTCATTGATGAAAATATCGAATAGTGCCGGACCCAGGACCCCTTCCAGTTTGAAACTGAAACATTCATAACTACTCCCCAAGGACAGCCTTTCAGCCAGTTTTGCACCCATCTTTAGTAATTTCATCTAGACCAGCAGTTCTCAACCAGCGTCCAGGGCCCCCTGGGGGGCCGCAAGTAGGTTTCAGGGGATCCACCAAGCAGGGCTGGCATTAGACTCACTGGGGCCCGGGGCAGAAAGCCGAAGCCCCGCCACTCAGTGCTGAAGGCTGCGGCCCTGAGCCCCACCACCCAGGGGTGAAGCCGAAGCCTGAGGAACTTAGCTTGCTACCCCCTAATAGTGGCCCTGGCTTTGACATGCAGAAAACCCGGTTGTTGTGGCTGTGGAGGTTTTATAGCATGAGGGGGGGGATGGGAGGAGGCTCAGAAAGAAAAAGGTTGAGATCCCCTGAGCTAGCCCACGTTCTTGTAAGCAAAGTAGGAAACGCTCACGTGAGGCTGTGTTGAAAGCGTTACCAAAATCAAGATCTGTCACACCTACGGTTGCCCGCATCCACTAGGCCAGTTGCCCCGTCAAAGAAGGAAAGTAGATTGATTTGTCCTGATTTGTCCTTGACAAATCCATGTTGATTATTATTCATTACCCTGTTACCCTCTCGGGGCATGTCCACACTGCAACGCACACCTGGGCTCAAGCCAACCCCACCGTGTGTCCACACACCTATTCTCCCAACCTAAGGCTCAGACCTTGCAGGACTGGAGGGTAAGGTTAAGGTTAACCGAGGTTAAGGTTAACCGATCCCAGGTTAAGTTGGGATCTAAGGGCCAAGCCCTATTGCTTTCCTGTGTGCATACGGCCCCGGCTTGTCTTGGGTCCTGGAAGTCCTCCGGATGTATCCCAGAGTTCCCAGCGGCAGCGGAGCAGCGGCTGAAGGCATCATTACTGCCTCTTCCTGCGCCTCTCATGGTATCTCTGTCTCCAGCTCCTCCTCGCTGCTGCATGGAGCTTGCCCAGAGCAGGGAGCAAGGCTGACAGGCGGGAGGTGGCTCCCGGCCGCCCAGATATCCGGGATTATCCCTCTCCCGGCCATGCTGGGTTGGCCGCTCTGCCACTCCTGCTCCCTGCCGGGCAGCCACGTGGTCCTCGCGCCACTCTCTGGCCCTTGCTCCCAGGCCCTGCCTGTCCTCCCTGAGGCTTGGCGCTCACCAGTGCTTGGGCAGCGTGCACTATCAGGGCAGTGAGAGGGAGCCAGCCCCAAAACCTCCACACAGACTCCCAGGGGTCCCTTATCGCTGCTTCCCGGGGTGCGTGGGGCAGGGCTAAGGGGTCCCGGGGGTGCTGGAGCACACTGCCCCCCCAAGCCCTGGGGATGCCGCTCACTGCTCTGCGGCTGGCAGCAGACAGCGGAGTGTGTGTGGGGGGGGGTTCTTCATCTGAGACCTTCACTTTATGTCAGCCTTCAAAACAAAGAGACAAACACAAATAAAACCCAACCCAACAAAAACCCCGTCACTGAACGGCCCATGGTGCAAGTGAAGAATTGCAGAGCTTCATTTATTAGCTTGGCAGCCCTGGAACCTGACGTCGTCATTATCCCCAGAACAGGGGCACAGAACAGGGCCTGCTCCTGCCAACGTGAGTCAGCCTACAGCGGGAGAGCCCAGGCCTCAGCTTAGACGGCAGGTCGGTATAGTCATGCTGCGGAGACAGCCCCAGAGGAGCTCACCCTGCCGTGTCTGTACTCACGTGCTCCTCGGGGGCACCTGCGTCCCATCCACCACACCGTGTGCCTAGAGCTAGAGTGTCGACTCGGGCGGGTGAGGGGGGCCCGGCCCGCTGGGATAGGGCTACTATAATTCGGGTCGGTACTCTGCAGTGTCGATGCCAGAGCCCGAGGTTTGAGCAGGGGTCAGAAAATTCTTAACCTGGGATTAAAATGCAATGTGGACGCTCAAGCCCAGCGGGTCAGCTGACTCCAGTCCCTCTAACTCTGGGTTCACAGGGCTCTGTAGATATAGCCCAGGTGCTTACAAACTGGGGGTTTAAGCATTTGTTCCAGCAGCTTCCTGGGTATTGAAGTTATGCTGACTAGTCGCTAATTCCCCAGGTCCTCTGTTCCCCTTTCTAAAGACAGGTGCTAGGTTTGCTTTTCTCCAGGCCTCTGAGATCTCACCCACCTTCCCTCGAGTTCCTGGAGATACATCTGAATGGTTCCGAGACTGCTTCAGCTAGTTCCTTAAGTACCTTGGGGTGAATTTCACCAGGCCCCGCTGACTTGAATACATCGAACTTATCTAAATATTTTCTAATCTCTTCATGCTCTGTTCTGGCTTGTGTTCTTTCCCCTTATTGTTGATATTAATTGTGTTAAGCGGCTGTTCAAAATTAACCTTTTTAGAGAAGACTGAAGCCAAAGAGGCATGAAACACCTCAGCCTTCTGGGTGCTGTCCGTTGTTAGCTCTCCTTCCCTGCTATGCAATGGACCTACACCTTCCTTTGTCTTTCTCTTGCTCCGAATGTATGTATAGACCCTCTTCTTACTGCCTTTTCTGTCCCTTGCCAGGTGTAACTCATTTTTACCTAAACGCTCTGATTTTGTCCCTACGTGCTTGTGCTATTCTTCTGTACTCAGCTTTAGCCATTTGTCCATGTTCCCACTTTTTGTAGGATTCCTTTGTGAGTGGAAACTGGGATTAGTTAGAGAAGAGCCAGGGCCAGGCATGGAAGGGCCATGGGAAGTGGTCAAGGGAGAGGCTGGCAGAGGGTAACAGGCACCAGAGACTCTGATAGAGTCGACATTTAATAACTGCTAGCCGCACAGCAAGGAAACAATCTGCAGAGAGACGGGGAGTGACTGCCAGGGCAGACACCCCCCAGGCACTCACCTGGGCAGGGATACGGAGTCCGATCCAGACGTCGTCGTCGTCGTCATGGCGCTGAGAGACGGTGATGAAATCAGCGACTGCGTTGTGCTCCTCCTCGCTGTGAATGGCGGCGAGATGGGCCCCGCTGCCATAGCTCTGACACCGAGCCTGTGACAAGGACCAGGCCAGTTCCCGCCATTGCTCCCACTGCTGACGGCAGCTGGAGAGCGCCTGGCAGGAACCCGCGGCCCTGCCCTCCCCCCAGGCAGCACCCCGAGCAGCCAGGGCTGTGCAGGGAGAGACCCCCAGTGCCTCTCCCCAGCCCCTAGCCATGGCCTGCTCCTCTGCACATCCCTCCTGGCACCCCACACTGCAGAAATATCCCAGAGCCAAACCCCTCCTGATCCCAGCTGCCCCGATGCTGAGCACCACCCTTGCCCTCAGAGGGGGCCTGTTGGAGTAATTCAGGTGTAAAGGTTTTCACACGACCCAGTCACTGTCCAACCTGGAACAGTGCTAGCCATGGGCCGGGGATCTGTCCCCAGAGCGCTTCGCGCCGTGAAATCGCGCTGGGCAAGCCGTGCCCTGGGCTGGGAATGGATTGATTGACATTCACAGAAAGAAAAGAATCCAGCCGACGCAGAGGCGCTTTTTTTCCCCCCCGGTCGCTGCTCCACCCCTGCTGTGCCACAAGGCCCCGCCCCCTCTTGACCTCCTCCCCCAAAGCCCCGCCCTCCCTCCACCTCTTCCCACCCAGGCTCCGCCCCCTCTCCCCAGTCCCCCTGCTGCTTTCTGCTCTCTGCCCTCCTCCGAGCGCCTCCAGCCGTCCGCCAAACAGCTGATCGGTGCCCCTGCCCCACGGCTGTGGTAGGGCTGCCAGGCGTCCGGTTTTCGCCCTGGTGGGTGCTGACCGGGACGTTAAAAGTCCGGTCGGCGGTGCAGCGGGGCTAAGGCAGGCTCCCTGCCCTGGCTCTGTGCGGCTGCCGGAAGCAGCCGGCATGAACCTGCAGCCCTAAGCGCAGGGGCGGCCAGGGAGGCTCCACGTGCTGCCCCCACCCCGAGCGCCGCCCCCTCAGCTCCCATTGGCCAGGAACCACAGCCAATGGGAGCTGCCGGGCTGGCGCCTGCAGGAGAGGGCAGTGCACGGAGCCTCCCTGGCCACCCCTGTGCCTAGAAGCCAGAGGACAGTCGCCGCTACTGGGAGCCACGTGAGGTAAACTCCGCCCACAGCCCACACCCTGCTCCCCTGCCCCAGCCCTGAACCCCCTCCGGCACCCCAACCCCCTGCCTCATCCCTGAACCCCCTCCGGCACCCCAACCCCCTGCCCCAGCCCTGAACCCCCTCCCGCACCCCAACCCCCTGCCTCATCCCTGTACCCCCTCCTGCACCCCAACCCCCTGCCTCATCCCTGAACCCCCTCCCGCACCCCAACCCCCTGCCTCATCCCTGAACCCCCTCCCACACCCCAACCCCCTGCCTCATCCCTGAACCCCCTCCGGCACCCCAATCCCCTGCCCCAGATTGGAACCTCCTCCCGCATCCCAACCCCCTGCCTCATCCCTGAACCCCCTCCCGCACCCCAACCCCCTGCCTCATCCCTGAACCCCCTCCCGCACCCCAACCCCCTGCCTCATCCCTGAACCCCCTCCGGCACCCCAACCCCCTGCCCCAGGTTGGAACCGCCTCCCGCACCCCAACCCCTTGCCTCATCCCTGTACCCCCTCCCGCACCCCAACCCCTTGCCTCATCCCTGTACCCCCTCCCGCACCCCAACCCCTTGCCTCATCCCTGTACCCCCTCCTGCACCCCAACCCCCTGCCTCATCCCTGTACCCCCTCCTGCACCCCAACCCCTTGCCTCATCCCTGAACCCCCTCCAGCACCCCAACCCCCTGCCTCATCCCTGAACCCCCTCCCGCACCCCAACCCCCTGCCTCATCCCTGAACCCCCTCCGGCACCCCAATCCCCTGCCTCATCCCTGAACCCCCTCCTGCACCCCAACCCCCTGCCCCAGTCCTGAACCCCCTCCCGCACCCCAACCCTCTGCCCCATCCCCAACAGAGCCCACACCTCCAACCAGAGCCCTCGCACACACCCCGCACCCCAACCCCCTGCCCCATCCCAGGACACACTCCGAACCCCTTGTCCCCACCCCCATCTACAGCCCCCACATCACAGAGCAGAGACACAGAACAGCCAGCCCCCATCACCCCCCACTGTCCCCCACCACAGAGCACCCTGCCCCTCATCAACCACCCACACTACAGAGCAGACACAGAGCACCCAGCCCCCATCACCCCCCAACAACCACGCCAGACCACAGAGCAGAGACACAGAGCACCCATCCCGCCTCCCTGACTCCACTTAGCGCTGCAGCGGGACCCAGGGTCTCCTGGTTCTTGGGCGTCAGCAGCAGAATTGAACCAGCTCCAGTCCGAGCCCCGTACAGCCCCTGGAGGGCCGGGGGCCTGCCCGGCTGGGAGGGACCCTGCAGAGCCGGTTTGGCACGGCTGAAGTTACCCGGCAGAGCCCAGCGTGACTCTCCGCTGCCAGGCTGGGTCTGCATCCGGCCATCACGTCACGAGAGCCACAAGCGCATTTGGTCTGGAAACCGACCAGAGACGATAACCGTGGGGCCCAGAAAAGCCCCTTCTGGAGTATAAACACCCGAGGAGCTGCTGCTTAGCTTCCCCAGCCGGGTCAGGTCGCCTTTCTCTCTGCCACTAGCCCAGCGACAGCGTGACACTCTGCAGACCACGGAGACGCCGGCTGCATCTTAAACCCCTCCCGTGGAACGACTCCCTGGCCACGTGCACCGAGACCAGCCAGCAGTGGGGAGCGAGCCGGAGACCTTGCATGGCCCTGCCACCGGAGACGTGGGAGCTGCTCCGGTAACACCCAGTAAGGAGCAGGCCCTGCCGGAGCCGGCTGCTGGAGGGAGACGTGACCCCACCTGGGCCCAGCGTGTCCCTGGTACACACAGCGCATGCCAAGCGCCTCGGGCCCAGAGGAGAGCAGGGACTACGTTCCCCAGCAGCCCCCTTCCCACGAGCGACGGGGAAGCAGCAGTGGCCTGGGGAGCCATGAGCTACGGGGAAGCTGGATTCAAAGCGGAGTGCCCAGGAGCCGTGGGCAGAGCCACGTGTGGGACACGGCAGCCGGGGGCAGGGCTGTGTGGGGCTTATGGGGGAGCAGCAGCGGCTGGGCAGGGCCCCGGGGAGAGACGCTGACTGAGCCTGGCCTGGAAACCAGCCTCTTTGCTGGACCAGAGACTGGACTGGAGCCCCCCCGGCGCTGGCCTGCAGAGCCCTGACTGGAGAGCGGCCTGGCCCAGGGGCCAAACAAGAGCCGCGGTTGCCCACTTTGAGCTGTGAGTGATTAAGGGGGGATCTGCAACCTTCCCGTTCCCGCCAGCCCCAGGAATTGCCCTTTCCTGCGCCTGTGTCGGGTGGGTCTCGGACCCCCCGGGGCTCCCCCTGACGTGCCCACAGTGCTAATCTGTGAGTCATGGCACACTGGGCACAGGGCTGGCGCCCAAGGGGGTGGTGTGCTCCAGCCCTGAGCAGCCCTAAGACTTAGGGCCCTAAGATTGAGCCCTCCCGCCCCCCAGCTGGGTCCCCAGACCCTCACCTCAGCCCTTCTCCAGGTTGCCTCCTGGGGGAAGTATCCATAGCAGTCGTCTTGGAAGGAGAACCAGCCCCTGGGACAGAACGCAGCCTGCACCCCTGCAGAGAGAGGGGGCCGGGGGCAATGGTGGGGACAGGACACCGCGGTTAGAGGCTGTTCAGAGCTGTGACTTTCCCATTAGCACGAATAACATCGGGTCCCGTTTGGGGCTGTGTCTGACTGGCAGGACCCTCCTGGCTCTGGGGCTGCAGGAAGAAGCTGGGTTTGCCCAGACCCCACTTTGGCAGAACGGGGCCCCTGGAACCCAGCCCAGAGCCGGGATCCCAGCAGGGCCTCTGGGTTTGAATGGGGCCTGGGCTCCTTTCCCCAGGGCTCCCTGGGGGGAGGAAGGAGCCAGTGCACTGTTGGGGGCGGGGGGTTGAGAACCCCTCCCTGCAGCTGCCCTAAAGAGCTCCTGGATACCCACCTCGGGGGGAGATACGGACCCCAGGTCCCCCACCCCGCTGCATCCCTTGGACAGAGGCAACCCCGGCCAGGAACAAGCTTCTCGGGCCGCAGCACTCACCCAGCGCCAGGGGCAGTGGGCGGCGGCGTCTCTCCCAGGCTGGGCGCTGAGCCACTGGCTGGGCTCCTGGTTTATGGACTCAGTGGGGAAGGGGCTCTGGGGGCAGGGCAGTGATATAAATTCACCTCCCACCGCAGCAACCAGCCCCCGGGGACTCCGGCTCCGAGGGGCCGGGCAGGGACTCACCTGCCAGCGAGGGGTTAAAGATCAGGCAGCCGAGGAGGCAGAGGCTGAAGTAGGCGACTGGCCCCATCTTCTCGCTTCCCCTGGGGAGAAACACACCAGGGAGATGGGGCCACGAGAGACGGAGACGCCCTGGGAGTGACCCCACACCGCCATGGGGCATTTCCCATGGGGAGGCGCTTCGGAGCTGGGCTGTTTGCTAAGGAGTCTGGCAGGGCTGGAAGGGCCCTGAGGGATCCCAGCCCCCAGCCCCAGGGACAGGCTCACAGCCCCCCGTGGGGCAGGGGAGCTGTGTGGGGCCCTTCTCCCTGGGCTGGTTCCTAAGGGCCCGTCTGCCTGCGGCTCTCCCTGCCCCTCCTCTCCAGCCACGCAGGGCAGGGCAGGGACGCTGGGAGCGGAGCCCCAGGGAGGATGCTCAGCACCGACACACGGGGACGGGGTGCCGGGGCCGCGCTGTGGGGGAAGGGCTGGGGCAGAGACGGCCCCAGGGACTCACACAGGGAAAGTCCAGCCATGAGGCCCCATCACAGGGCTGGGCTGCCAGCCAGTGCCCAGCACCCAGCGCGGAGGGAGAAGGGATGGGAGGGGACAGGGACTCACCTGTCCGTCCGTCTGTCTGTCTGTCTGGGCGGCTGGTCCGTAGCGCTGGGAACTGGAGTTCAGCCTGTGCCGGGCGCTGGGGCTCGAGGGGTTTATAGCCCAGCAGAGGAAGGGGGGCAGGGAGGCGGCTGAACAGGGAAATCAAACTACCTGCCAAACCAGGTAATCCAAGCCCAGCACAAACAGAGATTAAAGACATTTCCCCACCCATCCGTTCAGCTCATGGGGGCGGGGAGGCGTTATCACCCTCAGCTGCTCCCCACACTCTGCTGATGGGTCAAGCAGTCCCAGCCCTTGGGCCCGGGGGGAGCAGGCACCAGGCAAGTCTCATGGTGCGTCTGGCCCATCAAGGGGTCTGGTCTCGGCTCAGCTCCCCACTGCTCCCGGCCGCCAGCACTGCCCTGCATTGGGGGGAGCCCACGCTGCACCCGGACATAGGAGGCTTCTGCAATCAGGTGCCTCTGGGCAGGGCCCCTCCCAGCTCCACCGGGCAGGGCCCTAGAGGGGCTGCGTAGGCTGCAGGGGGGACAATCGTCGTGGGGCACAGGGGCGGGCCTGGGGAGCCACGGGGGGATGGCGGGCAAAGGGAACCGAGGCTGATGATCAGGAGGATCTGTGGGGCTGGGGCACTGTCCCCTAAGGGAAGGGTGGAAGCTCCCACCTGGACAGGTCAAACCTGGCATCACCTGAGGCCAAATCTACACTTAAAACTTTTGCCGTTACAGCAAGGGGGGTCAGGGGGGGTTTTACAGCACTTTAATTCCAGCCAAAGCCCCAGTGCGGACGCAGTTGTCCCAGCAGAGCAGTGCTGTTGCTGGCAGCGTGCTTTTCCTTCCAGGAACCGGTATAAACCATATCAGGAGAAGAACATTTTGCTGGTCTAGGCACTAGGCCGGTTTGCAGGTACGTCTGCGCCTGTATAGCTACCCCGGCAAATCTGCTCCGGTGTGAACTAGGCCCCGGTCTCGGCCAGGCACTGGGGGATCAGGGACACGCCACCACCGGCCGGGTGGGAGTGAGCCACAGAGCCAAGGGTCACACGGATCCCAGCGCAGCCCATGTCCCCTCCAGGGCGGCAGAGCAGAGTTCGGCAAAGCATCACGCTTGTGAATCCGCAGGGCGGGTGGGGCCAGCGGCCATTGTTCAGCTGCAAGAGGCAGATCAACGTGCCACCTTCCGGGACCTCTCAGAAGGAGCTAGCCAAGGCACCGGCCAATCCCCTCCCTCGGCTGTTCAAACAGAAACAACAGCCGAGCCAGCCGCAGTCTGTGCTCCGAAAATCCCAGCAGCAAGATAGAGTCTGGAGTCACAGGGCAAGTCACATGTCCATGCATGACTGTTCTTTTACAGCGAGAGCAGCCATTGCTCACATGCTACCTTGAACATTCCCAGGAAGACTTCTCATGTGGACTGGCATCTCCCAAGGTCCATTGTCAGTTAAGTGTTTCCTGACTGGGCACTTAACTTGCAAATTCCTTTCTCAAGAAGCTGACCAAGTGCTTCACTAATGCTATTTAGAATTAAACACAGCGAGATGCAAGTACAGAGCTAATTTTCCTAACTTCAACTACAGAAATGATACACACATGCAGACAGCATCATCATAACCAGCGAATCACAACCGTTCCATAGACACCTCACACGGCAACCTTTGGACAAGATTTGCTGCAAATATATAACAGTGGTTGTAACAAGGATCTACACGGGCACAGGTTATGTCAGTAACGTCACACAGGGATCCACCCCCTCCCCCGGCGCCTGCTCACCAGGGATCCTCCCCCTCCCCCGGTGCCTGCTCACCAGGGATCTGCCCCCCGCCTCCCTCCCTCCTGTAGCGAGCAGAAACACACTTGTCATGGCTGACTTGCCTTGCATGACGTGAGCTGGAGCACAGGGTCTCTGCTAACAGGCGCTCTGTGCCCCGGAGATGGGGCGCCCTCAGGAGGCCCATGCCCCATGGCCTCCCCACCTGTATCTGAGGGGTCTCCAGCCAAGTGTGCCCCTGCCCATCACGCTGGAGTCAGGGAGCCCAATCCCCCGGGGCCTGGGCCTGTCCAGGTGGAGGTAGTTTAGCTCGACCCTTTCAGCCGCCCTCGGGTCACAAGCAGCTCAGAGCATGGCTGGTCCCTGAGGGCCACCAGGATGAAGAGGTTTCCTGTCCCAGATCTCCTGCTGCCCCAAGGGCTCTTCACTCTCTTTCTGTGCAAATATTTGCTCTCTTCACGCTGTTAGAAATTCTTTCCCAGTCACCCATGTCAGCTGCTTGCCATGATTACGGGATGTGCTCCCCAGAGCCAGCGCTGGCGTCCCTCCAGACCCACTCAAAGGCTGTGTAAACATTTCGAAGCACCCGTGGGGCCAGAGGCAGGGTCCAAAGAAATTCCCTGATGCATCGTTAGCCTCCATCACTGGGCTTGTGTGGCTGCAAACGGGGGCGGGGGGCAGAGGGAGCTGTGATGAATTGGGGCTACGTCTGCAGAACTCATGCATTCCGACTGCTCTTGGGACGTGGTATGATGAAGTGCCGCTGTGTCGTCAGCTCCTACGTGGATGTGAACCCACCACGGCTGAGAGGGCCCGTAGCATGTACACCCCACACGGGTGCAAAGGGAAATGCTTGAGATGAATAATGGTGCTTAAACCTCACAAAAAGCTATGCGATAAAAAGCAGCTGTATCCTTAGAAAACCCCGTTTAGCTGATTCCTCTGACGGCAGGGGGGAAAGGTAGGAGCACTGGAAAGTTACCTGGAGGAGAACAAAAGAGGCCAAGTGCTCGGGAGTGGGTAGGGGTGACGCTGGCAGACCAGGTGCCAGCTCCTGCCAAGTCCCCGTGTGTCAATCGAACACTGAGAAATACATGGCTGTCGTCAGCCTGGCTCACCGGCTTTCATCTTCTGAATAGCTCTCTCGTTTCCTTTTCCTGCTCAGACATCGGTGGATAGTTTGTTATAGGACTGGCTGCAAGCGTTGTCTTCGGTGTAAGGCCTAAAGTGCAATTGACCCGGAGTAAATGATGGGTCCTTTGGGATGGGGAGTAACTTGAATATCGCTGTGAGTTTTGGTGTAAGGGACCGTCTGTCACAAGGCAGGCTCACCTGGGTGGCATGACGGGTCGGAGTACCCACGGGACTCTCTGGGACTCTGTGTTGAGGCTCTTACAGTGCCTGAGGAGTTCACACTTGGTGAACTCTACGTATAGGACTCACTGCCAGTCTGGGGGAAAGAACAGGAGTACTCGTGGCATAAGCTTTCGTGGGCTACAGCCCACTTCATCGGATGCATAGACTGCAGCCCACGAAAGCTTATCCTGAAATAAACGTGCTAGTCTCTAAGGTGCCCCAAGGACTCCTGTTCTTTTTGCTGACACAGACTAACACGGCTGCGACTCGGAAACCTGCCAGTCTGGGATTTGTGCCCTGGTTTAAACCCACAAGAACAGGGGCCAGACAGGAAGCATGGGCAGGAGACGGCAAGGACACCAAAGTGAGGTGAAGGGCTCCAGGAGGGAGAGGTCACCCAGTACGTAGCAGCTTCCTGGGGCAGAGGGAGCTGCTTGCTTTCCTGAGCCCAGATGTCTCCAAGGGCTCTGGACAACCCATGGGAGTTGGGCCCCTGCCCTGTGTGGTGAGGAGCCTGAGGCAAGGGCGTACATTTCGTGTGTCTGGTTCGGGATGCTCTGTACTCTCCTGTGCTTTACATGACGGAGCGTCAAAGATCATAAAGGAGTCTGACTGGGCCTGGCTGGAAAGCCCCGTTTCCGAGAGTTGGTGCCCAGGAGTGTGCCAGGGAGACCAAGGGAGGAGCCCATGCTGCAGCCTGCTGAGGCTCCGGGAGTAGGGGGATCCTGAGCACGGGGGGCTTGGCTTCCCCTCACAGCCTCCTGGCGGGTGGCCAGCAAGGGGTGTCTGCTCGGATCGGTGACCAGGCCCCCCGCAGCGCCCAGCGTGCTCTGTGCCTCGGCCATTACTCGCTGGATCAATGACCCGCAGGGGCCGTGCTGCGGGCCCCGTGGGAGGCGTGACCGGAAGTCAGGCTGGGGAGCGCCCAGAGAACATGGCAAGGTTAGCTAAGGGCGGGGAGATTCGGGGCAGTTCCCAGTTCCCAGAGGTTGTGTGGAACCCTAGGTACCCTCACAGAGCAGGGTCTGAATGAGGGACCCTCAGCCCCCTGCCACTTGCGCTCTGCCAGGAAGTCACACAGCTGTGTGCTAGCGAGCAATGGGATGCTGGGAGCCAGGATTCCTGGGTTTCATACGCGGCTCTGGGAGGGGAGTGTGGGCTAGTTGCTAGAGCAGTGGTTCCAGGTGGGACAGCCAAGCCCATAGAATTGGCATACTCCAAAGTGGCTACCCAAGTGACCGAGCCTTGAGTCCACGCCGGGCCCTGTCATAAATAGAGAGGAAAGAGTAGCCTAAAATCCCGACTTGGCAGCTGTGCTGAATCGCCTACCTGGAAGGGGTTAAACAGTTCAAACAACCTAGTTGGCACCTGACCAGAAGGATCAATGAGGAAAGAAGAGACTTTCAAATCTGGGGGCAGGGGGAGGATTTGTTTGTTGTTCTCTTTGTTTGTTCCCTCTCCGGATGGAGAGAGAAGCCAAACAGGGACACGAGCTCCTGAAAATATACCTGCAATAATCCATCTAAAATCACAGAAATTGTAAGTAGGGCAAGGAAATGCGTTCAGTTATCATTTGTTTTAGCTATGCTACTGAGGTAGTTTTATTCCTGTTTTTGTAACTGTGAAGCTGAGCCTAGAGGGGAATCCTCTGTGTTTCAGATCTTTTTATTACCCTGTAAAGTTACCTTCCATCCAAGTGACCCTTCCCTGAATTTTTGTGTAAATCACTTGGTGGTGGCAGCAATACCGTCCAAGGACAAGGAAAGGATTTTGCCTTGGGGAAGTTTTAGCCTAAGCTGGTGGAATATAAGCTTAGGGGGTCTTTCATGGGGGTCCCCACATCTGTACCCCAGAGTTCAGAGTGTGCGGGGGGAACCCTGATAGGTCCTGACCTGGCCTATCAAATTTCAAGCCATTCTGACTAGGTGTGTGGATTTTAGAGAAGATGCAGATTTCAGCACTGAAGAGATACTTGGATGCAAGTTGGACGGTGGAAGAGGCTCTTGCCTTCCCATCATTCCTGGCCAGCCCTGGCACAGAGCTAGGGACTCACCCGCTGTTCAGCTTTTCCAGGCTGAAAGCTGACTGCCCATTCCCTGGCTTTAGGGAGGGGTGGGGGGAGGCTGGAGGGGGTGATGTGCATTCTGGGTGCTGGTTTACTGCAGTGGAGCATCACTGACCGAGGCCGGCCGGGGGTCAGGCCCAGGAGTTGTACAGAGAAGCTCATTCTGCTGCCTTGCTCGCTTTGGCTCTCCCCCGCTGCCTGGACAGGTGCCGCACTCTTGTTTGGTCACCTCTCCCCTCCTCCACGTCAGGTTTTGGTCCTCAGACCCCTGGGGGCCCTCTGGACACCTGCTCCTGCTGCTACTGATTCTGTTGGTTCTTCTTCTTCGCCGAAAGCACCTTCGGTGCTGCCTTGATTGACGCCTCTCGAGCCATGAAGCCCTCACCCTCGGGACTGCCTGGATTTCAGCTGGGAAAGTCAGATTTGCCATCCCAGAGCAGAGCAGTGACCCCCCCTAGCCCAGGGTCCTGTCTCCTGCCCATACTGCTCAGACCCGTGTGTGCCAGAACAGTCTGTCCCATGGATGTGAGGGGCAGTGATTTCCCTACACCCCCCCCCCCCCGAATTTCCTCAACACCCCCCAGTTTTGTGAACTAGTTACATGCCAATGTAGTGACATCCCCCCCAGTAAATTCGAACACCCCCCACCCATTTCAATTCCTGGGGAGGCCACTGGTGAGGGGTCACGTGAGCAGTGAGCATGTGACAATGCTGGAGCTGCCCGTAATGGTTTCTCAACACTGTTCCCGATCACTATCACTGTGTGCCGGGATTAAGTTATTCAATAGCAGGAAAGGGGAGGTGGAACCCGATACACACTTCTCAGCCAGCACTTCCTGGGACAATGCACACGCCAGTCGCTTTGAGGCCCTGTCTCAGCCCAGCCAGACCGGTTTCCCCAGGAAGGACACAGTCCCCGTGCAGAGGAGGGATCCAAGACCACTTAAAGAGACGCTCCCTCCCTCAAGGGGTGAGGTAGGTTTTAGAGACTGGGAACCCAGAGCAGAGGGCTCAGTCCGGTAAGGCATACCAGCAAGAAAGTGGCCGGCAGTACACAGCCGACCATACCGGAGCCGCTGATGGGGACGGGAGCAAAAGGGGCAGCTGCCTCCGGGCTCTGGCAGCAATTTAAAGGGCCCGGGGCACAGCAGGGCACAGCAGCTGTGAGTGGGGTGCAGAGAAGGGATGGGCACATTAAAGGGACTTTTGGGTTGCTGGACTTAAGACCCTGAGGGGAAAAGGACACTGCTCAACCTACTTGGGGGTGGGTCTTTTGCTCATGGTTTGTGTTTATGAGCCCTATTTGTGGTGTATCCCCAAATGAATGCCGCATTATTTCCCTCCTTTTATTAAAAGTTTTTGCTACACTCAGACTCTGTGCTTGCGGGAGGGGAAGTATTGCCTATTAGAGGCACCCAGGGGTGCTGTGTAATTATCCCAGGTCACTGAGTGGGGGCTCAAGCCGGTTTTATGTAGTATTGTTGAAATGGAACCCCTAGATACTGAACCCGGCCCTGGTTGCTGCCAACTCAGACTGGCAGAAGAGTTACATAAGCAAGCTCTCGGTGTCCTTTAGGGCTACTGCAGGCCAAGCACAGGGGATCTTTGCTGATGCTTACTAATCGTTGACTCTCGGAGTACAAGCAGCATAAAAGATGGGGGCCCGTTGCTTATTATAGCAGAGCGTTAACAGGTCCAAAAAACAAACTGGGAATTTGTGAGCAAACTGCTCTAGCTGCCCACTGGACACTACAAAAAGCTCAGGCAATTATCGGCGCAAGCAAGGTGATTGTAAAGAGTCACCATGCACTGGGGAAATTACTCAGTCAGGAAAATCTGTCTAAAGGACATGTGAGAATAGATACAGCCATTCAATGGGTCTTTGCTCTCATGTCCGAGAATGTGCAATTAGTCCCACTAATCTGTATGGGGATTGACTATAAGCGGTCGGGAACATGTCTGTGAACCCCAGCGGGAATCCAAAACACACCCCATCTTTAAAGCAACCCCAATTGAACAGGTGATTGGGAAAACCATTTGGTTTGTGTATGGTAGTTCATATTATACCGAAGGAAAACGAGTCACTGGCTTTGAAGGGATTTGTTTAACGGGAGACCTGCAGAAAGTTAACTCCTTCTAGTACAAACTAATCAAAGGAGAAACACAGTTGTAACAATGCTGGTTCTGGCGAGACCCAACTGAGAGTGCCAATTCAGGACAAATTGCTTTAGGCAGGGCAGTTACAGCCCAAGGCTGGGGTTTTTCCACCTCTAAGGCAAACCAAACCATCCAGACAGAGAAAATTTTGGTCTCACCCCACTGGGTAACCACAAGTCACACAAGCAATTCCCTTAGACACTCCAGTTTCCCAGTATCACCACCAGTGCCACTCGTTATGGGGACAAATGGTCATGAAAACCAATGCCCCAGTAAAAGAAAAAAGGTTCTCCTGATCCCAACGGACCAAGCCCCCAGATCCAGGTCAATATACAAATCAGATCTTACCCACAAATCACGCTGTTGCCAATCCTTTAGAATCTAAAATCTAAAGGTTTATTCATAAAAGGAAAAAGGTCTAGGTGAGAGCTAGAATTGGTTAAAAGGAATCAATTACATACAACAATGGAAAAGTTCTTGGTTCAGTGATGAAATAAGCTGCAGCTTCAAATCAAGTCTCTGGAACATCCCCAGCTGGGATGGGTCCTTCAGTCCTGTGTTCAGAGCTTCAGTTTGTAGCAAAGTCCCTCCAGAGGTAAGAAGCAGGACTGAAGACAAGATGGAGATGAGGCAGCTGCTTTTTATAGTCTCTTCCAGGTGTAAGGACACCCAAAATGGAGTCGGGAGTCACATGGGCAAGTCCCTGTATACCTTGCTGAGTCACAGGCATGTCCGCCTTCTCTCAATGGGTCAATTGTGTAGCTGATGGTCCTTAATGGGCCATCCAGCAGGCTAAGTCAAGCTGACGCCAATTTGTCTGGGGTCTTCCCCAGAAGCACAGCACAATTTGAAATACAGACAGTATAGATCCAATATTCATAATTTCAACTACAAAATTGATACACAAATAGCATAATCATAACCAGCCAAGCATAACCTGGTCTTAGACACCTCATTTGACCCCCTTTAGATAAGATTTGGTGCCACTACAGGACCTTTGTTGCAACAATGATCTATATGGTCCCCGTTATTGTCAATAACATCTAGGGTGACCAGACAGCAAGTGTGAAAAATCGGGACAGGAGGTGGGGACATAATAGGAGCCTATATAAGAAAAAGACCCCAAAATTGGGACTGTCCCTATAAAATCGGGACATCTAGTCACCCTAATAACATCACAGCAGACAAGCCCAAATCTCTCCGGGCAGGGGAGGGAAGTCAGAGGTGCCGCTCCAGGGTGGGCCTGAGGGACAGGATGGGTGCTGGTGTCGATCGACCGGGAACAGGGGAGGGGGCGCAGATGAAAGGTGAGTTTGGCAGATTAGACAGGAAGAGATCCTAGACAAGTTGGGGGACGCCCGGTACCTCACTACCATGGATCTTACCAAGGGCTACTGGCAGGTGGCCCTGGACCAGGAGGCCAGGGCGAAGTCAGCCTTCACCACCCCCCTAGGGCTCTTCGAGTTCCTGGTCCTGCCTTTCGGCCTCAAGGGGGCACCTGCCCCCTTCCAGCACCTGGTGGATCAGTTGCTCAGGGGGATGGAGGGCTTTCCTCTGGCGTATATTGACGATATCTGTGTCTTTAGCCAGACCTGGGAAGAACACGTGTCCCAGGTGAAGAGGGGCCTGGGTCGCCTCCAGGATGCAGGACTGACCATAAAAGCTGAAAAGTGCAAGGTGGGGATGGCAGAGGTGTCCTACCTGGGCCACAAGGTAGGGGGCGGCCACCTGAAGCCGGCCAAAACGGAGGCAATCAAGGACTGGCCCGCTCCCCAGACTAAGAAGCAGGTCCATGCTTTCATTGGGATGGTGGGGTACTACCGGAGGTTTGTACCCCACTTTAGCTCCCTGGCCGGACAAGGTGGTCTGGACCGAGTAGTGCCAGAGGGCTCTCTGTGCACTGAAGGGGGCACTTATCCAGGGCCCGGTGCTGGTAAACCCGGACTTTAACAAACCCTTCCTGGTGTTCACCGACGCCTCAGACACGGGGCTGGGTGCGGTGCTGATGCAAACTGATTCTACGGGGGAGAGACACCCCATTGTGTACCTGAGCAAGAAGCTGCTGCCCCGGGAGCAGCACCATGCAGCCATGGAGAAGGAATGTCTGGCCATGGTGTGGGCCCTCAAAAAACTGCAGCCGTATCACTTTGGGCAGCGCTTCACGGTGTACACTGACCATTCACCCCGACGTGGCTACACCAGATGAAAGGGGCTAATGCCAAGCTGCTGAGATGGAGCCTGCTCCTTCAGGGTTATGACATGGAGGTGGTCCATGTGGCGGGGAGGGACAATGTTATAGCGGACACTTTATCACAGAGCGGGGGCCCTGAACTTCCCCAGGTCACTGGCTAAGTGACCCTGCTCCGTTCAGACTGGAACGGGGGAGAGATGTGACAAAGTGGGGGATTTTCTTGTTTTTCCAATGGTTTGCATGCAGAGGGGGTGGGACTCAGTTTCCCTGGGTGTTACGGGTTTAACGAGGTGATGGGAGAGGGAGTTTGTGGTTACAGGGGACCGGCGAGGGGACTTGGGACCCTGACCAATGGCCTGGAGAATGGAGACCCTGGCGACTGGTGGCCTGGTGACCAGGAGGCCCAGCTCGGGAGTCACAGCCGGTTCTGGCCAGTGGGAGGACAAAGGGCTGTGGAGAGAGGACCCCGGTGACCTGACCAGCCGCTTCCAGCCAGTGAGGAACAAAGGATAGAAGAGAGGAGGCCCAGGGGCCGAAGACAAAGGACAGGGGAGGAGCTGTTGGGGGAGACGATATTGGATGATCGGATGGAAAGAGGGGGTGGCAGGACTGGGGTGAGAGAGCAGCCTGAGCCCACCTGGATGCAGGAGAGATCTAGATGTACTGGGCTGAGGGAGGCCAGGCCTGAGGGCCCGGAGAGTTTCCTGTGCTGGGTTCAGATGCTCAATAAACCCTCCTGTTTTACACTGGCTGAGAGTCACTCTGGGCTAGAGAACAGGGGGCCTGATTCCCTCTGGGGGTGGAGGCCATGGGGGTCCAAAGCGAGTGCACTCCTGAGGGGGCCCACGGCAAGAGACGGGCGTGCTGAGGCTTAGAGAGGTGCGGCTCCAGGAGGCGGAGGGGCCTATGGCTTAGCCCTTGAGAGAGAGTGGACCCCCCAAGAAGGGCTGTCGCACTGAAGGGGGTTCCTCCCAGGGACCGTACGGGGCCAAGAGTGGGCACGACCTGTGAGTCCGTGATACGTGGATTCACAGAGCTCCCCCCAACCCGCCTCTGTACCCTAACACTCGTTCGGGGAGAGCCATCCCACCTTGGGATGGTCCCACTGAGAAGGGCAGAGGGCCAGGGAAGGGGCCTGTCCCCCCAGTCTGGCAGAGGTGTGAGCCCGGGGGCTTTGTGCCTCTAACGGCGCTTTCCCCTGCTCCTCAGCAAGTGTCTCCAGGGTGTGTTTCCCCGGCCGCTCTGAGCCAGAACCCAGCATTGGAGGCCGTGTTCCCAGGGGTGCAGGGCGCTAAAGAACACCCAGAAGCTGCCAGCGTGAACTCACTTCCGCTGCCCCGATGCATTTATTACGTTTGGGATTTCCCAGTCAGGCCCTACCGGCCCGGCAGCCGGCACATCCTCCCGCCCACTGCCTGCCCCCGGGGCTGCCCCGGAGCCCAGTGCAGGGGGCACTTGCTCTCGGGGTGCTGGCCCTACTGCTGACCTGCAGCTACCAGGCTGCTGAGCCGGGACAGGGGCAGCAGCCCCGCAGGCGTGTCGCGTTCCCAGAGTCCATGGCACTTAGTGTCAAACCACCGCAGGGCTGTCCTCAGGCTGGCTTTCTCGCCCGTGTCGCTCGGCCTGTGCCCCCGGCACCGCTCACACACCGCCAGCTTCCCTGGGAACCACAGGAGGAGAGAACGCGTGAACTCGGCCGATTCTTTTCAAACTCTTGGATGCAAGTTATGTGGTCCTGCTGATTTAAAACTATTCCACTTTCCTAGTTCATGGAATCACAGAAACGCAGGGGGACCTCAAGAGGTCGTTTAGTGCAGGGCCTTGTGCTGAGGGAGGACCAAATAAACCTAGCTCATCCCAGCTCAGCATCCCTGACAGGTGTTTGTCCAGCCCAGTCTTAAAAACCTCCAGTGACGGGGATCCCACCACCTGCCTTGGGAGCCCGGTCCATAGCTTCACCACCATGAGAGTTGGAAAGTTTCTCCTGATATCAAACCTAACTCTCCCTTGCTGCAGATTAAGCCCATTACTGCTTGTCCTGCCTCCAGCGGACACGGAGAATGATCGATCCCCATCCTCTGTATACCAACCCGTAACATGGTTGAAGTCTGTTCTCGGGTCCCCCCTCAGTCTCTGTTCTCAGGACTAAACATGCCCAGTTTGTTTGACCGTTCCCCATAGCTCAGGTTCTCTAAACCTTCATCGTTTCCGTTGCTCTCCCCTGGACTCTCTCCAGTTTGTCCCCACCGTTCCTAAAGTGCGGCACCCAGACCTGGACCCAGTATCCAGCTGAGGCCTCCCCAGTGCCAAGCAGAGCAGGACAGTTCCCCCGTGTCTGACACACGACACTCCTGTTAACCCCCCCGGGATGATATTCTCCATCTCCCTCTTCGCACCTGCATCCCGCTGTGGACTGATATTTCGTTTGTGAGCCACGGGAACTCCCAACCCCTTTGCAGCAGGGCTGCTGCCGCTTAGCTCTCGTGCCATGCCCTGGGCAGCACAAAGCCACCGGGAGCATTCTGTGCCACGCGACAGGGTGGCACTCACCTTTCGTGAGCTCCCGTGTCCAAGTGCGTGGGCCTGCACGCTTCTCTCAGTTTGTGGTGACTCCGGCCAAGTCACACACAGTCTGTATGTGAAATACAAATCAACCCCCTTTGGGGGTAAACAGTCCAACAGGGCCGATCTCCGTACCCCTCAGCTGGCCTTTCTCTCCCTGTAGCCCTCCCTGGGCTCAGGGCCTTACTTAGTCCAGCAGTCTGTAAACGGTCCCGGCCCTGGTCTCGAGCCGTACCCCCAGGGCTCCCTCCCTGGAGGCGATGTCCTCGCCTTCTCCGGGCCTTTCCGGCCCCAGCTCTCCAGCTGGGCCACTAAACAGTTCAGTTCCTCTCCCAGGTGTGCATCAAAGTCCAGGCCACTTCCCCAGCGGCTAATGGGGCCTCCGGGTCCTAGCCCAGGGACCTACGAATAGCAGCCGTCCGCCACGTCCCTTTAACTAACCTGCGCCACTGCTACAAGTCCCTGGGCCATTTGCCTGCGGCCCCAGCACATTCTTAACCCTTACCTCAGGGCCTTGTCCTGGCTGAGTCCTAGCAGCCAGCTCAGAGCTCCTTCTTGCTCCCCCGGTCCCTACCAGCAACTGCTCCCGTCCAGGTCCTTCAGCAGCTCCTCTGGCTCTTGGCAGCAACTGCTCTCTGCTCTGCACTGCAGCTCCTTTTATATGGACCTGCTGGGCCCAGACTGGCTGCTCCCTGCAGCCCCTCGGATGGGCTGCATCCCACGTAGCCTCTCTAGGCCACTTGGAGGCCTCACTTCCACGGCTTCTTTCTGGGACGGGGTGTGGTAGGACCCTGAGGCCTCCAGCAGGGTCACACGCCTCTATGATGTTCTGTCCTGAGTCAAGTCTGGGGTAGGATGCTTGTGAGGGACAGGTGTCTGGCACCATCCAGCCATCCTGTTTTTGGTTTTCCAGGGGGTCTTTTCCTGCCTTCTTTCATTGGATCAAAGTTGAAAATGGTTCTCACAGAGAAGTTGGCAGGCATTTGGAGTAGACGAACTTACCACCTTAGAAATCATTGGGTGACTGTTTAAGAGAGCAGGACCGGTTTCGTTAGAAAATGTGTCTCTTCATTCTGCTTGAATTCATACCATTTGAGGGGTTTGATTTTTTGAAGATGCTTCTTCTAGATGGTGTCCAACCTCACTCAGCTATTCCCCATTTTGTGGTTGTCGATTTGATCTTTCCTTCCTAAGTGCACTGGTTGTTAGTGAATTTCATCTTGCTGATTTCAGACCAAGTCTCCACTTTATGAAGGTCAGTTTGATTTCTAGTCCTGTCCCCCAAAGTGCTTGCACCCCCTCCCAGCTTGATGTCCCCCACAAATTTTATAGGCGTGCTCTCTGCTCCATTCATTAATGAAAATATGGAATAGTCCTGGCCCCAGGACTGACCCCCCCACTGGAGACATCCTCCCAGTTTGGTAGCTAACTGGTGGTTTTACTCTTTAAGTCTGTTTTTTCAACCAGTTCTCCACCCACTTATAGTCATTTCTTCTGGACCACGTTTCTCTAGTTGACTTATGAGAATGTCATGTGAGACTGTGTCAAAAGCCTGACTAAAATCAAGATAAGTCCTGTCTGCTGCTCCCCTCCCATCCACTAGGACAGTAACCCAGCCAAGGTTGGTTCAGCGTGATTTGCTCTCACAAATTCCCATTAGCTCTCACTTATCACCCTCTTACCCTCCAGGTCTCCGCTGGCTTTCAACACAGCCCAAGGTTGCTGCCCAGGTTTCGCTCCATTTCAAGGGTGGCTGGGGCAGTCACACTCTGCTCCAGTGCTTGGCAGGCCCGGCCGCCCCGTGACGGGCGATTTGTGAGTCTGCGTTCAAGCTTCGTCCCTGCATGACATGCCCCGCTCCTGGGAGAAAGGGCTGAAGTGGGGGAACCTCTTACCTCCTGACCAGCTTGGGACACCCGATTCCTCTTCCCTGGCAGGAGATTTGCTCCGAGCCGTAAGGTTCCAGGAGAAGAGTCTCGGGAAAGCGAAATGACATTGGTTCTAGTCTGTGCCGGCGCCTCTTTGCCGCCCTGGGCTGCACTGGGGAGAGGCAGCACGGTCGGGCCATCTCGGCCCTTTCTTCCCAGGAGCCAGTCCCCTGTGTAACCGCCAGCCTCGGTTCCTCCCCCCAGCTCAGTCTGGGTTGCTTTCGGCAGGCGCGACCGGCTCCTTCACTCGCTGGCTGGAGAGAGGGGCTGTGGGAGGGGAGCTCGGGTTATTTGATGGGAGTCCCTTTACCTTCTCTGGGCTGAGCTGTCTTTCTCCGTTTTCCCCAGGGCTGCTCCTGAGAGATGGGAGAGCGTCCCCGACAATCGCTTGCCCATCCTCGCCACCACGCTGCGACTGGCTCCCGAGGGCGGCTGGGAATCGGGCAGCAGCTGCAGGGAGAGACCACGGGATAGCGCTTACCATGCCACCAGGGCACAGCCTACGTGGTGTGGAGCAAGAAAAATGAGCACGCTCCAGCCGCAGGGCTGAGCTCTCCGCTCCGTGCTCACCCGTCCCGGGGGGTCCCCGAGGGGATGTACTGGGGTGTCTCCAACTCCAGCTTTGACCGCGGACTCAACCCCCAGATCCCCTACAGGTCCCACAGAACATGGGGACGGAGAGGGGCCCCCAGGGCACCCCGCCCCCCCGCACATGGGGACGGAGAGGGGCCCCCAGGGCACCCCCCTGCCCCGCACATGGGGACGGAGAGTAGGGTGACCAGATGTCCCGATTTTATAAGGACAGTTCCGATTTTGGGGTCTTTTCCTTATATAGGCTCCTATTACCCCCTCCCCCGTTCCGATTTTTCACATTTGCTGTCTGGTCACCCTAACGAAAAGGGGCCCCCAGGACATCCCACCCCCCCGTGCCTGGCCGTCAGGCTCAGCCTCCAGGCAGGCAGTTGAATGACCTGCACCCGTCGGGCCCGTCGCTGGCCGGGGGCTGCAGCGAGCCTGTCCCGGCCGGTGCCGCTGGCCTCACGCCCGGGCGACGTACCTGTGCAGGGGAGCTGGTGGAGGAGCTGCCCACGCTGAGCACCAGGCTGTGCGGGACGTGGATGGCGGGGTCCTTGGTGGTGATGGAGAGCCCCCGCTGCAGGATCTCCGCCAGCCGGCTCCAGAGCCGGAAGACGGCGTCAGGGTGCGCCTGGTGCAGCCGCAGGTAATACACCTTCCCCGTCACCACCTGCACCCGCAGCAGGCGCCGGCCGCTGTCCTGGACCGACAGCCTGACGTACCGCAGCGGCAGGAGCCTGGAGCCAAGGGAAAGCACAGGATGCCCGAGTCCCCAGGGGCAGCGAGCGGCTGGAGGGTGCCTGGGGCCCAGCGGGCTCTGGGGTGTGGACAGGGTCTGGCAGCGGGAGGGGCACGCTGAGAGCTCGGAGGGAGGGGGCCCCAAAGGGGCTGGCTGCAGAGCTCCATACCCCCGCATGGGGGGGGGGACGGGACACACAGCATGAACGGCCAGACAGGGGTTAACGGCATCGCCACTCCCCCCTCAGCGTGGCACTGACCCGACAGCGCCTGGGGGCGGCTGGGCTCCCTCTCCGCAGGAGCGGGACGAGGGGGTGCTGGGCCCCCCCGGATTTAGCAGCACAGCGGCAGCGCCCCCAGGCACCCCGGCCATGTGGGGCCGGGGCCGCAGACACGGGTGACAGACACGGTGTGTGCTCCACCACGCCCCATGGGCAGGGCAGCGCTCGGCACGCCAGCCCCCCAGACTCACGCACTCTGCCAGGGCACTGCAGTCAGCAGGCTGCACGAGAGAGAGGGGCAGGGGCAGGGGCAGGGGGGCGTCCTACCCTGGCCCCATGGAGCGGGATTCGGTGGGACCCAAGGGGCTTTTCCACCTCAGATGTCTAGCAGCTAAATCCCAGCACCCAGCGGCGAGGCTCCCCACCCCGTTCCTCACCTGCTAAGGGCCATGGAGGGCTCCTGGGGCTGGCCTGCCCCCCCGGGGGGGCTTTCTCCCAGCACCGCGAGCCTGGCGATCAGGAGCACGTTGGGGAGGGGCAGGCAGGGCTCCGAGGACGTCACCCCCAGGGTCACCAGTGTGGGGGCGTTGTGGATATCCACCCAGTTCCCCTGCTTCGTCACCTGCAGCGAGAAAACCCCGGGTCAACAGCAGGAGACGGAAACAGACCCTCACGGAGACGCTGCAGGACCCCCCGCCCCCGCCAAGCCACCGGTGCCAGGCCCCGGTGGAGGGGACGTGCCCGCAAGGTTCGCTCGGTCGCACAACGGAGCCAACCACCAGCTCCAGGGTGCCCTTCCTCCCAGTGCTTCCACGGACTCTGAGAGCTCGCTGCTCCCCGGGGTCCGAGGCTAGCGCCCAGTGAAAAACCATCCCCGTCGCGAAGCCACTGGCAGCCCCGGCACTAACCGCCCCCTGGGCCTGCCAACATGGAAGGTGGAGGCTCAGCTCCTCTCTCCCAGGGGCCAGACTGGGACATGGGGGTGGGGGGCTCAGAGCTTTAACACAGCTTTGGTCACTTATCCCCTTCCCCACACCTGGAGTTTGAGCCCAGTACCTTCAGCACCACCCCACAGGCCTATGCCACTTGTGTGCAAAGTGTAACTCCACTCCCTACAGCAGCAGTAGGCTGTTATCCTCTAGTGGGCCAGCCACTGGCAAGGGATGCTACACACCAGTCTGGCAGTGCCACTGCTCCCAGGGCCATTTTCAGAGGATCGCTGGGCACCTCCGGGCTGTGCTCCCCTCCCACCAAATGGATGCTGGGCCTGACCCCAGCAACCGGCTCCGAGCTGGTTATGAACTGGGTTTCTGACATGGCCCCTCATCGAGGCTGCTGGAAGGGACAAGACAGAACGCGAACGCGGGCACTCGGGGCGTCCCATGGCTGCTGCCTCAACCCTGAAGATCTCGACCTATGTCCGTTCCCCGGCACCAAACTTGGCGCATAGGTGATGCCCATGAAAGGGTTAATTCACCACACACACACACCCCAAGGCTCACTAATTAGCCAATGACAGTCGGTTCTGATGATCTCATCCTTCTAACTTGTGTTTTCATTGGCTGCTATTCACATGTAACAACCCTTCGGTCTATTCCAAGGGGAGCTGTGTGGGCTGCACTCCGGAGAGGGGAACCCTCCACCCCACCCCCGGTCAGCGCGAGCGCCTGGAACTGCCCTAGCCGGCGAGCACGTGGGAGGGAGGAGGGCGGGCTGGGGCGGGCTGGGGCTGGCTACGCCCAGGGGTGCAGAGATAGCTACAGAGGGCTGCTGGAGGGGGATGGACGGAGCTTCCTACAGATCCATCCCAGATCAAAGTCACATTCCGTTTTTGACCCAGTCCCTGGAACCTGAGCCTGCCCCTCTCCGTCCCGGGGAGAGTCCCACTCAGCCCTGGCCTGGCACACATCAGGGGCTCCACAGCTTGCCCCGTTAGGTGCTTTTTCAGCCTCTTCCTGCTGTGATTTGGCCCATCCTATCTCCTCAAAACTGGCAGGGCCTGGAACCCCCACCCCTATCCCCTTGCTTGGCCTCTTGGGCCCTGGGCAGGGGCAGCAGCCGGGAGAGGGGGCTCAGTAGGGAAGGGCAGAGGCAGAGAGCTGGTTCCCACATGGGCAGCAGCACGGGGGTGGGGGGGGGATACTCTTTTCCTCTGGTCTCTTTCAGGTGGACAGCGGGAGCAAGAGGATCCCAACTTCATGACATGGTGCTGAACCAGCCAGGATGGGCTCCGCACGGAGACTCGCAGGGAGCGGAGACCCAGCCGAGCCCGCAGGTGGGTGGTTTGATCCTTTGCAAGGCTTTTGCAGGTGAGCGGGGTGGGCAGGCCCAGGTACCAGTGGGCAGCCGGGAAGAGGCAGCATTTCTCGCCTAGCATTTCTCGCCTGTTCGTTCCCAGCTGTTCGGGCTCTGCCCAGGTGTATGTTCGGGGCCACGGGGCAGAGTAATCGGGGGACTCAATTGAACCGCACGTACAGGCTTGGCTTGAACTCTAAGCCCAGCTGTTTTGCCGAGAACAGCAGGGGCAGCGCTGCCAGGTGCCCCCAGAAAAGGCCTTTAGTCCCCCCATCCCCTGTGCACTGGGCAGAGGGCTCCCCCTAGTGGGGAGCACAGGCTGAGGGGTACGTGGGCTGCACGTCCCCCACTGCCCGAGGAGCTGGGCTGGGGAGACGCAGCTGCTGTGCCCGGGGGGGATTCCTAATGCCACAGCAACAGAGCTCCTGCCACCCGCCCCAGGGACGCTGCCAGGCCTGGCGATGGAAGCACAAGGCCCTAGAGCAGGACGCCTGGCCTGTGAGTTCAGCTTAGCTCTGCCCCAGCCTTTGGGACCATAAAGCAAACGGGGGGTGACATCTGCTGGAGCGTTGGAGTTTGGCTCCCACCGTGGGACACGATCCAGCCCTGAAAGGGGAGTTTGGGCCCGGTCCGGCTTGCCATGAATTCCTTGCTAGTGCCGCAGGAGCAGGACCGGGCAGCCCGGCAGTAGGAGGCTGTCTGGGCCAGGCGGAAGTACCTGGATGAAATTACTTTCAAACACGGCCGACTTGGGGAAAAGGTTGTAATCCGGAGAGCGGAGGAGCTGGCAGAGTATCCCACCTTCCACCCCGAGGTGCACGCCCGAGGCTGGGTCCTCGGCCAGGAACGTGCTGCAGCCACTGCCCACGCGGAAGCGCCGGCAGCCGGCCATGCAGCCCGCGGGAGCGGCTCGCTAGAGAGACGGCATGCTGCTTCGGTCCCCTACAGCCCCCCGGCTCTCCTGCTGCTCCTCTGCCCCCCAGCCGGGGACCGGACTACGCTGAGCATGGCGGGAGACCGGCAAGGCCCCCTCTGCAACCTGCCCGGGAGCCTGCAGCCAGCTGAGTTTGTGATGTCACAATAACTGGCAGGTGACCTCCGCCCTGGCTCGGGCCTGGGAAAGGCATGAACATTGGCAGCGCCCGGGAGCTGCTCGGCCCGCTGCAGCTCCCCCCTGCCCTCCCCTCCACGTGTAGCTGGGCAAACCGCAGCTGAGGGGCCAAGCTGGGAGGAAAGGCAGGACACCGGGGGGGGCAGGAGCGCTTTCCCCTGGCCTCAGCAATGAGCCGGCTGGTGGAAGAGAAGTGAGGTGCAGCAGGGCAAGGGGAAGCCCCCCCTACACGCAGAATCCGGCCTTGCTGCTCTGAACAGGCTTGTGTGTCTCTAGCCAGCAGCTTTACCCACTCGGGGGCAGGAGAGACCCCACGAACAGCAGCTCCCAGGCTGCTGGAGAGAGAGTCTGGTGGACCCCGGCCTCACTCACGGCCGGCTCCGGGGCTCACCGCGAGCTGGGGCCATTCCTGCGCCAGGCGCCTAGAGCAGGCTGGGTGCAGAGCAGGGCACAGACACTGCCAGCTGCATACCAGTGAGGCCAGGAGCCTGGGTGTAATTTGGGGGGCAAGGAGCATTGCCCCCCCCCCAACCTGCAAGCCTCAGGCCGGTGCAGAATTCCACCCACACCCCCCAACATGCAGCCCCATGGGCCTGACTGGAGCAGCCCCCCCCCCAATACAGAAGTCACACTACACCTACCGCCAGGGGCACAGCTCCCAGCCAGACCCAGGGACCCTACTGGCTGTTCGGGAGTCCTCCGGCTCTGTGCATTAGCGGGAGTCACTAAGTCCCACCCTGGGGTGTAAACCCTGTGTTACAGCCCCCACGCTGCAATGGAAACAAGAACAGGCCTCTAAAGCCTCCTCCTTTTTATGGCACACAACCCCAGGCTCCAGCAGCACTCAGCCCGTGCCCAGGGTGGGGGACCTAGGGGCCGGGGACAGCACCGGACAGCTGCAGCCACAGCCCATAACCGGCCCGGCTGGAGCAAGAGACAACTGATCAGTGGACCCAGGCCTCACCCAAGGCTTGCCCTGTGCTGACCCTGTGCCGAGAGGCCCCACACAGCCGGGGGAGCCTCCCCACACCCAGTTGGGTTCAGGAGCTCGGCTCGGGGAAGCTTTGGGGCAGCAGTGGGTAGAGCATTCAGACACAGGCTTTCCCTTTGGCCAAGATCCCTCTACTGGGACCCTCACTCCCGCCCCCACCCGGAACCCTCACACATTATCCCCCTACTCAGGAAGCAAAGGACCACCCCCGGGTCTGCTGAGAGTCCAACCCTGCCCAAATTCCTAGTCACTAGGGCTTGGAGTGGGTCCCCCTGCCCTACCGCAGTGGGACAGAATGGGGCTAGGGCCCCTCGCCGCCAGCCAGCCCTGCCCACCCCCTCCCCCCTAGGAATGGGGGCTGCAGCAGGCCCTGCAGAGGCATTTGCACCCCACACACCCACCATGAAAACTGTCAGCATTTCCTCTCGCGGAGCAGATCCCCTGAGCTGCACTAAGGGAGGCCCGGCCCTGCCAGGCCCCAGCGGGAGGGCAGCCCAGAGGCAGAGCCAGAGGGGCCCCAGCCAGGGAAGCTGGCACTTAACAGTCACATTGAGGGGGTGAAAACTATGAGGAGTCCTTGTGGTACCTTAGACACTAACCAATTTATTTGGGCAGAAGCTTTCGTAGGCTAGACCCCACTTCATCAGATGCATGGAGTGGAAAATACAGGAGCAGGTATAAATACACAGCACATGAAAAGATGGGAGTTGCCTTACCACATTGGCACCGCCCCCCGCCATCCCCCATGAGCCAATTCAATCATGGTGGATGTGGCCCATTCCCAGCAGGTGACAAGAAGGAGTGAGTATCAGAGTGGAAATTAGTTTTTATATTGACCCAGCCACTCCCAGGCTTTATTCAGGCCTAATGTGCTAGTGTCCAGTTTGCAAATTAATTCCAGTTCTGCAGTTTCACGTTGGAGTCTGTTTTTGAATTTTTTTTGTTGAAGAATTGCCACTCTTAGGTCTGTTATTGAGTGTCCAGGGAGATTAAAGTGTTCTCCTACTGGCTTTTGAATGTTATGATTCCTGATGTCAGATTTGTGTCCATTTGTTCTTTTGCGTTGAGACTGTCCGGTTTGGCCAATGTACATGGCAGAGGGGCATTGCTGGCACATGATGGCATATATCACATTGGTAGATGTGCAGGTGAATGATCCCCTGATGGTGTGGCTGATGTGGTTAGGTCCTATGATGGTGTCCCTTGAATAGATATGTGGACAGAGTTGGCACCAGGGTTTGGTTCCTGGGTTGGTGTTTTTGTCGTGTGGTGTGTAGTTGCTGGTGAGTATTTGCTTCAGGTTGGGGGGCTGCCTGTAAGCGAGGACTGGCCTGTCTCCCAAGGTCTGTGAGAGTGAGGGATTGTCCTTCAGGATAGGCTGTAGATCCTTGATGCGCTGCAGAGGTTGTAGTTGGGGGCTCTAGATGACGCCCAGTGACGTTCTGTTACTGTGTTTGTTGGGCCTGTCCTGTAGTAGGTGACTCCTGGGTGCCCTTCAGAAGCCAAAGCCCAGCCTGGGGTCTCTAGCTGCTGGCTAGCAAGGCCAGGGAGCTCCCAAGCACAGCCAGCGCGGGGCTCACAGACACGAGCAGCGGGAAACTGGCAGCCTTGTCTATACCAGGGCTCTCACTGGGGCTCCCATCCCGGGGCAGAGCCAGCGTGGGCAGGCAGCTTCCACGACCCCCACAGCACGTCCAGAGGACGGAGCACACGGCGGGGAAGCGGCCGGGCTGTCCAGTGGCACCTGGTAACACCACGGGTACAGGGCATCTGGGTCGGTCACTCAGCCTAGCCCCTCCAGCGAGCAGGGGCACGTCCCAGCCTCTAGCCACGCCGGGCTGCCCAACCGCAGCCTTCTGGTCGCCCCCCCGCAGGAAGAGACTCAAAGTCCTTCCAGGCAGAGCGGGGCGAGCGCACGCCCAGGCCAGCGGGGTAAGGGGGTAGACTCCTTTGCACAGAAATCCCCACCCCCGCAAGCAGCTGGGGCCCCTCTTCCCTCGGAAAGAGAATCAGGAGCAAACGGATCAAGGGCTCCACCGCTCAGAAGCCCCAGGGACAGGAGAGCTGACCCCCTCCCCGCTGGGCAGCGGGGAGCAGCACTGCTACGAGGGGAGCGCTGCCTGGCTCGGGGGGCAGGGACTGGGATGTTCCTAGTGCAGCAGAGTCCCTCCCTTGCTGGCTCCGAGCAGGCCCCGGGGGGAGGGGAGGCCTCCCAGGCCAGGTAGGAGGCAAACAAGGGCTGCTTGTTCCATCTCCCCCACACTCCAGCTGCAGACTCCTCGGCCAGCCCCAGCCCAGCGCCCACAGGGGGGGGAAGAGCCGGCAGCTGTGCAAGGCCTCTCCAGCCTAGGAGGGGAGCAGCGGCTAGCCCTGCAGCTGGGGGTGAAGGACTAGAACAGCTGATCGAGGTCATCGCCCTGGGAGAGGCCTTTCCTTAGGGCAAGATCCCCCCCCCCTCCCCCCGCCGGTGTCACCCACCCTGCACAGCCCCCTCCTCACAACCCAGGGCAACTGCGTTTCCAGGCAGCCGCCGTGCGCCAGGCCCCTGCTCTGCAGCAGCCCCCACCGCCCTCACTCCAAGGGCAGCCACGGAGCCCCCCCCTTCGCCGCTGCACCGGGACATTATGCATGGGCGGGGTGCAGAGCTGGAGAGGGATCCGCGCACACACACGCACACACAGCCAGCAGTGTCATTTTAGCAGGGACGTTATCCGCGTAGCCAGCCCCAGGCCAGAAGCTCGGTGATGGCAGCAGCCGCTGCCTGCCCATGAGAGGTCGTCGCTGCCTTTCCTCTCAGAGGAAGGGGGACACCAGCAACGCAGCCCCAAAGAGCCAACGCCAGAGTCCAGGCACCATGCGGAGCCGTCAGGGAGCCGCCCGCCCTGTACCCCCACAGCTCATCGGTACGAGCCAAAGGCTTTGGTAGTCCTTCGCGTCGCCCGCCCTTGGAGGCTCTTCGGCTGCCCCTCGGCCAGGCCGCCCCCCGGTTCCGTCCACGGGCCGGAGAGGCACCGCTCCAGGCCCTGAGGGGCCCTCAGGCTGTCCAGGGAGTCCATCAAGCCAAAGAGAACCGACAGCAGGGACAGCAGCGCACCCAGCAAGTAGAGCTTCATCACCCACGGCATGGCAGGAACAGCCAGGAGAGCCCGCGCGGTTCTTCGGGGAGGGAAGGACTCTGCTCCCAGTCCCCGGAACGCCCCCAGTCTGCTCCTGGGAGGGACAGAGAGATCGGTGTAAGGCCGTGAAACAGCGACTAGGTGAACTCACTGCACGCGAGATGGTCGGGACCCACATGTAGTCAATGGATCACAGCTAGCAACTCGCAACCAACAAGCAAGATAACTCAGCCTCATGTAGGGGACCCTTTTTGTGGGGCAGTGCAAAGCAAGCCGGTTTGGCTTACCGGATATCCCGTGACTGCGTTCTTGGAATGTCCCTGGTTCCGGTACAGGGCAGAGGAAGAGGGTATGTGACCTGCTAGCGCAAGGGTGGGCAAACTTTTTGGCCCGAGGGCCACATCTGGGTGGGGAAATGGCATGCAGGGCCATGAATGTAGGGCAGGGGCTTGGGGTGCAGGCGGGAGTGTGGGGTGTGGGAGGGGGTACAGGCAAGAGGCTCAGGGCAGGGGGGTTGGGGGGCAGGAGGGGTTCAGAGTTTGGGGTGCAGGCTCCAGCCCAGCACCGCTTACCTGGAGCAGCTCCGGGGTGGCAGCGGCGTGCACCGGGGCCAGGGCAGGCTCCCTGCCTGCCCGGGCCCCATAACACTCCAGGAAGCAGCTGGCACCAAGTCCCTTCAGCCCCTGGGGGAGGGGGCAGAGGGCTCTGCGCCCTGCCCTCGCCTGTGGGTACCTCCCCCGAAGCTCCCATTGGCCATGGTTCCCCATTCCCAGCCAATGACAGCTGCGGGGGAGGGGGGTGGGCGGCGGGTGCAATGGACTCAGCCTGGGAAGCCTTTGGAACCAGGTTCTCTCCATTTGGGGGTTCCCACCCCCCCCACCCATTAGAAATTCAGGCTTTGAAGACCCATTTCCCCCAGGCCACCGGACAAAGGGGGAGCTACCAGCTACCCTACCAGCCTGTGAGATTCGGGGGGGGCGGGGTGTCCACAGTCAGAGCTTAGCTTGTCTTGGGTCACGTCTGCTCCCCAGGGCGCCCCGCAGTGATCCAGCCGCCGGAGGAGAGGCAGCGCTGCCACCCCAGGGCGCCCCACACACCTCCGCCCAGCGGGGGCAGGAGCAAGACACCCCCCCCCCCCAGAGAAGCTTTGGAAGCCTGTCACCCCTCAGCTGGGTGGGGGGGTCCCCGCCACTCTTTGCATCACCGCAGCCCCAGTCATGGGGCAGGGCCCCACCGCGGGGCGCACAGAGATCCGGCCCCCGCCCCGGGAGCCTGCAATCAAGGGAGCAGCAGGAACCAGCCCAGCAGCCCCGGGCCCCAGCACCGCTCGCGAGTTGTGGGTACGCAGCACCCGGGAAAGAACTGGGGGGGGGGGGCGGCTCCATGGGCCCCCCCCCAGCTCCCGCCCTGCTCCCAGACCCGCGGCCGCCCCGCTCGGCGGGTCCGGCTCAGCAGCCCCCGGGGACAGGCTAAGCCAGCGCCCCGCACCCCCCGGCTCGGCCGCCGCTCACCCGCCGGCCCGACGCGGGGTCCCCCCGGCAGCGCCCCGAACGCGGCGTGTCCAGCAGCGCGAGACGCAACGTTCCAGCTCCGAACGCGGCGACTTTATAGCCCCCGCCCCCCTCGCTCCCCCTCGGGGGCGGAGTCAGCCAGAGGGCTCCGCCCCTTACACGGGTGGCGGGCGCTTTGGAAAGGGGGGGTCCCTGGGGCGGTGGGGGCAGGGCAGGGCAGGGGGGGTATCCAGGCGAGGCGGGGGGCTGGCCCTGGCGCAAGGCACCGAGCTCTGTGCCAACACCCCGTGCCAGCCCCACCCCACAAGCGCAGGGATCCCAGAGACGGGAGCCCCCCAAGGGTGTGTGGGCACCGGGCCCGTCCCCGCGGGGCGCCGGCTGGTCCCTGGACGCTGCTCGCCACATTTGCCCCTTGCCCAGTTCTCCCGCTTTTCTCTCCCGTGTTCTCCAGCAGCCGCCTGCTGGCCCCGGGGCCGCTCCCCAGCCGGGGCCCCTAGGCACTCTGGCAGTCCAGACACTGCTCACGGGCACCCCCAGCCTGGCACCTTTGAGGAACTGGGAACAATATCCCTGGAAAGAGCCTCTAACCCCCCGGCCTGGCTGCATCCACGCAACCCATGAGCTAGCCCCTCTCAGCAAACCGGCCACCCCCCAGGGAGCTGCTGCTGGGGGGGGCCGGATCCTGGGCTGTCGTGAGGCCCTGCCAATGGCTCCAGCTTCCGTCTGTCCCTTCCTTTCCCCCTCCCTCTGGTCCGGGGTTGTTTGCCTGAGTCTGCCTTGCTGGGCTGGCGTGACGGGATTGTATGTTGGGGCAGTAATAACGGCACCCGGGTTAACCCTGTGCCCAGAGCTACGTTCTCAACCTCTTTGCTCTAGCGAAGGAATCGAGTCCTAGCGCCAAGCAAGACGCAGGTGGAGTCGGTGACAAACCCCGCACTGAGCACCCGTCTTTTTCTTCTCCTCAGCTACGGCCTAGCCTGGCCCGAGACAGGAAGAGATCCCAGCTGTGCACAGGGCGAGACATTAGGATGCTCTGTGAACACACAGCACCTTCCACCCAGAGATCTCAAAGCACCTCGAAGCATTGATACCGGCTCCCAGCGAACACCTGTGGACAGGGGACCGTTAGCAGATCCATTTCACAGATGGGGAAATGAGGGGCAGAAAGGTGACGCGGCCGTAGCGCGGGTCTAGGACAGAACCCAGGCATCCTGCCCCCCATGCCTGTGTTTTCACCAGTGATTTCTGAGTGGGCTCTTTAGATAAAAGGAGTCCGGACACAATCGGGACAGGCAGATAATCTCCCCTTCGCTGCAGCAGGAGGGGCACGTTGCCACAGGCCGTGTGTGTGCGCCCAGCTCATCTCCTTGGGCAGGGGAGGGGAGAACTGAGGAGGAGATGGGACCCCGCCGAGTCAGGCCGAGCGCACGGGCCAGACACACTACAGAGACCCCCCCACACACACACTTTAACTCACTTCCCCCACATTGCCCCGCAAGTGTGTACGTGACGCTCGTGTTGCACGCCTGTGGAATGCCAGATGACGGCACGTTGCATTCCTGTGCACCGTTTGCATCCGCCGCAGCTGCCAGTCCTGGCTTGTGCTCTCATGTCACTCCTCAAACCAGCCCCGGCCCCTGCTTTCCTGGGACCTCCCTCTCCAATCTTTGGCCTACTGAGCGGGGCGAGTTGCGTGGGAGGTTTGGGTCTCCCCATTAGCAGGGGGAGCTGGGGAGACCGGCCGCAGGGGGCAGCAGAGCCCCTCCCTGTTGGGCTGCACAGCGGGGTCCCCTGAGCAGGGGCTGAGGCGCTGGGTTCCGAATTGTCTCCTCGTGTTTGCAAAGCTCAGTTCTGGGGCCCCAACCTGGGCCTGGGAGGAAGTCGGGAGAGGCCCAGGGGAGCAGGGGGTGACCTGCAGAGCCCATCCCGTCCCTGCCTGGTTCCTGCTGCCAGCTGGGGTCTCTGGCTACAGCCCCTGTGCTCCCCTGCCCAGTCCTGGACTGCAGCAGCCCTGTGCTGACCCGCCTCTGAGCACCCCCTTACCAGGACCTGCTGGCTCGGAGGATGCTCTGCAGGGGAGGAAAAGGGGCCAAAGCGGCCAGCAAGGGCCTGCTGTTTGGCCCGGCAGGTGTCAGCTCTCCCTTCCAGCCCCCCGCAGGGGGCTCCGCTGTAAAGGGGGCCTCGCTTCTCAGCTCCGGCTGGCCTCGGGCTCCGGCCCTAGTGCTCCCTGGCTGGCCCATTCCTTCCTGGCTGCAGAACGGCCCCGAGCCAGCGGGGCGATGGGGGCGAGCATGCGATGCTGCAGCCGGGACCGGGCAGGGGAGTGCAGGTGCCGGAGCCCGGGGTGCAGCTGGAGTCGCGTAGTGGGGAGCAGGATGGAGCAGGTGGGCCGAATGGAAGGCCCTGGTGGGCTGGATCTGGCTTTCAGAGGGCCCCCTTGCTGCCTAGGGGGGCCCCCTACAACTGTGAGCGCATGGGCAGCGGGACGCCACCACTGCCGCTCCCCGGTCCCCGTGACTTCCTTTCACAACAGCATGTGTACCCGGACGAGACCCCGGAGTGCTCCCTGCCCTCCCACTCCCCCCGACTTCCCCATAGCTGCAGGCCTGCGGAGTGGGGAAGGGGAAGGAGGCTCTGCCTGGCCACACGTGTAACCCTCCTGCACCCAGCACTCACCTTTTACCTACTTCCAGCCCGCCGCTCAAGGGCCAATACCCCAGAGAGCAGTCCCCTCCTCTGCTCCCCCTCTCCAGGGCACCAGCCCCGGCCCGTTCCTGCTCCAGGGAACAGCTGGAAGCAGGGTGACGGGTGTGTGGCACGGTGCCCTGTGTGGCGGTGGTCCCGGACTGGCCGGGCCCTGGCACGACATTGCCTCATGTCACAGAGATACCACATGTGCTCAGGGTGCCACGTGGAGGGCAGGTTTGGGGGGCTGGCGCCTGCTATGGGGCCGGGGGAGCCAGCCCTCCAGGGAGCGTGCCGCAGACCTTGACTTTGCATTTAGCATCGGTCTCCACTGCCCCATTCGAGAGCTCCCTGGTTCTTACCTCCTGCCCTGGGCGGGGCAGGGCAGGAAGGGGCATTCGGGGGCCCTTGCCGAGAGCACAGCGCCAGGGTGACGTGGTGAACACTGAATCAGCAGCCACGTAACTGGAGCGAGCGGGAATAACACCCTGATCACTCAGCCCTGAGTCACGCCTGCCGGCTGCCGCTTGCCCAGCGTACGCAGCCGGAGCAGCACGGTCTCCTCGGAGCCAGGCAGCTCCCTTCAACTTTCCCCCACCGGGCAGGGCCTGGCCCGCAGGGCTGTGTTGTTTGCACCTGTTGCAAAGTCACTGTGCAAACCGAGAGAGAGAGAGAGAGAGAGAGAGAGAGGATTCCTCGACCCAGAGACTTATTGGGCCACTCCTGCCTTCCCTGCTGCGTCCAGCCCACGTCCCCTTGCAGGTCTGGCCAGGTGGGAGTTCCTCTGGGTCGTAACAGTTGAGACTTCCCATCCCAGCGTCCCCACCCCAAACTCCCTTTTCAATGAATGCTGCTTCCCCTCCAATTCACATAGACTCACGGAGCCGGAAGGGACGTCGAGAGGTCTCCAGTCCAGGCGCCTGCGCTCAGGGCAGGACTCCGTATTCTAACGGCCGTCGCCAGTGGCCAGAGAAGACCCCGGACACATCGTAGGGGCAGGAAATGTCGGGAGGATTCAATAGGCCGGTGAGCTACAGCTGGACTGACAGGCCTCGGCAGAGTTCCTGCCCTGGTTCCCCCACGTCAGCGCCTCCCAATCCCTGCTGGCATCCGTGCCCAGCGACAGAGCGCGGCTGCCCCACCCCACGGAGCGTCTCAGGCTGGACCTTTGTTAAAAGCACCCAAGGTAGCAGGGCCCGCAGGGAAGCCTCCAGCCTGAAGCCCCAGCCCCGGGAACGGTAACTAGACCCGAGCTCACTGGGCGGATCGCCCACACGGCCCAATTCACGCCGAGTTTTTAACACCACCTGGGCAGGTTTCCCAGAGCTCGGGGGCTTTCTGAACGCAGCTCCCCAGCACTGTCCGCCCCCTCCCCAACCCAGCCACGCCTCGGCTACAGCAAGGGAGCGAAAGTGCCCTGCCTGCCCTAGACAAACTCCCCGCGGCGGAGAATGGGGGGGCCCTGCAGAGATTTCCACACGTCAGCAGCACCCCTCAGCCGGGGGGGGGGGGGGTCTAGTGCAGGCAGGGTCCCAGGGCAGTTCCAGCTTTGCAAAGGGACTTTCCTGCTCCCTCCCGGCCAGCACAGACCCGGCCCCGCGAGCATCAGTCACAAGGTCAGACCTGCTGCTGCTGTTGGGGGCACAGGGGCAGCCCCGGAGAGCAGGAGGGAGGGAGGGGTGGCTCTGGGGCAGGTCCCCTCCCTTCGCTCCTCACGCCAGCCCCTCCCCCTTGACCCTGAATGGGCCCTTCCGCCACCACTCCCGTGGGGGCCACGGCGATGCAGGCGTGAGGGACGTGGGGAACAGAGGGACGCTGGCGCCCCATCGAACAAACACACTCGAATCTTGCTTCCAGAACTAGCCACAACCCAGGAGACCCAGCCCCCAGTCCCTGCTGCACGAAAACCTTAGACCATGCTCCTTTCCTAAAGCCAGAATGAGAACCCAGGAGTCCGGGCTCCCAGCCCCTCTGCGCTAACTACTAGAGCCCACTCCCCTCCCAGAATCAGAAACTGAACCCACGAATCCTGGATCCCAGCTCCACCCCACCCCCGCTCTACCCACCCAAGCAGGAAACAGCCGGTTGCGACAGCGCCGTTGGGAACTGATTTTTCCCAGGCCAGGACGTCCAGTGCCCGTTCAGCACATCCTGCTCCGCCCCCTCCCCGCGGGCCCCCCCTTCACGGCTGGTGCCTGCGCTGAGGAACCCTGGTCAGCCAGAGCTGCTTGCATGGAGCAGCCCATTCCTGAGCCCTGCCCGAGCGCCTGGGACTGGAGCCGGTGGAGGGGCAGACTGCTGCTTGCACTCCAGACAGCGAGAGACCCGAAGACCAAAGCAGACTGCGAAGAACTTCAACAAGATCTCACAAAACTAAGTGATTGGGCAACAAGATGGCAAATGAAATGTAATGTGGATAAATGTAAAGTAATGCACATTGGAAAAAATAACCCCAACTATACATACAATATGATGGGGGCTAATTTAGCTACAACTAATCAGGAAAGAGATCCTGGAGTCATCGTGGATAGTTCTCTGAAGACATCCACGCAGTGTGCAGCGGCAGTCAAAAAAGCAAACAGGATGTTAGGAATCATTAAAAAAGGGATAGAGAATAAGACAGAGACTATCTTACTGCCCTTATATAAATCCATGGTACGCCCACATCTTGAATACTGCGTACAGATGTGGTCTCCTCATCTCACAAGGGATATACTGGCATTAGAAAAGGTTCAGAGAAGGGCAACTAAAATGATTAGGGGTCTGGAACGGGTCCCATATGAGGAGAGATTAAAGAGGCTAGGACTTTTCAGCTTGGAAAAGAGGAGACTAAGGGGGAATATGATAGAGGTCTATAAAATTATGAGTGGTGTGGAGGAAGTGAATAAGGAAAAGTTATTTACTTGTTCTCATAATATAAGAACTAGGGGCCACCAAATGACATGGGCAGCAGATTTAAAACAAATAAAAGGAAGTTCTTCTTCACACAGCGCACAGTCAACCTGTGGAACTCCTTGCCTGAGGAGGCTGGGAAGGCTAGGACTATAACAGGGTTTAAAAGAGAACTGGATAAATTCATGGAGGTTAAGTCCATTAATGGCTATTAACCAGGATGGATAAGGAATGGTGTCCTTAGCCTCTGTTTGTCGGGGGGGTGATGGATAGCAGGAGAGAGATCACTAGATCATTACCTGTTAGGTTCACTCACTCTGGGGCACCTGGCATTGGCCACTGTCGGTGGGCAGGATACTGGGCTGGATGGACCCTTGGTCTGACCCAGTACGGCCCCTCTCATGTTCTTATGTTCTTATGAGAGGCCACCAGCTATTCTGCAGCCCCTGTTTTAACCCTTCAGGGGGAGGCCCCCTCACCCAGCAGTGTCACTGGAGGGGCTAGGCCCATGGCTCAGGCCCCATCCCCCGACAGGTCCTCCCCCCTCTCAGCACCCCATGTTCCCCAGATGCATGCTGGGAGCAGGGAGGTGGGAGGGGCGAGAAGAATGGCCTGGCACCTAGGGCTCTGGTCTTGGACTGGGTTGAATTTCCAGCTCTGCTACAGATCCCCTTATATGACCCTGGGCAAGTCACTGAATCTCCTCCGGGCTGGAGTACACCCCTGTGACGAACTAGGACTGTAGTTAAGGTTTCCCTGAGTACTGTGTGGGTGCCTCAGTTTCCCCTATGCGGTGCTTGAGTATCTAGGTGGTGGGACAACGGTGCATGATTGTTACAAAGCCCTAGAAGGCAGAGGCCTGGACACAGAGAAGGGCTCTGTCTCCTGGCAACAGATGGCCCGGCCCCTTGCCCGGCAAAGGTGAGAGCTGAAGGTGTGAGAACAAAGGGATCAGGTGACCTCCTGGCCCGGGAAGCAGACAAAGGCGGAGGAGGGGCTGGAGAGTTTCAGTTTTGTAGCTGGCCGGAGAAGAGGCGAGGGAGGCAGACAGGGTCTGGCCTCCCTGCCCCATTTGGAGCTGTGGGGCGAAATGCAGGGAGCCCCCAGGCTGGGGTCTAAGCTCCCTGCCCCCCGGAAGGACCCGACTGAGGGGTCCTGGATGTACTGACAAGCTCTGGTTGGACTGTGTTCCTGGCATCTCTAATAAACCTTCTGTTCTACTGGCTGGCTGAGACTCCCAGTGAATCCGGGGAAGAGGGGTGCAGGGCCGGACTCCCCTATACTCCGTGACAACCCCCCCCCCCCCCCGCCATCTGGGGTTAATAGCACCGCCTGCCTCGGGGTGGAGGGTGAGGCTCAGCGTACAGTGATGAGGGCCCGTCAGGACTGGGACGAGTAGGGGGAGAGCAGGAGGAACGGGATTAGACTCCGGAGCTGGCGGGGAGCAGATGTGATTGACAGAACCTCCCTGGGGCAGGGCCTTGGCGTGTCTGGCTGGGAATGGGGCCCCATTTTCCTCTGACTCCCCGAAGGTTGGGTGGAGAGGGGAGGCTCTGATCCCGTCTCAGGATCCGTTGCAATGGCGCTGGGAGCCACGCCAGCCCTGCAGGATTGTCCTGGGTTCTCCAGCCATGAAAGATTCTGCCAGGTGAGGAAACCTCCAGGAATTCGTCCAGCCAGAACGGGCACCTTGCAAACAGACCCCAGCCGGCCACCGAGCCTCCACTTCCAACCGCAGGTCACAGCCCACAGCCCCCCCGGCCTGTCCTTTCGGCACCAGGCTGTGCCCCTTGTTACAGAAACACTGCAGCAACAACCGAATTGCAACACCTCGCAGCTGCATCCTGGGGAGTGCCAGGACAAAGCCAGGCTGGCTCACCAAGTGCAGCCCTGACCAGGCAGCGGGCTGGGGAACTCGTCCAGACCCCGCACTCCAGTTCCTCCCCCTCGAAAGGAGCTGGAACTCGGCGAGCTGCTGACTGGAAAGGGGCAGCAGCAGACGCAGCATCTGGGCGCGGGTAACGGGGGCCAAGTGGGCCTGGAGATTCCCGAGAACTGCCCCCACGTGACTGCCAGTCTGGGCGCAGCTGCTGCTGGAAGGGGAATTTTGTGCTGAGAATTGCAGCCAGGCTGAATGTTCTGCTGACTGACTTCCCGGTCTGTTTCCACACAGTCCCTGTGCTGGGCGACAGCCCAGGCTGCCCTGGTACCAACCCACCCGCTCCGGCACTGCAGCATTGGGCTGGGTAACCGTCGGGCTGGACTGGACCTGCTCATTGACGAGCACGAATTCGGTCTAGCCGGTATCACAGAAACCCGGGGGGATGCGTGGCCCGAACAGAATGGTAAAATCAATGCTTGTAACCCAGTTAGGAAGGATCTAACGGGCAAGAGGGGCAGGGAATGACATTCTCAACATCAAAAAGGGCACCACCATTTCCGAGTCACTGAGAACTTGGAAGAAAATGATCTTGAATGAGTATGGATCAACGTGCTAACAGATAAAGCACAAGATGGGGTCCTACTTGGTCCTCCTGGTCTCTGGTATGATTCGGGAGAGTCTGAAATAGACACCAACTCCTTATGCACCATCTGCAGTGTGTGGGAAAACAATCAGGAGGGACTTCGATGTCAGTGACTTATTCTGGAAGTTTCATGCTGCCAATCTTGGAATTTCTAAACATTGTAGATGACAGTTTCCTAACTCAGAAAGCTGAAGAAGAGCTCCGGGGAAGCGCGAAAACTCGTCCCTCTCACCAACAGAAGTTGGCTCAATAAAAGCCATTACCTCACCCGCCAGATCTCAAAACGTAACTGTACATGGGGAGCTGTCATTGAACAGGTCTGGTCCCAGTGGAGTCCCACAGAAAATGATTCTTGGCCCTGCTATTTACCATTGTTATCGGTGACCTGGAAGGAAACATAAAATCATCGCTGATAGAGATTGCAGATGGCACAAGAACTGGGGAGTGGGAACTAATGAGGACAGGTCACTAATACAGAGTGATCGGCTTCACTTGGTAAGCTGAGGGCAAGCAAACAAAATATCAATGTATCTAGGAACAAAAGACGTAGGCCAGACTTACAGGAAGGGAGGGGGTCTATCTTGGGAAGCAGCGACTCTCAGAAAGGTCTGGGGGCCGTGGTGGAAAATCAGCTGAACAGAGGCTCCCAGTGTGATGCTGTGGCCAAAAGAGCTAACGCGATCCTGGGATGCACGAACAGGGGAATCTCGAGGAGGAGCAGAGAGGTTATTTGACCTCTGTGTTTAGCACTGGTGTGACCGCTGCTGGGATCCTGTGTCCGGTTCCGGTGTCCACAATTCCAGAAGGATGTTGGTAAATTGGAGAGGGGTCAGAGAAGAGCCACAAGAAGGATTAAAGGCTTAGAAAACCTGCCTTGTAATGAGAAACTCGGGGAGCTCAATCTACTTAGCTTAACAAAGAGAAGGTTCAGGGGTGACTTCATCACAGTCTGTAAATGTCTCCGTGGCCAGCCAATGTTTGATCACGGGCTCCTCGGTCTAGCAGGCAAACGTCTAACACGTTGCAACGGCTGGAAGTTGAAGCGAGATAAATTCAGACTGGAAATAGGGTGTAAACTTTTAGCGGCGAGAGTAACTAAGCATTGGAGCAATTTCCCAAGGGTCGTGGTAGAGTCTCCAGCACTGACAATTCTTAAAGCAAGATGGGAGGGATAGCTCAGTGGTTTGAGCATTGGCCTGCTAAACCCAGAGTTGTGAGTTCAATCCTTGAGGGGGCCATTTGGGGATATGGGGCTGTCAGGGTTCCCTCCCCACTCTAAACTCTAGGGTAAAGACGTGGGGACCCGCATTCAGAGCCCCTAAGCCTATTTTTACCAGCTTAGGGTAAACCCCCCCAAGGTACAAAATTCCCTGCACCCCGAGAAATGCTTCTTGCTGCCACCATCAAATGTCTAACAGGAATCCAGGAAAGGAATCACTTGAACTTCCCTCCCCCCCAAAATGCCCCCTCAAGCCGTACACCCCCTTTCTTGGGGAAGCTTGAGAACAATCTCCCAACCAATTGGTTACACAGTGATCTAAAAACCCACCCCCTGGGTTTTAACACCATAGAAAACAGTCAGCTTCTTAAAAGAAGGATTTTATTAAACATAAAGAAGGTAAAATCATCTCTGTAAAATCAGGATGGTAACTATTTCACAGGGCACTATATTTCCAAACTCAGAGAGATTTCCCCCTCTGGACAAAACCTTAACGTTACAGAAAACCATGAATACCTCCCCCCCCCCTTGCCCTTTCTAACACAGGGGATACACCAAGCAAAATAAACAGAATCTATACGCTATGCTATCTAAACTTACTTCAGAAAAGGGAGGTTTGATTTTCTGTAGGTTCCTTCTGTCTTCCAAGATCACTCTCTCTCAGACAAAGACACTCACTAAAACCTTCCCCCCTCCCAAAGTTTTAAAGTATCTTGTCCCCTTATTGGTCAGAGCCCAGCCAGGTCAGGTGTCAGTCTGGCTACCTGCATTTCTTAACCCTTTACTGGAAAGAGGATTTTATTGCACTGCATCAGACCCTCTCCCCCTTCCCTTCATATTTATGACAGGGGCAAAAATTGGGGATTAGTCCTGCTTTGAGCAGGGGGTTGGACTAGATGACCTCCTAAGGTCCCTTCCAACCCTGATATTCTATGATTCTATGGGAGGTTTGTCTAAGCTCTGCTCTTGTGTCTCTTGTGGGGCTAACCTGGACACCAGGCTGGGCCCTGCATACTCCGTCGGGGCAGATGCTTCCCCCGCAGCTGGCCAGGCTGTTCCCTCACCCTGAGATCATGGTCACACTCTGTATTTGCTTTTACTTTGAATTCTCCCTGGGGACTGATTCAGCAGCCGGGATAGGGCCTAGGAGTCCCTGTCCATTCATAGCTGAGTGAGCTCATGTCCCCGGCCAGACCTTCAGCCCAGACAGCTGACGGGCCAGCGGAAAGGGCTGCCTGGCATGAAGGGCACGGCCAGGGCCTCACCCGCTCAGATGGACAGGCAGGGAGCAGCCTGCCCCATGCCAAGCAGGGCTGGCGCTCGGGTGAGTCACGGACCCGGTGCAGAGGGAGTGGAGGAGGGGGGTGGATCTGGATGGCCGCTCTGCACCCTGGACACCGCGTTCTGGGCACCACATGGTGCTGCCGTCAGTCCACCTGCCCGGCAGCTCTTCTCCGCCAGCACCAAGTCTGTCGCCTCCTGCTTCTCGCCCCGTGGCTCCTCCCCATGCCCACACAGCCCTGGGCAGGTCCTCCCACCCCGGCATGCACAGCCGCTCTCCTGGGGGCCACCCCATGGGACGGCTGCAGACGCACTTCCCCCCCTTAGCAAGGCCTGGGCTGTAAAACCTCTTCAAAGGCCGCTTGGGCCTCCCTGCATCTCTGTGGTGGGTGGAGATGGACCCAGAGGGTCCTGTCTGGGCTGGCAGAGGGCGAGTGGAAAGGTGACATCACAGAGCCGGGGGGTGGAAGCTGAGCCCCTGGGCAGAGAACAGACAGCAGAAGACTCTGGGCTGGGGGGAACCCCTGTAACTCTGGCGACTCATTAACATGTGGGAGAAAGGAAGCCTCTGTTAAAGGCTTGGCTTACAATAGACACTCCAGACCCCCAGGCAAGCCCAGACCCCACTCAGGCCCTCCAAAGGCACCCCCAGCCCCAGTCCCCTGATTCCATGGGGTAGCTGGTGGGGAGTCTCCTTCCAGTCAGTGCCCCTGGCCTGGACACGGGCAGCCGGGGGTCTGAGCTCTGCCCCGGGGGCTCTGCTACCGCTGGCATGGTTGTGTTACATACACCCAGCTCCCGGCTGGCAGTGGAACAATGCCAGTGCCATGGGGCAGTACAGAGACCCTGCCACCCCTTAGCCTGCCCCGAGCAGCGGCTGCTTTCCATTGACGGGACGCTCTTGGGCGACCCTAGGAAGTTCCTCCCCCCCAGGGCACTTGTCCTCTCGGTGAGTCCCCAGGGCGCTGGGCCTTCGGGGCCCGGCTGCCCCCCGAGGCGCGGGCGGCATCGGCTCAGGCAGGGCTGGGGGTGTCTCTAAACGCGCGTCTCTAGTTCTGACGGGTTAATTCAGGACGTCCCCGTGGCCTGTGCTCTGGGGGGGCTCAGACTCCACCGCAGCAGGGGCCCCTTCTGGCCCCGGAGGCGGTAAATCCCCCTCACCCCCGCCCGTGCAGGGTGGGTGCACAGGGCTGCCAGGGCCCGGTTCCCAGCATGCTCCGTGGTGGGTGTGATGCCCCGGGGGCTGAGTGGGGCGCTGGGCGCCTGCCGACCTAGAGCAGGGGGTTCCCCAAGGCAAAGCGCCTCAGGCCCGGGCGTCAAGGAACAGGGGCGGCTCTAGGTTAGCAAAGGGCTTGATCTGGGCCCCCCAACCCACCCCGAGGGATCGGTGCAGCGTGAGGCTGCTTTGCAGGGGGTGCCCCAGCGGCTCTGCGGCCTGCACCCCGAGGGGGCTGTGCAGCAGTTCTGCAGAGAGAGGGGTCTTCAAGGGCCAGCGCGTAGCCCCCCATGTGCGCAGTGGGGCAGGAGGCTCTGCGCAGCTCCCCGTTCACTGCGCGCCCGGCCGGACTCAGCCCTGTCCCCAGGTGGGGGCAGGCAGGGCTGGGTGGTGGGAGCTGGGAGCTGCCCCTCGAGGAGGGGGGCAGAGGGGAGCCCCCAGCCCAGCGCAGTCGGGTCTGCGCGCCCACGTGAACCGATCACAGGATCGGGGCCTTCCGCGGGCTCACGGGCGCGCACTGCAGCCCGTGGCCGCTAGATGGCGCCGCCCCACAGGCTGCCGTCTGAGCCGGTCCATCCCCGGCGCTAGGGACCCGGGCTGGGGGCGCCCCGGAGCCGCTCACAGGGGGGCTGGGCTGGAGACTGAACCCCCGCTAGGTCCGTGCGGGGCCTCGGCTTCCCCGGCAGGCCCAGGGAAGGGAGGGTCTGGAGGGAGGCCTCTCCCCCCACCACTCACCCCCAGCCCCAGCCTGGGCCCCCCCGCTCGCCCCCAGCCCCTCGCTTCAACCCACGAGCCCCCCCCCCCATCCCCTGCTTCAGCCTGTGCCCTCGTGAGCCCCCCCCCCCCGCGGAGCCCCCTGCAACGCCCCATCCCCCACCTCAGCCAGACACCACCCCCCCGGTGAGACCCGAGCCCCCTGAAACTCCAGCTCCCCCCATTTCAGCCCATGAACCTCCAGCCCCCACGAGCCCCCAGTCCCCCTGCCTCAGTCTGTGCCCCTGCGACACCTCAGCCCCCTCCATGACCCCCGCTTCCCTCATTTCAGCCCATGCCCCCCATGAGACCCCAGTCCCTGTGAGGCCCCATCCCCCCCTCTTTAGCCCATGCCACCCATGAGCCCCCATCCCCCATGAGCCCCCCATCCCCTGCTTCAGCCTGTGCCCCGCCGAGCTCCCCGCCCATGACCCCGGTGCCACCCACACTGCCCTGCTCCCCGTCCCCTGGGTGGGTTTGCGCACGCGTAACTGGCCGGGGCAGATTTCACCGTTCCGTGGGGGGGCCGTGGACCGGACTCGAGGGGCTGCCTCTCCCCAGAGCAGGGCTGGCGGGAGCCCCCAGCACTCAGGGCAGCAGCGCCTGACCCAGCGGGGGCAGATCTGCCAAGGCAGAGGAGCGGCTCCGCGGTCACTTTTCAGAGTCCTCGGCAAACAGGCACAGTCCTGGGGAAGCCGGCTGGTTTCCTGCCTTGTTCGGGGCTTGCTGGGGCGGGGACACTCCAGAGCAATGAGCGGCTGGGTCACCCCTGCCCTGTAGGCTGAGGTGTGCTTTGCAATGCCCTGCACTGTGGTCTCCTGCCTGGACTGCTCACAAACGGCCTCCAGCATGTAAGTCACTCCCAGCCACGTCTCTGTTTGTGCTGCAGCCAGTCACCGGCCTTGGGCACACTGCAGGGTGACCCCACCACACCCCCAGGCTTAGATTTCCCCTCAGAAATGTGCGTCCTGCCCCGCCCAGCCTCCCCTGGACAAGACACGTTTATATACAGATTGTTGTTGCTTTCATAGAAATAACATGCACACAACTTGCCACCCCAAACGGAGTTTCCCCGACAATTCAGCTTACAGACTCTGGATTAGCTAAAACAATCACACACGCTTATTAACTGCAAAGAGAGATTTTAGGTGAGTACAAGTCGTGAGGCATAAAAGTCAGAAATGGTTACAGGAAAAAGAAAGATAAAGGCGCCTAACGCAACCCACCATGTTACACCGAAAGCAAAGCTCCCTTCCCACACGCTCTCCGCAGTCTGACCGACCAACCTGCTTAGGTCAGACTCCTTCTCCCAGTACTCAACCAATGCTTCCTTTGTCCCTGCAGTGAATGAATGGGGGGAGGGAAGAGAATGGAGGGTGTCTTGGGGTGTTTGTCCCTCCTTTTACGGTATCAGTCCCGCTCGTGGAAAACAGTTCCAGCCGAGATTCAGGTGACAGAGAGTCTACAGGGAAGGATGTTCCCTGCTGCTTTTTCCTCACCTGTAGGCGCTTCTTTTGTGTCCCTTCCTGCGTGACGGCTCTGGTTACTGATTAACTGCAAATTAAGCAGAGCTCACATTCCTTGTTGGAGGCAGGCCTGTTTGCCAGCTTGTGCTGTGGTTTGGGACATGTGTCAATGATGATGAACGACATTATCTAGGGAAACCTTATAACTTAACAGACAACGCGGCCACACACATTTTACAAGGCGAATGCTGGCTAGCCGATGATGCGGTTTCGGATGAGCCCTTGGGCACACATCCCGACAGTGGCGTGCCGGGTGCGGACAGAGGGGTGCACTGGCATGTTAGGACTGTAGCGGGAAGCTCAGGCTGCCCCTGTCCCAGGAGAAGTTGTTCTGCAGCGAGAGAAAATCCACTCTCTGTTTCACAGCATTTCAGCCCAAATTCTTGGGGTTTCTCAGGATTTCATCCCCAAATTCTCCTTTATTAGGAATTTCCACAAAGTGGCTCCTCATGCCTGAAACTCGCCCAACCCCCCAGGTCATGCTGGGCTGGAAACGGGGGTGGGGCGAGCTGGTTTGGGGCCATGGTTGCATTCAAAGGGCCAGGCCACTATTCCCCAGCCGTGTGTCTGGGGCCGGCACTCAGCTGCCTTGCTGACTGGCGCTGTGGGCTCACTAGGGCTTGCATCGCACCCTTGCAGATGCCTGAGGGGAGCACACGCCGGGTGGGGGGGGCATGCAGCATAGACACCCCTCTTGGGTTTGGATGGGCAGCTGTCGTTTGTCCAGCTCTGTTGCCGCGCATGGCCCTGTCCAGACAAACAGAAACCTAGCGATGGGGCCCGATCCCGGGGTGGCACCGTGCCCTAAAGTGCCAGAGTAGCCCCAGGTTGGACACAGGACGGGCGGGGATCTGGGAGGGTGGGGGTGCAGGATAGCCAGTGGGCTGCACATACAGCTCTGCTCCGGGGCCCTTGGCTGAACTCTGCCAGCCCGGGGGGCAGCAGCCCCTTTGCTCGGGGGTTTCTCAGCCCGCTGGGCAGCCAATGCACAGGCCCTGCCCCCTTCTGGGCATCTCTGCTTTCATGCCCTCATTTCCCTACATCAACAAGCATCGTGGACTGGGGGGAGGGGCTGGGGGGCTGGCTGTGGGGGGGACTGGGGGCATGATGCTGTGGGGGGGGGACGCGGGGAGAGGGATGGGCACTGGGCCTGGCACGTCTGACCAGTGGCTTCCAATGACTTTGTGGGTAGCTCCCAGGATCTCTCTGAGTTAATGTGAGCAAACTCCAGTGAGGGGCAGGGGCTGGCGGGGGGTCAGCGCTGGGGGGGGGGGGGGGCTGGACCTGTATTAGCACCTGGGACAGCTCCCCCTGCTGGGATCTGGCCCCGGGGAGCTCAGATGCAGGCCGGGGTGAGAGCCGGTGCCAGGGCCAGGCTGCAGAGGGGGGCAGGATGGAGGGTCCCTCATGCCAGCTGTGCCCCTTTGAGCGCTCCCCTGGGGGGGGCATGAGGCTGGGGCGTGCGGAGGGGGGGAGGGCTGGTTACGTAATCCCCGTAAGCGTCTCTGGCCTGCGCGTGGCTGCTGAGCCCGGATTGCTCACTAAGAGGCTTGGGCCCGCGGCCCGCGGGGGGTTTGTGTGTTTGTGTCTAATCCCCACCCCCCAGGGAGCGTCACCGAGGCAGCTGCACCGGCCCCGGGGAGCTCCCCGGGCAGCCAGCCCCACGCCCAGGCCGCCTGTTACCAGGCTGCGGGGAAGCTGGGGACGCGGGTTCCCAGAGCAACAGGCCCCGGGCGTGTGCCAAGCGGTGATGGGGCAGCACTGCCGGAGCCGGGCGCAGACTCGGGTAACGAGCGTCGCTCAGGCTGGGGGGCAGGGGGCGTGGTTCAGCCTTCAATGCGTGTGGGAGGGACGGGACGGGGACATTTAGAGCCGTACAACACCCCCCGCCCCCAGACATCCAGGGTGACCCTGGGCCCATCACTGCGTGCCTGGCAGAATTCCCCGGCCAGCAAAGGGGTGATCCTGGGAAAACCTGGGCAGGTGGCTGCCTTGGGTACAGCAACCCTCCCCTGCACCCCCAGGGTGGAAAAGCCCCAGGATGTTCTAGACCAGTGTGTTCCCAGACCAGCCTGTGTTCTAGAGCAGCCCGTGTTCTAGAGCGGGGACCGGTCTAGAGCAGGACACCTGGCATTACCAGGGCAGATGGGCAGTGATGGGACCCTGCGGCCCCAGTCATGCCCGGGCTCCAGCTGGGCAGATCCAGACTCTGTCTCACGACCCCGCCAGAGCCCAAGATGGTGGGGGCAGCGCCCGGCACTGGCTGGCACAGCCCCGGTCTCCACCTGGCCCAGAGAGGCTGGGAACAGCTGCTCCGGGAGAGCTGCTGCAGGGGGGGACGTCCGAGGCCGCCTGCCTGGGTCCAAGTTACTGCTTCAGCCCTTTAGCACCATCCCCAGCCTGGGGGGCTCTGGGAGCAGGGGGTCCCCAGGGCTCCTGCCTCCCGGCCCCGCCCTGGCAGCTGGAGCGGTGAGAAGGCTGCGGGGGCGGCAGGGAGGGCAGGTCTGGAGATAGTGGTGCTTGTTTGCACATTGCTGGCATTTCTACTCCCCCGGACGCGGCGGCAGCTGCTCCGGGCAGCTCCCCTTGCAGAAGGCTGGGCGGGGGCCAGCTCAGGCTGGGGGTGTCCGGGGAGCAGGCCGAGGGGTTTGATGCCCGGTATTTGCTCTGCAGCTCGTTTAGCTCTTTCTGGGCAGGAGGGTCTCAGAGAGCCGGGCTCTGTGGCCTCCGGGTGGGATCACCCCCCAGGGACCCTGCCCCTCCGGCCTGGGCCTCACTGCGCGATGGGAGCATCTTGGGACGCAGCTGCAAAGAGCCAAGTTAGATGATACCGAGCAGGAGTCCGCGATGAGCGAAGCCAAGGATGGGGCACAGCCAGCACCGTGCTGCCGGGGCCTGGTCACGCCCTGCGGCCTGCAGGATTTAATGCTGGGGGTTTATGTGAGCCCTGACTCACTTCCCCTGCAGAGGCTAACAGTCCACTACTGCTACCCGCTCCCGGTGTTCTTGCAATGATCGTGGGCAGTGCTGCAGATCCTGGGTTCAAAGCCTGCTGATGCCCTGGGCATCCTGATGGGATGGATTGCACCCTCAGCAAGTTCACAGATAACAGAAGCAGGGGGGAGAGGTAGATATTCTGGAGGGTAGGGAGAGGGTCCAGGGGGACTTAGACAAATTGGAGGATTGGGCCAAAAGAAATCTGATGAGGTTCAACAAGGACAAGTGCAGAGTCCTGCACTTAGGACGGAAGAATCCCAGGCACCACTACAGGCTGGGAACAGACTGGCTAAGCAGCAGTTCTGCAGAAAAGGACTTGGGGATTATACTGGACGAGAAGCTGGATATGAGTCAGCAGTGTGCCCTTGTTGTCAAGAAGGCCAACGGCATACTGGGCTGCATTAGTAGGAGCATTGCCAGCAGATCGAGGGACGTGATTATTCCCCTCTGTTTGGCACTGGTTAGGCCACGTCTGGAGTATTGTGCCCAGTTTTGGTCCCCCCACTACAGAAGGGATGTGGACAAATTGGAGAGAGTCATAGAATCATAGAATCTCAGGGTTGGAAGGGACCTTAGGAGGTCATCTAGTCCAACCCCCTGCTCAAAGCAGGACCAAACCCCAATTTTTGCCCTAAATGGCCCCCTCAAGGATTGAGCTCACAATCCTGGGTTTAGCAGGTCAATGCTCAAACCACTGAGCTATCCCTCCCCCCCTCCAGTGGAGGGCAACAAAAATGATTAGGAGGCTGGAGCACATGACTTATGAGGAGAGGCTGAGGGAACTGGGATTGTTTAGCCTGCAGAAGAGAAGAACGAGGGGGGATTTGATAGCTGCTTTCAACTACCTGAAAGGGGGTTACAAAGAGCATGGATCTAGACTGTTCTCAGTGGTAGAAGATGACAGAACAAGGAGCAATGGTCTCAAGTTGCAGAGGGGGGGGGCTTAGGTTGGATATTAGGAAAACCTTTTTCACTAGGAGGGTGGTGAAGCACTGGAATGGGTTCCCTAGCGCGGTGGTGGAATCTCCTTCCTTAGATGATGTCAAGTATAGGGGGTAGCCGTGTTAGTCTGTATCCACAAAAACAACGAGGAGTCCGGTGGCACCTTAAAGACTAACAGATCTATTTGGGCATAAGCTTTCGTGGGTAAAAAATCCACTTCTTCAGATGCATGGAGACTCTGGGACAGGATTTGGTTTCCGTGAGGGGTTAAACGGTAATTTCCAGCAGCCTCTGTTGCTGGGGCAGGGGCCGATGTTGTTGTTGACCATCCCAGCAGGATTAGCTCAAGGATCCCAAACAAAGGCCTATCTTGGCTGCAATATAAACCGTGACCTTGGGCTGAGCCAAGCGGCTGGGCTGGGATGGGAGGGACTCTCTGATCCCAGAGCCTGGGGCAGAGCCGGCCAGACCCCCTGCACTGCGGACAGAACTAAACCCAGGGGCCGGGCCTGACTCCTGGCCGGAGCTCCCACAGGTGAACTAGGCTTCTCCACCCTAAGTCCCGCCCTCCCGTTTGGATTGGGTGCAGGAACCATCTTCACTTCCTGTCCCAAAGCGGCCTGGAAGCGCTGCCCCCAGCCTGCCCGGCAGCTGTACAGGGGGCAGGTGCAGATTGCTGCAGGTCTCACCCCTGCCCCCTGGGCTGGCTTTGCTGACGCTGGTTCCCAGGCCTGATCCTAGTCTGTACGGCCCCGCCAGGGCCGACACCAGCCCCCCATTCCTGCCCCCCGTGTCGCGGTGGCGGGGTGAGACTTTGGGACGCTGCGGCTCAGTTCTCTGTGGAGGGCACTTGGCTCCGGGCTGGCGGCCCCGAGGAGACAGGGCGGAACCGGCAGTAACGGCAGAGCCGGAGCCGGCAGAGCAGCTGCCCCGTGAGATGTGGGTGAGGGCGGAGAACCCTCTGCCAAAGCCGTGGGCCCGGCCCCTCCGCGGCCCCAGGACTGCACCCGCTGTGAGCCCTGCCCTGCCGGATTTCACCAGCCGTTCACTGGCCAGCCCACCGGGCTGGGAGCCGGCTGTCCATGCCACGGCTGGCACGACGGGGCCTGGGCCGCAGGAGAACTCGGGCGCGACGGCTTCCGTGCTGCGCATGGCGCTCGCCTACTACCCGAGAGAAGAGCCAGGGACCTGGTGCTGGCAACGCGCCGCCAGGCCCTCCTCGGCCCGGGCCAAGGCAGAGGCAGGGCAGGGTCTGGAGTACAGGACTTGAGAAGGGTGTTCTGGGGCCCGACCGGCTGTGGATGTCTGTCTGTCTGTCTGAACTAACCCATCTGGTCTATTATTATGCAGGGGCCTCACCCCGGATCTGGGCCCCTTCGTGCCGCGTGCTGCCATGAGACACAGGCTCTGCCCAAAGAGCTTCTGATGTAAATGGACCACGGGTGGGAGGGAAAAGCAGGGCCCGGAGAGGGGACGGGCCTGGGCAAAGGCCACCCAGCAGGGCAGGGCCAGGAATCCTGCGTCCCCTCCCGGTTGGGCCATGCTGCTCTAGCTAACGTGTCCTCTGTTTGCTCCTGTGCCCTCCATCATCACAGCATCTCCTGCAACAATCCCCAGCGTCACCCGTCCATTCTGCAGGGGGGCACCATGCCCCAGCTCCTCGCTGGTGTCAATCAGGGCCACCAGGGGCCCGGTTCGGGCTGGGGGCAGCAGGGCAGGGCTCTGTGAACACCCTTCCCCGGCGCTTGGAGGGCGGAGCTCTGTGTGTGGCCCGGCAGGGAGACCTCGCGGGTGCGCTGAGGCAATGGAATTGGCAGGTTTGATGGAGCCAAAACAGGTCACCCCGGGGGCGGCCGCCGCTTCTTGCTCCTGCCACGCTCAGGGGCGGCCCAGAAATCCAGTTGGTTCTGAATGAACAGGAGGCCCCCTGGGCACAGAGCCTTCGGGCCCGGCCCTGCCCCGCTCTGGGCCTCAGCTTGCCTTGGGCAAAATGGAGGGACTGATCCTTCTCCTGGGGAAGGGCTTGGAGATCTCGCTGAAGAGCACTAGCTAAGAACCAAGCAGAGCGTGGCTGGCAGCCGTGGCTTTTGTCCTCCGCCTGTCCCCAGGAGAGGACTGGCCCTCCTCCAGGGGGGAATGCCACGCGTGCTCTCACCCCAAGGGCCTGGCCCATTACCGAGGCCTGAGCGGTGCAGGCTGCAGGGGCTGAGTGTCAGGACTCCTGGGTTCTCTTCCCAGCTCTGGGAGGGGAGTGGGGTCTAGCGGTTAGAGCAGGGGGCTGGGAGCCAGGACTCCTGGGTTCTCTTCCCAGCTCTGGGAGGGGAGTGGGGTCTAGCGGTTAGAGCAGGGGGCTGGGAGCCAGGACTCCTGGGTTCTCTTCCCAGCTCTTATTGACTTGCCGTGTGATTTGGGGCAACTCACATAACCTCTCTGTGCCCCAATTTCCCCGTATTTAAACTGGAGCTAGGCCCTGTGACTGGTGGGTGGGGACCCAGACTGGGTCGTTGGGGGTCTATTCCTAGCTCTGACACTGGCCTGCTGGGGGAGACTTTAGCAGGTCACATGCCGTGCCCGTGACTCAGTTTCCCTCACTATCAGTGCAGGGTGACAGCACTGCTCCCCTGAGTGCTCTGAGAGGGGACTAGCCCGGACAGGCTCTGGGGGTGCCAGCAGGTCCTCCCCACCGCACAGAACGGGAGCTCCCTCAGCCGGCAGCATAGCAGGCTGTTGTCCTCCAGTGGGGCAGCCCCCGTGCTCGGCCCGTGTCTCTGCCGCGCTGCTGGGGCGCCCCCCACACCCGAGGATGTCACAGGGATCTCCTGGGAAACAGGCTCCTGGGGAGCCCCGGGGGTCTGTGAAATGCTCGAACCCTCCCGCCAAGCGCCCCCGCTCTGCCGCCTCCCGTCGGTCTCACCCCGTCCCCCCCCCGCCCCCTTGAGCGGGGACTCAGCCTCCGCTTCTCTGCCTCGGGCTCCCCCCGCGCCGCTCTCCCGGGCTCAGCCCGGCTCGGCGTGGGTGGAGCCCGCCCGACCCGGGTGTGCAAAGCGGGGAGGGCGGAGGTGGAGATGGCGGAGTGTAAATCCCCTGGCTCGATGCGCCCTGGACACTCCCAGCCGCTTCCCCGACCTGCCGAGCAGCTGCCGGGCCGGGCCGGGCCGGGGCATGTGCGCCGCTGGGGCCCGGGGCTCTCCCCGCACTCCGAGGCCGGAGACGCTTGTGGGGGCTGATCGCAGCCCTGTGCCTGGGGACTGAGGACTTGGCACCGGCCCAGACACCCCCCGCGGGAGCTCCCGGGACGCGGAGCCCGGAGCCTGCTGCTTCCCAGAGCCGCGCGCCCTCCCCGATCCCTGTGCGCCCCTCTCCAGAGCCGCGCGCCCTGCCCGGTCCCCGTGCGCCCCTCTCCAGAGCCGCGCGCCCTGCCCGATCCCCGTGCGCCCCTCTCCAGAGCCGCGCGCCCTGCCCGGTCCCCGTGCGCCCCTCTCCAGAGCCGCGCGCCCTGCCCGATCCCCGTGCGCCCCTCTCCAGAGCCGCGCGCCCTGCCCGATCCCTGTGCGCCCCTGCCCGGTCCCCGTGCGCCCCTCTCCAGAGCCGCGCGCCCTGCCCGATCCCTGTGCACCCCTGCCCAGTCCCCGTGCGCCCCTCTCCAGAGCCGCGCGCCCTCCCCGATCCCTGTGCGCCCCTGCTCGGTTTCCGTGCTCCTCTCTCCAGAACCGTGCGCCCTGCCCAGTGCCTGACCTCTACGCCCCGTGCCCGGTTGCCCTGCTGCCCCGTGCCCAGTCCCCGCGTGCACGCTCCCGGGGCCCATGGAGGGGCAGCAGCCACAGCCCGGGAGCCCGTTCCCCGGCTGGGAGCCCCCGCACTATGATTACCGGCTGATCGTGGGGGACCTGCGGGAGCCTGCGCTGCCCGGGCAGCGGCGCCCGGGGACCATGAACGGCTGCGCCCCACTGCATGCAGGACATGAGACGGCGGCGCAGAGGTACAGCGCCCGCCTGCTACAGGCCGGCTACGAGCCAGAGAGGTGAGGGGAGCCGGGCTCAGGTCAGTGGGGAGGGGCTGGGCGGGGCAAGAGCAGAGGCACTCAGGGGCTCTGTCTGGGGGGGGGGTGTCCCTACAGTGGGGAGGGGCAGGGTAACCCTGCCCAGGAGCTCTGTCTCACCTATTAAAGTCAGAGGAGTTGCCCAGACCGGGGCCCCCAGGATTTCTCATCTGTTAGCCCCTGCTCAGCCCTGTCCCCCAGGTCGGGGAGATCCCTTGGGAGCAGCTTGGGTCTGGGAAGCACCTGTTACTGGAGAGGAGCTCGTTGTGCCCGGAGGAGCGGAAGGGGAGCGCAGCGTCAGCTTGTGCCTGCCCTGGGAAGAGCTGCGTGGGCTGGGCTAGAGCCCTTAGCCTGGCTCTGGGTGGGGGGAGACCTCCTGCTGGGGCCTGCCCTGCCCTCTGGGGCCCCCTTGGCCAGGCCGGGGGAGCAGCCGTGGGTTGCTCCTGGGAAGGAGGTTTCTGGGCCCCGGGGCACATGCTCACTGCCAGGGAAGATTTAACTGCCCCAGGCCCACCTCCCTGCAGTGCCACCCTGGGGTCTCACTGAGGGACCCCCCCCCTCACCCTAGTGCACCCACAATTGTAAGTGGGGAACTGTCGTCCTGTGCGGTGTTTTCAGAGGGGTCCTGCAGGGACCTGTTCTCAGCCCAGCGCTCTTCAATATCGCAGCCACCTGGGAGAGCAAACGGAGTCAGGGTGGGAAAGTTTGCTGCTGGCACAGAGGTGACTGGAGCAGTGAACAGGGCTGGAGAGCTCCGTTCTGTGGCGCCTCGGACTCGGACACGCCTTTAAGCATGTTCAATGTAAGGTCCTACAGCAAGGGCCCACGGACACAGGCCAGGCTCTCAGGCGGGGGCTGTCGTTTGGAGGGCAGGAACTGACAAGGACTTGGGCCCTGATTTTTAAAGGTGCCTGTGCCTTGCTGCACTCCGCATTGAAATGCCAACTGGATTTAGGAGCCTCATCTCATTTTCAAAGGGGATTTAGGAGCCAAACCCCCCTTGACAGTCAAAGGGATCAGGCTTCAAAGTGCCTAAACCCCCCTTTACAAATGAGATGCAGGTTCCTAAATCCATTAGGCATAGCAAGGCCCAAATACCTCTAAAAACCTGGACCTTCGAGGTCCTGGTGGGAACCAAGTGCCTGGGAGGACCTGACGCCATGGGAGCATGAGTTTGCAGGGGGGGGGTGGGCTCTGAGAAAGCAGGGACTAGCAAGCGGGGGTTCCCTGCGTGGACGGCATCAGCTAGACCATCCCTGGGTACCGTGTCCAGTTCTGGTGGCCGCTCCTCAGAAGGGAAGCCGGCCCGTCGGACAGGGACGGTTCAGAACTCTCCAAGAACAATTCAAGGTCTGGAAAACCTGCGTCCCCGAGAGACACTTACGGCTCCATCTGTTTAGCTTAACAAAGAGAAGGTTAAGAGGCCGTCTATAAGTACCTACAGGAGGAAGAGATTTCTGTTGGCAAGGGCTCATTAATCTAGCCCCGGCGGAACAAGCTGCAGTGGCTGGCAGTGAAGAGACCCGCCAGATAGAAATAAGCTGAACGTTTGTAAAAGAAGCAATGTCCCTCAGGTCATTAACCACCAGGCCAGATTGCAAAGGGGCGGGTGGATTCAGGCGTCTCTTTTGACCAGGCGCCCGGTGGGTTTGATGTGGGACTCGCGGGGCAGGTTCTCTGGCCTCTGCGATGCAGGACTCCACTGGGAACAGCCCCTCCTCGCTTTGGAGAGAGGAGCTGGGGCCGTGAGATCTTTCATTGGGCCAACGTCTGCTGGGGAGAGAGACAAGCTTCCGAGCCCCCGAGATTTCTTCTGCAGCCTTCACGTCCTTCCCTCCGGCTCTGGCTGCAGTTTGTCCAGGGCCCAGTCAGGATTGTCCCTGGTCGCTAGAGCTCTGTTACATGTTGTGAGCGCTGGCGCTCCCGGCCCTTCCCCTGGGGACGCTCCGGGCTGGCCCCAGCCCTGTGAGGAAGATTTTCCTAGGCTGGGTGTGAATGTTCCTTTTCCTAACCCAATTGCAGCTTGTCTCCTTGGTCCCACCTACACGATTCCTCGTCATCACGGCCGACAAGGGGGCGGAAGCCAGTACAAATTACCGGGGTCCGGCAGTCCGGATGGGGGTCCGGAGCCCGACTATGTTGCATACGGTTTTGTCTTTCTCAGTAGTATCATTATCATTTGTATACCAGGCAGGGCATATTTGGGGTTTTTTGCACATCAATACAAATCCCGTATAAAGATTTTTAGCCAGTCTGCCCTTGCTGGGGGGCCCGAACCCGCTCTCGACGGCCCTGCTCCTCATCCTGACTGGGCCCACCCGCGTTAGCTGGGGCTTGGCCGAGCCAGCTGTGGGGAACTCTTAATACCTTCCCGCGGTCAGTGCCTGCAGCCCACGGGTCCCTTCTGCTGCCTCTGCCCCGCCTGTAGTTATCCGGGGCTGAGCCCAGTGGGGCTGGCTCTCCCCAACCTGGTGTTGCCTCTCGTGCCTGGGCCCAGCTGGTGAAAAGCGACCCAGGGCGAATTCGACCCTCCCAGCGACAGGAGCGTTTTACGCACTTTGCAGGGGACGCCGGCGCCGTTCCCTGAGCCATGCAGGGAGGGACACCGTCACCCTGCCCCATGAGCTCTGGGCATGGGGCACAGTCACCCCCAAGCATGGTCCCCCTACTCCAGCCTTGGGGCTCTGGGGATGGGGTGCGGCCTCCCCGGGCTCTGGGGATGGGGCACAATCCCTCTCATTCCATTCACCAGCTCTCAAGCTGGGGCATGGCCCCCCCACCACTCTGCTCCCCAGCTCTGGGGCTGGACATGTCATTCCCCCCCCCCACCCCCTGCAGGTCCCCAGAGTCACCTGGCTCAGCATTTGCTGCTCTGTCACATGACAGGGGAGGGATGATCTGATTGGCTGTTCACTCTTACACCCCCCTCCTGCCTCGCCCCCCCCTGCTGGGGGGCTGTTCCTCAGCCTGGAGCTCCCCGGTGTTCAGGCCCGTCCTGGGGTCTCTGTCCTTGGCCCACTCTGGTCTGGCCATTTCCTCGGGGTCCCCTCCCCGGCCCCAGGCTGCTGTGCTAGGCTCAGGCCCTGCTAAGCTGTAACCTCCCCGAGCCTGCGGGGTCGGCCACTGGCTCAGCCCTGCTCCGCTGGTGTCAACGCGGCTGCGCCAGGCACGGGCCTGCAGCCCTGCAGGATCTGGGCCCTCAGGGCTCCCCGCTGCAGCTCCCTGTCCCGCGTTAGGCCGTCACTTGAACCGGAGCCATCACGACTCCCTGCGGGGCCCCCAGCTGCTCCCCCCAAAGCCTGTTATCTCTGCAAGGCGCTTGTGGAGAGCGGCTTTCAAACGACGCCGAGGGAAGTGGGCTGCAGTGTCCATCCTCCCTCCGCTGGGGCAGAGGTTTCTTCGTCTCACAAACCCGCCAGGCGACTCCGCTGAGCTCGGCACACTTGGCAGACGCTGCTCGGTGAAGGCGAGGGGCTGGGCTAGCAGGGGGCTGTGGGTCAGGAGCGAGGAGCATGGGATTGTGGGGCGCCTAGGCCTGGGAGAGCAGGGGGGTAGGTGGTACTGAGGGGCACTGGCGGAGCTGTGGGGAGAGGCCAGGGCTGGAATAGCAAGGGATGGGTCGGGCCATTGGCAGAGCTGTGGGTTCTGGGGGACGGGAATAGCCAGGGGACCTGTGCCCGAGGGCGGAGGTCCCACCAGCCCCTCACTTTACTGAGCCCCAGGAATTCCTGTCTAATGCTGCCAGTGGGGTCTGGTTTGCAGTGCCGGCATCTGGAGCCGGATCCTAGCCTCAGCCACGTGCGACCAGCTGCCATGCCATCTGCTGCCCAGCGGGTCTGTGCTGCCGGCCGAGCCCCAGCGAGCTGGGGGGTTATTTTTAGTTTTTAACCAAATTCTGCCATGGCGCGCACGGCCTTGGAGCTGGCCGGGTCAGCCACCCACACGCCTTCGGCCTCCTTCCCTCTGTCGGCGCATTTGTGCCAGGACGCTGTGAGGAGCTGGGCTGGGATTTCGATGCTGCTAGGAATGAATTAAAGGCCTATGTTAAGCAGCCAGGCTATTTTGATGTAATTTTTTTAAGCAGCCTTTGCAGTTCTCCATCTGCTGCTGGCGAGCCGGGCCTGCCGTGCGCGACCTCAGGGCAAAGCACCTTGTGGGCAGTCAGTTAGCTGCATTTGGGCCTAAAAGCTTGATGCGAATTGGAAATGGCCCCGGCCGAGCCAGAACCAGGCCCGCAGGGGCATGAGGGACTTTTGGATCCAAAGTATTTTGCCCTGGGAGTGTCGGTGTCGGTGGTTTTGACTAGCAGGAATAACAACTTGGCAGGAGTAAGTTACATTCGTATTTTGATTTCAGGCAAGTGCATTGTTACAGCGACCCCGTCAATCCCCACGTGTCCCTAGCCGCAGTCCGGACCTGTCCCTGGGTCCACAAGGGCTATGGGAGCAAAGGGCCGGCTATTAACCCCCAACAGCAGCAATGGGACCCTCTCTTGTAAACCCTCAGCCCGGGAAAGTGTCTCTGGCAATTTGGCTTATTGTTAAAATCCCCACCAAACCAGCTGCTTACACACAAAGCCCCTGCCAGCCGCTCACGGCAGCCCCCTTCCCTGTTCCCTTGGGCAGACTGAGGGGGAGATACATTCGGAAACACGCAGAGAGGGTGAATGCAATGAGATCGGAACGGTCCTGTGTTTGAAATGGGCTGGGTTGATTTTCAGTATGGCAGGTGAAGTGTGCGTGTGTGTCCCCCACGGATGACACAAAGGAGGCCTCTCCCTCTGTGAATACACACGGATACAAGCGCACACACACAGACACTGCCTGTTGCGGGTCTGCCAGCGTCCCCGTCCCATTCGCCGGGCGTGGGATTAGCGCTCCGGCAGGCTGGGCCGGTGACACGATCACGCTAATCCTGGCTGTTCCCTTCACTGCTCCTCCCGCCCGCGCTGCGGCAGGGACAGACCCAGCACCCTGCAGGCGAGAGCAGGGAGGGGGCCGGGCCGTGAGCCGTGGTATCTGGGCGCTGGCTTGGCAAACCTTCTGTCTCCACCACAGGACACGCCCGCCCCAGCCTGCAGCACCCCTCGGTCCTGCCTGGGGCCTCCACGTGGGGCTGGGCTGGGGGGAGACGCATCCTCACCCCCCCAGCGTGGACACCTGCACTGGACACCCCCCTTGTCCCCCCACTTCCCGGTCGCTCTGGTGCTGCTGGTGGTTGGACCCCCCCTTGCTCCCCCATCCCCCCCGTCTCTCCTGCTGCCCCACACATAGTGGCCCTGATCTGGAGCAGGAAGAAATCCTCATCCCCATCCTGCCAGCCGCTGCCCTCAGGAGATCTGGGTGGGGAGAGGGGAATCTGGGGGGGGTCCCATCTGGCCCCCTCCTCGCCGGCTCCAAGTCATGGACTCTGCTGTTTGCTGCCAGGTGGGGGGAGGGGGAGGAGGGCCTGAGCAGCGCCAGGCTCCCCCCACCGGGGTGAGTGACTAGCTGGGGCTGCTGCGGGGACCAGCCAGCCTCGCCACCTCGAACCCGGCACCTCAGCCGCCAGCTGCCAGGCACAGACCCACGGCCAGTCCGGAGAGGCTGGGGGGTGTTTGACGGCCAGAAGTGGGGGTTCAGGAAAGATCTCTTTCAGAACGGGGTCCCCATCGGGTATGGGGGGTAGGTGTTTGATGGTTCCAGTGTGGGGTGCGGTCGGGGGTGGCGGGTTATTTCTGGATTGGAGCAGGTTTGGCGAAGGCGGTTCTGAGTGTGTTACTCTGTGTACCCCGGACGGTCTCCTCCGAGCGTGGTCTGGGGTAGCTGAGGGCTGGCTGCAGAGCCCAGGTCTCTCGGGGTGCTTGGGGTGGTTTCTGGCTCTGGGTGGGTAGGTGGGGCGATCCGTGGGTTTCGGGGGTGTGGCTGTCTGTCGGTCCCATTGCTCAGCCTCCTCCCTGCCGGCCTGGGGGGTGTTAACCCCTCGACCGGGCCCCGAGAGAAGGATCTGTCCTGTGTCCCAGCCCGGAGGAAGAGCTCTGTGGGGCTCGCCAGCTCCGCTCTCTCCCCTAGAAGTGGGTCCCTGGAGCCGAGGGCTCCGACATCCCTGCAAACAGCCCCAGCGCCCCCGGGGGTGTTGAGCCTCCTGCCTCGGGGCTTCAGCCCAACGGTATCAGGGGCCAGGAGGGGAGCCCAGCCCCGGCAGGCGGGTGCCTACACGTGGCGCCGGCCACTGGCACAGACGGGCTCCTGGTCTCGGTGGCGCTGGGCGCTGACCCAGCCTGGCGGTTCCCATGGGGGAGGGGGGGGCTCAGAGCCTGGCCCCTGGTCAGTCCCACTGCTCAGAGTCTCCCTTCCCCCGCTGGAACACAAAGGCAGAGCCGGGAGCTGTTTTGCTGGCTCCCCCCTGGGGGGGTCATTAGCCAGAGTCAGAGCACAGGCAGCAAGGCCCTCTGGGGAGCCCCCGCCCCGCCCGGCCCGGCCCAGGGGACAGACCTGGAGAACCCTGCACACAAACATCTCCGACACTGATCCAGGCCAGGCTGCACGAGCTCCCTGCCTGCTGGGGGGGGCTGCAGGTGGGGTGATCCCCCCCCCCCAACCTCCACTAACAGCAATGCTGAGCTTTCCCCTCCCAGACCATCCCCAGACACCAGCCAGGCCTCACAGCGCCTGGGGGAGCAATGGATGGAGTCCCGGGGGGGGGACCCCAAACACAGAGCGATAGAGCTCGACTTGAGTAAGGCTCTGCCACGGCCCCACGTGACAAGGGCGCTGGGCTAGATGAAATGGCTACGAGGGGGGTGCACCGCTGGGCGAGCGAGCGGACTCAGAGCAGCTCTCAGTGGCTCGCTGCCGAACCGGGAGGCTGTACCCAGGGGGGCCCTGCAGGGCTCAGTCCTGGGTCTGGTACTGTTCAGTATTTTCATTAATGACTGGGATAATGGGGTGGAGAGGATGCTTAGGCAATCTGCAGATGACACCAACCCGGGCGGGGCTGCAAGCACTGTGGAGCACAGGGTTACAATTCAAAATGACCCGGACAAATTGGAGACTTGGTCTGAAATCAGCCAGAGGAAATTCAGTGAAGACAAAGTGCAAAGAACTACACTTGGGAAGGAAAAATCCAAAGCAGACCTACAAACCGGGGACTTGCTGGCCAGGGGGCAGCAGCGCCGAAAAGGAGCTGGGGGTTCTAGTGGCTCACAACTGAGTGTGAGTCAACATGGTGATGTAGTTGTGAAAAGGCTGGTGGGGGGTGTGAACAGGAGAGTCGTGTGTCAGACCCAGGGGGTGACTGTCCCTTCTGCCCCGCACTGGGGAGGCTCAGCTGAGTTCAGTGTCCAGGTCTGGGTGCCGCACTTCAGGAAAGCTGTGGAGAAATTGGAGAGCGTCCAGGGGAGAGCAAGTAAAATGACCAAAGGTTCAGAAACCCTGCCCTGCGAGGAAAGGTTAAAACCTGGGCATGTTTAGCCCTGAGAAAAGAGACTGAGTGGGACCTGGTAACATCGGTTACGGGCTGGTATAAAGAGGATGGTGACCAATTGTCTCCATGTCCAGGGAAGGCAGGAGAAGCAGTAATTTCACTCCTGCATGCCTGAGCAATATTTTTATACTCCTCCCTGGTCATTTGTCCAATCTTCCACTTCTTGTAAGCTGCTTTTTTGTGTTTAAGACGAGCAAGGATTTCACTGTTAAGCCAAGCTGGTCGCCTGCCATATTTACTTTTCTTTCTACACATCGGGATGGTTTGTTCCTGCAACCTCAATAAGGATTCTTTAAAATACAGCCAGCTTTCCTCGACTCCTTTCCCCCTCATGTTATTCTCCCAGGGGACCTTGCCCATCAGTTCCCTGAGGGAGTCAAAGTCTGCTTTTCTGAAGTCCAGGGTCTCTGTTCTACTGCTCTCCTTTCTTCCTTGTGTCAGGATCCTGAACTCGACCATCTCATGGTCACTGCCTCCCAGGTTCCCATCCACTATTGCTTCCTCTACTATTTCTTCCCTGTTTGTGAGCAGCAGGAAGAACTGGAATGGGTTCCCTAGGGAGGTGGTGGAATCTCCTTCCTTAGAGGTTTTTAAGGTCAGGCTTGACAAAGCCCTGGCTGGGATGATTTAGTTGGGGTTGGTCCTGCTTTGAGCAGGGGGTTGGACTAGATACCTCCTGAGGTCCCTTCCAACCCTGAGATTCTATGATTCTATGAATTGGCTTAATCTGCAGCAAGGGAGGTTTAGGTCAGATATCAGGAGAAACTTTCTAACTCTCCGGGCAGGGAAGCTCCGGAACAGGCTCCCGAGGGAGGTTTTGGATCCCCATTGCCGGACGCTTTTGAGAACAGGTTGGACACACTCCTGCCAGAGACGGTCTAGGGTTACTTGGTCTGACCTCAGCACAGGGGGCTGGAGCAGACAGAGCCCACAGGCCTGTCTGTGCTGGGGAGCCTGGCAGCCCATGGCTAGCTTGTCATGCCAGTAAAGACCCATTGAATTGAAGAGTGTGTGTGTTGTGTGCACATGTGCAGGGTGTGTGCGTGTGTGTGTGTGTGTGTGTGTGTGTGCAGGTGTGTGTGCATGTGCAGGGGTGTGTGTGTGTGTGTGTGTGTGTGTGTGCAGGGGTGTGTGCGTGTGTGTGTGTGTGTGCAGGGGGTGTGTGCATGTGCAGGGGGGTGTGTGCGTGTGCAGGGGGGTGTGTGTGTGTGTAGGGGTGTGTGCGTGTGTGACGGAGTAGGGAGCGAGATGGATTTGACCTGAGAGGCTGGCTGCATTGGGAAAGGCTGCATCGGGAATGCGAGACTTTACCTGGGGCTGTGACATGAGCCAGGACGGGGGTTGGGAGGTGACACCTGTCACGGAGTGTGGGGGAGTCCGGCCCTGCACCCCTCTTCCCCGGATTCACTGGGAGTCTCAGCCAGCCAGTAGAACAGAAGGTTTATTAGAGATGCCAGGAACACAGTCCAACCAGAGCTTGTCAGTACATCCAGGACCCCTCAGTCGGGTCCTTCCGGGGGGCAGGGAGCTTAGACCCCGGCCTGGGGGCTCCCTGCATTTCACCCCACAGCTCCAAACGGGGCAGGGAGGCCAGACCCTGTCTGCCTCTCTCCCCTCCTCTCCGGCCAGCTCCAAACTGAAACTGTCCAGCCCCTCCTCCCCCTTTGTCTGCCTCCCGGGCCAGGAGGTCACCTGATCCCTTTGTTCGAACACCTTCAGCTCTCACCTTTGCAGGGGAGGGCCCGGGGCCATCAGTTGCTAAGAGACAGAGTGTCAGCCCTTCTCTGTGTCCAGGCCCCTCTGTAACACTCATGCATCCTTGTTCCACCACCTAGAAACTCAAGCACTGCATAGGGGAAACCGAGGCACCCACACAGTACTCAGGGAAAACATTAACAACAGTCATAGTTCGTCACAACACCTTTGGCTGGGAGAATGGTAAAAGGCTAGAGGAGGGGCCCCGGGGGAGGGGAAGAGCCTGCTGGAGGTTTGGCTGGTTTTTTGTCAGTTTGGAGCTGGGTGGTGAAATGCAGGGAGCCCCAGAGCCGGGGTCTAAGCTCCCTGCCCCCCAGAAGGCCCCAGCTGAGGGGTCCTGGTCATACTTACAAGCTCTGTTTGGACTCTTTCCTGACAACCCTAATAAACCTTCTGTTCTACTGGCTGGCTGGGAGTCACATTGAATCCCGGGAAGAGGGGTGCAGGACCTGACTCCCCCACACTCTGTGACAACTGGTGGCAGCGGTGGGATCTTCTGCACTCCATGAACGGCACTTCCTGCAGTAAGTGACTGGAGAGCAGTACAACGAAGGGGGATTGACGTGGAGTAGGTTGCTGAAGAGGCAGAGAGAAGCGGTTTCGGGGGGCGGAGGAGCTACGCTTAACTCTGAGGGGTGTGACCAGTGAGAAGGGCTGGCACACTAGGGGTTCCTCCTGGAAGCCGTGGGGGCCAAGACCGCACAGGCCTGCGAGTGGCCAGCAGGAAGATGTATGCTAAGCGCTGTAAGAACGACCTGGTGGAGCTGTGCAGGCAGAGGGGGCTGCGCATTGGGAGGTCCACCAAAGACCAGCTGATTGCGCAGCTGGAGGAGAAGGATCGCTTGGATGACCTGATCCCTGTCCCTGGAGGAAGCCGCCCGACAGACGCAGCATGGGCCCCAGGGCCTGACCTGGCTGGGAGGGGTCAGACTGCTGCCGAGGACATCCCAAGACCCCTCTCGCCTCTGCACAGGGGAGAGGTTGGGGAAAGCCCAGCAAATACCGAGGGCACCTTGACCCTGGCGGCCAGCAGGGGATCCTCCCAGCGGAGCTCCCCATCCCAGCAGTGGAGGCGGCCAGATTGGGAGAGGGAAATAAAACTGAAAGAGCTCGAGTTGAGACAGCAGGAACTGAAGGAGGAGCGGGAAGAACGGGAAAAACAACATCAGCATGAGGTGCAGGAGAAGGAGAAACAACGCCAGCATGAGCTGGAGCTGGCCAGACTGAGGAGCAGTGAGGCCCCGGCTGCGGTGAGTGAGGGGGGACCCAAGACTACAGGGAAGTTTGATCGTAACTTCCTGGCCCGGCGTAAGGAAGGGGAAGACATAGACAGCTTCCTGGCGGCCTTTGAGAATGCCTGCAGGTTGCACAAGGTTGACCCTGCAGACAAGATCCAGTATCTCACCCCCTTACTAGACCCTGCAGGCCTGGACGTGTACGGCCGAATGAAAGAGACGGAGACTGGGGACTATGAACTGTTCAAAAAGGCCCTGCTCTGCGAGCTTGGGCTGACTCCCGAGATGTACCGTCAAAGGTTCCGGGATCAGCGAAAAACCCCTGAGATCACGTACCTACAACTGGCCAACCGGATACATGGATACGCCCGCAAGTGGACCGCTGGGGCCCAAACTATGGAGGACCTGCTCGAACTATTCGTTCTGGAACAACTGTATGAACTGTGCCCATCAGACCTGAAGGTATGGTTGATGGACAAAAATCCAGGGAGCCCGCAGCACGCAGGGCGGCTGGCCGACGAGTTCATGAACAGTCGGTCAAGGGGTGGCAGGGAGGAATCCCAAAGGAGCAGGCCCACCCTGAGGCAGCAAGAGAGTCACCACGGGACCCACCAAAGGGGAAATAGGGAGAACCCCCTCCCGAGGGGAACCTCCGACACCAGAACCAACCGACCTGCTCGAGGGGACCAACGGGACATGAGCTGCTATCACTGCGGCCAGAGGGGCCACTTACGGTCCCAATGCCCCAAGATCAGAGACAGACTGAGCAGACCAAACCCACACCGGGTTAACTGGGTAGGAACCCAGCCGGACGAGGGGCCGACAGCCCAGAAGAGGGGGGCTGGCAGCTTATCAACGGCTCTGGAGGGAGGAAGGCCCCAGACCAGCTCCTCGGGGGGCCTGGATGCTCCGGACTCAGGGTTCTCGGTTTATAGGGTGGGCGCGGGGCTGTCCCTTCGGAGAGAGTGCCTTGTTCCCCTGGAGATAGATGGGAGGAAGGTCACTGGATACTGGGATACAGGCGCGGAGGTGACGCTGGCCTGGCCCGAGGTGGTGGCCCCAGATCGGGTGGTACCCAACACCTACCTGACCATAACAAGGGTGGGCGGGACCCCGTTCAAGGTACCCGTGGCGAGGGTACACCTGAAATGGGGGGCCAAGGAGGGCCCCAAGGACATAGGGGTGCACCAGCATTTGCCCACTGAGGTACTGATGTGGGGGGACCTAGAAGACTGGCCCAGTGAATCCCGGGACACCCTGGTCATGACCCGTAGCCAGAGCCGGCAAAGGGCGCTACGCCCGGGCCTCGGAGAGGGTGCCTTGCACGGGGCGCAAGACCCTGGCCCAGTGGGGAGGGAGTACCCCAGGACCAGGCGCAGAGAGGCTGCGACCTCAGACACAGACAGCACGAGGGAACAGGTTCCCATTCCTTCCCCAGCGGCTGAGTTCCAGGCCGAGTTACAGAGAGATCCCTCCTTGCGGAAGCTCAGGTACCTGGCCGACCGCAGGGAGGTGCGGACCATGTGGAGAGGTTGCCAGGAGAGGTTCCTGTGGGAGAAGGGGTTCCTGTACCGGGAATGGGCTCCCCCCGGTGAGATGGAGACGTGGGGGATCAGGAGGCAGCTGGTGGTCCCCCAGAAGTATCGCCGCAAGCTACTGTACCTGGCCCATGACATCCCTCTCGCAGGGCACCAGGGAATCCGGCGCACCAGGCAGAGGCTGCTACAGAACTTTTACTGGCCTGGGGTCTTTACAACTGTCCATCAGTACTGCCGGTCCTGTGACCCCTGCCAGCGGGTGGGGAAGGCTCGGGACAAGCGGAAAGCGGCTTTGAGGCCTTTGCCCATCATAGAGGAGCCCTTCCAGAAGGTGGCTATGGACATAGTGGGGCCTCTCAGCAAGACAACCCGGTCGGGGAAGAAATACATTCTGGTGGTGGTAGATTTCGCCACCCGCTACCCCGAGGCGGTGCCCTTATCCTCCATTGAAGCAGACACCGTGGCGGATGCGCTGCTGACCATTTTCAGCCGAGTGGGGTTCCCCAAGGAAGTCCTGACAGACCAAGGGTCCAACTTTATGTCGGCCCTGCTCCGGTGCTTGTGGGAGAAATGTGGGGTCCGGCACAGCTGGGCCTCAGCATATCATCCCCAGTCCAATGGGCTGGTGGAGAGGTTCAATGGGACGCTAAAGATGATGCTGAAAACCTTTATGAACCAGCACCCGCAGGACTGGGACAAGTACCTACCGCACCTACTTTTCGCGTACAGGGAAGTGCCCCAGGAGTCTACCGGATTCTCGCCCTTCGAACTGTTATACGGCAGGAGGGTGAGGGGGCCCCTGGACCGGATGAGAGACGAATGGGAGGGGGAGGCGGCCCCCGAGGGAGAGTCAGTGGTGGAGTATGTCCTGACCTTCCGAGAGAGACTTACTGAGCTCATGGGCCTGGCCAAGGGAAATCTGGCCAGAGCCCAGAGGAAGCAAAAGGTCTGGTATGACCGCACGGCGCGGGCCCGCGCCTACGCCACGGGGGATCAGGTGATGGTTCTCATCCCCGTGAGGAAAAACAAGCTGCAGGCCGCTTGGGAAGGCCCTTTCAAGGTTGTCAAGCAGCTAAATGAGGTAAATTATGTGGTGGAGCTGTCTAACCGGGCGCACCACTGCCGGGTGTACCATGTGAATATGATGAAGCCATATTATGACAGGGGGAATGTGGTGCTGGCCGTGTGTGGACATTGGGAGGAGCAGGGAAGTGACCCCCTAGTAGATCTATTCCCTGAGACAGGAGCTGGCTCCTCCCAAGAAACGATCCCCCTCTCTGATCAGCTAACTCCTGCCCAGCAAGCTGAGATCAGAGGGGTGCTGCATCTGTACCGACAGCTGTTTTCCAACCAGCCTGGTCGCACTAATCTGACTGTCCACCGGATGCAGACAGGAGCGCACCAACCTATAAGATGCTCCCCCTTCCGAGTCACAGGGAAGACAGCTCGGGACCTGGAAAGAGAGGTCAAGGATATGCTGGCTTTGGGGGTGATCCAGCCGTCGTCCAGCCCTTGGGCCTCGCCGGTGGTGCTGGTCCCCCAAAAGGATGGGTCGATCCGGTTCTGTGTGGACTATCGGAAGCTCAATGCCATCACTGTATCTGATGCCTACCCCATGCCCCGGCCGGACGAGCTCCTAGACAAGCTGGGAGGGGCTCGGTACCTTACCACCATGGATCTTACAAAGGACTACTGGCAAGTGCCACTGGATGCAGATGCCCGGCTGAAATCTGCCTTCATTACCCCTCTGGGGCTCTACGAGTTCCTGACCCTGCCTTTCGGCCTCAAGGGAGCGCCAGCCACCTTCCAGCGCCTGGTGGATCAGCTACTGAAGGGGATGGAGAGTTTCGCTGTGGCGTATATCGATGACATCTGTGTCTTTAGCCAGACCTGGGAGGACCATGTGTCCCAAGTTAAACAAGTGCTGGACCGACTCCGGGAGGCTGGGCTGACCGTAAAAGCGGAGAAGTGCAAGGTGGGGATGGCTGAAGTGTCCTACCTGGGACACCGGGTGGGGAGCGGCCGCCTAAAGCCAGAACGAGCCAAGGTGGAGGTGATCCGGGACTGGCCCGCTCCACAAACTAAAAAGCAGGTCCAGGCCTTTATTGGGATGGTGGGGTACTATCGAAGATTTGTGCCCCACTTTAGCGCCATAGCCACCCCCATCACTGAGCTATGTAAGAAGGGGAAGCCAGACAAGGTGGTCTGGACCGAGGAGTGCCAGAGGGCTCTCTGTGCACTGAAGGAGGCTTTGATCAGGGGCCCGGTTCTGGCAAACCCAGACTTTGACAAGCCCTTTCCGGTGTTCACCGACGCCTCAGACATGGGACTGGGGGCGGTGTTAATGCAGGAGGATGAAACGGGGCAGAGACACCCCATCGTGTATTTAAGCAAGAAGCTGCTACCCCGGGAGCAGAATTATGCGGCCATCGAGAAGGAATGCCTGGCCATGGTGTGGGCCCTGAAGAAACTAGAGCCGTATCTATTCGGGCGACACTTCACCGTGTACACCGACCACTCTCCCCTGACCTGACTCCACCAGATGAAAGGGGCCAATGCCAAACTCCTGAGGTGGAGCCTGCTCCTGCAGGATTACGACATGGACGTGGTCCATGTGAAGGGAAGTGCCAACCTGATAGCGGATGCTTTGTCCCGGAGAGGGGGCCCTGAACTTCCCCAGGCCACTGGTCAGAGTGACCCCGCTCAGTTCAGTCTCGAAGGGGGGAGAGATGTGATGGAGTAGGGAGCGAGATGGATTTGACCTGAGAGGCTGGCTGCATTGGGAAAGGCTGCATCGGGAATGGGAGACTTTACCTGAGGCTGTAACATGAGCCAGGACGGGGGTTGGGAGGTGACACCTTTGGCTGGGAGAATGGTAAAAGGCTAGAGGAGGGGCCCCGGGGGAGGGGAAGAGCCTGCTGTAGGTTTGGCTGGTTTTTTGTCAGTTTGGAGCTGGGTGGTGAAACGCAGGGAGCCCCAGAGCCGGGGTCTAAGCTCCCTGCCCCCCAGAAGGCCCCAGCTGAGGGGTCCTGGTCATACTTACAAGCTCTGTTTGGACTCTTTCCTGACAACCCTAATAAACCTTCTGTTCTACTGGCTGGCTGAGAGTCACATTGAATCCCGGGAAGAGGGGTGCAGGACCTGACTCCCCCACACTCCGTGACAGCATGCATGTGTGTGCAGGGTGTGTGTGTGTGTGCATGTGCAGGGGTGTGTGTGTGCAGGGGTGTGTGTGTGTGTTCAGGGATGTGTGTGTGTGTGTGTGCAGAGGTGTGTGCGTGCATGCATGTGTGTGCATGTGCAGGGATGTGTGTGTCTGTGTGTGTGTGTGTGCAGGGGTGTGTGCGTGCATGCATGTGTGTGCGTGTGCAGGGATGTGTGTGTGTTTGTGTATGTGTGCAGGGGTGTGTGCGTGCATGCGTGTGTGTGCGTGTGCAGGGTGTGGGTGTGTGTGCGGGGTGTGTGTGTGTGTGTGTGCATGTGCAGGGGTGTGTGTGTGCGTGTGCAGGGGTGTGCATGTGCGTGTGCAGGGGTGTGTGTGTGTCTGCAGGGGGTGTGTGTGTGTGCATGTGCTGGGGGTGTGTGTGTGCACATCGTGTGCGTGTGTGGGTGCGTGTGTGTGTGTGCAGGGGTGTGTGTGTGCACGTGTGGATGTGTGTGCGTGTGCAGGGGTGTGTTTGCGTGTACAGCTGTGTGTGTGTGCAGGTGTGTGTGTGTGTGTGCAGGTGTGTGTGTGCAGTGGTGTGTGCGAGCAGTGGGGCTCACCCATGTGCTGCCGCTCTCTTGCACTAACAAGGGCTGTGCGGTAGCCGGGGCAGCAGGGACGGATGCTGTTGGATTGGGTGGCTCTGAGCCCTGGCCCCGCTGTTGGGGGGCCGCGGGAGCTGAGGAGCCCTGGCTTGGGGCCAGGATTAACCCGTGCTCATGCAGGTGGAGACGTTGGGCCGTGGAGAGGCCGGGCTGGTCCTCAGGCAGGTGACGCCCAGGGGCACGTTAGCACCTCCATGTCCCCCGGTTGCTCAGGCAGCTGCCGTGAGCGTGCGAATTCGGCAGCGTGGGCTCCCGTGCCCTGTAAACCAGCCCCGGTGATTCCCCCAGCCCAGGGCTGGGCTTAGCATCGGCAGCTCCCTGCCCCCAGTCCCATGCTTGGCCATGGCCCCAGCCCACTCTGCTCTCCCTGCGTGGTTTGGGTCGCGCCTCTCACGTGCCCTGTGGCGTGTGCTCTGCTCCAGGGACAGCTAGCCATGGGGGCCCAGCAGTACGGAGTGAGGTGGGGCCCAGTCCCGGCTCCCCGCGGGTGTGAGCCTTGGTGCCCGTCGCCAGCCCTGGATGCTCCTTAGGCCTGCCCCAGGCTCGGACACGGCTGAGCTGACGCACAGGGCAGCAGGGGCCGAGGCGTCCCTGGGGGTTGGATCAGGGCGGAGCCCCCCATGGGAGCAGGAGGGGACGGAAGGGGGAAGGGCAGGGTTTGGTGACCGTAGTCGGAATCTGGACCCCCTGGTGCAGGCCGCCAGGCCCAAGGGCGGGGGGCACGTACAGCGCTGGAGGGAGCGCAGGGCACGCCAGGAGCTGGCAGCCGGCTGGCCTCAGCCGTCGGGGGGTGGAGATTGTGGAGACCGGGGGGAGGAGTCCACATGACACCAGCTGCCCAGGATCAAGTTGGGGCCGCTCAGCCTTGGCCACCACCGTCCTGCCCTCCACTGGCCAAATGCGCCGCGGCACCGCGCCCTCGGGCATCAGGGGGGTTCACAGCCCTGCGGGGGAGGGGGCGTGGCCCTGCCGTGCTCAGTCAGGCCACCGGAGGGCAGCCTCGCAGTGCTGGAGAGGGGCTTGGTGTCTGCCCAGCAGTGCAGGGGGGCCCATGTGAGTTTTTCCTCCTGGCAAGAGGATTGCCTGGAACTGAGCGTCCCGTCCCTGGTGAAGGCGCAGGGCCGGATCACAAGCAGCCGATTACATGCTTGTTAGATGTGCCTCCCGGGGAACAAGCCACGTTTCATGTTGTACCAGTAACGTCCCGCATGATTTACGGCTTCCGACCCGCCGGGCACGTTGCGAAACAGCTGCTGAAATCAGAGCGCACAGACCCCCCCGTTTCCTCCCCCCCGCTTCTAGCTGGGTAACTTCTGGCCACGGCTTGGGAATGCAAAGGAGGCGTTTGTTTGAGAGCGGAGGCCAGAACGCAGCTTGTGCTCCGGGCCTGGCTGTATGCAACTGGCTGTCGGACCAGCCCCCGTGGAAAGGAACCGTCCCTTCCCAGCATGGAAACGCAAGGGGATTTCTGGTGATTCCAATTATAAAGCCAAACTGCTGGGCCGCTCGTGCCAACCAAATCATCCCACAGTTCTCAACCTGCCAGCGGTGCGTGTTAAATCTAGCCCCCCCCGGCTCACACGCGGCAGTTGGCATGACAAGAATGTAAGAGCGGCCACCCTGGGTCAGACCAATGGTCCATTTAGTCCAACGTCCTGTCTTCCAACAGCGGCCAGTGCCAGGTGCCCCAGAGGGAATGAACAGAACAGGGCGATTATCGAGTAATCCACCCCCTGTCATCCAGTCCCACTGCTGACAACCAGAGGTTTAAGGACACCCAGAGCAGGGGGTTGTGTCCCTGACCATCCTGGCTAATAGCCATTGATGGACCTATCCTCCATGAACTTATCTAGTTCTTTTTTGAACCCTCTTATGGTCTTGGCCTTCACAACATCCTCTGGCAAGGAGTTCCACAGGTTGACCGTGTGTTGTGTGAAGAAATACTTCCTTTTGTTTGTTTTAAACCTGCTGCCAATTAATTTAATTGGGTGACACCTGGTTCTTGTGTTATGTGAAGGGGTAAATAACACTTCCCTAGTCACTGTCTCCACACCAGTCATGATTAAGGCTCCGTTTTAGTCATGGGTATTTTTAGTAAAAGTCATGGACAGGTCACAGGCAGTAAACAAAAATTCACGGCCCGTGACCTGTCCATGACTTTTACTATATACTCCTAACTAAAACTTGGGCAGGGGCCGCAGGAGCTTGGGGGGGGGGGCGATCCAGGGGCACTGTGGGTGCTGGGGGAGGTGGCCCAGGATCCCACCGGTGTTGGGGGGGACGGGCTGTGCCATGCAGCCCGGGACCCCAGCTGATGCTGGGCGGGGGAGGGTTGGCAGGGCTAGCAGGGGCTCCCTACCTGGCTCCATGTGTCCCTGTAGCTCCTAGGCAGTGGAGGGGCCAGGGGGCTCCACGTGCTGCTCCCACCACAAGCGCCCGCTGAGCATCTCCCATTGGCTGGGAACCGCAGCCAATGGGAGCTGTGGGGGTAGGACCTGCGAGTGCGGGCAGCACGCGGAGCCCCCGGCCCCTCTGCCATCTAGGAGCTACAGGGCCATGCCAGTGGGAGCCAGGGAGCCCCCCACCCTGAGGTTAGCACCCTCCACCCCGTACCCCATCCAACCCCCTGCCCCAAGCCCTGATCCCCCTCCCACACCCAAACTGCTGCTTCGGACCCCGGGGCTGCCCAGCTCAGGCAGCCCCTGAGCCAGCACCGGCCACTGCAGAAGTCATCACGGAAAGTCACAGAATCGTGATTCTATAGACCTCTGTCATCTCCCCCTCGGTCGTCTCCTTTCCAAGCGGAACAGGCCCAGTCGTCTCAATTGCGCCGCCTGTGGAAGCCGTTCCAGACCCCTCCGCATTTCTGCTGCCCTTCTCTGCACCTTTTCCGGTTCTAATGTATCTTTTCTGAGATGGGGCGACCAGATCTGCACGCAGTATTCAAGGTGTGGCCGTACCTGGATTTATAGAGAGGCAACATCTTATTCTCTATCCCTTTCCTGATAGTTCCTAACATTCTGTTCGCTTTCTAACAGCCGCTGCCCATTGAGAGGATGTTTTCAGCGTAGGTGTAGTTCAGTGGGCCCCAAACGTTTTTGCTCGTGCCCCCCCCCTTACCTGGTCCGTGCTCCCTAAGGAGCTGTGGATGAGAGCTGGGGCGAAAGCCGTAGTGGGGAGCTGGGGCTGGGAGCAGGGCCAGAGCTGTCGTCAGGAGCCGGGGCGGGAGCAGGGACGCGGCTGGGACCTGGGAGTGGGGCCACAGTAGGGGCCGGGGCCAGGAGTGGAGCTGGGAGCAGAGTGGGGTTGGGTGGCGCGCCCTCCCCGCCCCCTGTGGGGGTTGGCCCGGGCCCTGCTGTGACCCCCCCCTGAATATTCCTCCATGCCCCCCTAGCGGGGAGCTCCCCATAGTTTGGGGACTGCTGGTGTGGTTTGACTTCTATATTTGGGGGGGCAGCTCCAATCAGGCCAATGGGGCTGAATATGTGGGGGGAAATTCCACACCTGTCTGAGGCTTGCAGTTTGGGGTGCAATGCCCCCCTGCTCCCGCCCCGAATGATGCCTGTGGTTTTCAGAGAACTATCCACTGTGACTGCAAGATCCCTTTCTCGAGTGGTAACAGCTAATTTAGATCCCATCATTTTATATGTATACAGTAGTTGGGATCAATGTTCCCTCTAATTTTTGACAGGCCGTGTGCGCAAAAAATTTCTTCTGTGCAAATTGTTGTGCTTCTGTGCAAATTGTTGTGCGCGTGGTGTTTCGCCCTGTGCGCGGGGTTTAGGATCTGTGTGCGTGCACACGCACAGCTTAGAGGGAACAGTGGTTGGGACTGTGTTTTCCAATGTACATTACTTTGCATTTATCCACATTGAACTTCATCTGCCATTTTGCTGCCCAGTCACCTACTTTTGTGAGATCCTTTTGTAGCTCTTCGCAGTCTGCCTGGGACTTAACTATCTTGAGCAGTTTTGTATCATCTGCAAGTTTTGCCACTTCACTGGTTACCCCTTTTCCAGATCATTAATGACTATGTTGAATAGCCCATGCACCAAGATGGATGGATGGATGGATGGATGGATGGATGGATGGATGGATGGATGAGGTCTTGTTTTGTTATCAGAGCTGATCAGAAATGGAACATTCCACGGAAGTGTCCACAGGCGGCGACAGGGGAAGGATTTTGGCCCCATTCCGACTCGTAGCGTGTGTCTCAGCCGTGGTTCCAGTCCCTTGCAGAATTAATTTCAGATATGGGGGGTTTTAGTGATGACTTTGGAGTCGTTCACAATCAGCACATGAAAACGGGCCTCAGCCAGTCCAGGGAAAGTCAGACAGAAGCAAACGGCAAAGCGATACAGAAACGGAACAGAACCACCCGGCAGGTTGGAACTGTTTGTGTTTCTATGGGAAATTTTTGAAAAGAGGAGACATTTTGACAAAACATCTGAAATGTTTTAATGAAAAATTCTGGTTTGGGGAAAAAGCCCCATTTCAGCTAAACCCGTGTTAACTTGAAAACATCCCGGCCAGCTGTTTGGGGTCAGAAGCCCCACACCTCTGTGGAGTTGCTCTGTAGGCTCCTAGAGGACTTATGATCTAAATCAGATGCACCCAGGTTGGGCTTTACTCTGTTCCAGTGCCCATCACCTGAGTGCCTGGGCACCTCACCTGGCATACACTGCAAGGCGCTCCCACGTGGGAAAGGCCTTTTCCCCCATGAGCTGAGAAGATGTTACCTCAGGGCAGCCAGGGACACGGGAGTCCAACTGAGAGCTGCTGTGTTGGTGACCTCTAAAGACCCCTTTTCTGGTGAGTGGAGGGAGGAGAGATGGGAGACAAGCTGCAGCCCCACGGGGGAGGCTGCCCTCCTCCCTCTAGGGGAAGCACCCCCGCTGAGGGGCTGTGTGGGGAAGGGCCGGCCCCCAAGGGGCACCCCAGGGACGGGGCAGGGAGAGGGATTCCCTGTTTTGTTTGGCAGAAAAGTGCTGCTGGGGCCCACCCTGGGGCCCACCGTAGAAATAGGGCAGAATAAAAACCCAAGTGAGGAATGAAAACTCTCCCGAGTGGGTCTGATTTAGCTAGACCCCTGCCCCCGCCGGCGGGGAAAATGCTGCGCCCAGCGAGGCAAAGGAGGCACCTTGTGCCCACGTGACACATGCGGTGGCTGGTCCCCAAAGGGGTTATAGCTTGGCAGCTCTGACACCCGTCTCTGGGTGCCAGGGGCTGGCCCGGTTTAAGGTGCCCATGGCTCCAACCTGGACAGCGTGAGCTGGTCAGCAGGTAACCCAGGGACCCGCCAGGGTCCGTGTGGGCATCACGCTGCTGCCTGTCCAGAGAGCGAACGTCGGCCGAGCCCCGTCTCACAATGAGCCTCCTGCTCAGACCCAGACCGGCTCTTCGCGCCCCCAGCCACATGGGGAGGCCAGCTCAGCACAAGGGGCCTCGACATCTGGAGGCCCCCCAAGGCCCCTGGTAAAAAGCTACAGAATCATCATTTCAGGGGGGTCACCCACTGCAGTGGGGCTGGGGGGGCTCCTTGCGTGGATGCTGAGGGGGCTGGGTTCAGCTGGGTTCAGGGAGGCGTGTTGTTTGTGGCCTCTTTCACGGAGCAGCCTTGAAACGGGGATGCTTAGGTTTGGGGGGGCCTTGGTTTTACTGGGCCCCACGGCACACCCCCAGACGCACTCATTGGAACGTGCATCGGTCAAACACGGGAAAGAACAAACCGTAAGAACAAGCAGCGTAGCCCGGGAGCGCGTGCGATTCGAGGGGCAAGTCAGGGGTAGAAAAGGAAGGAAGGTGTCTACAGAAGCTGCAGAATCGTAATTTCAAAGGTGTTGCCCTCTGCGGCGTGGCAGGGAGAACTCACCGGCCGCAGCTCCCAGCTCCAGATCCGCCAGGGGGTGGAAATTTTGAGAATATGTCGGCGATGGGTCGGGTTGGGCATCGTTCAGAAGCCCTTCCTCCCACAAACACGGGGGCACCAAGCACGACAAGCCTGGCCCAGCTGTGCCGATACAATCCAGAAAATGGTTAAAACTCCTGTTGTTTTTTTTAATGATACATTAATCCGGGCGTGTCCGAGATGCAGCCTCCCAACGCGAAGGTATGGCCCTCGACTGACGGTGCTGAGTGATCGGTTAATGCTCGCATTATGTTTCTTAAACTCCCTGCAAATCCCCACAGAGTTTAAGAAATATCATGAGGAAGAAACATGTCATGTAATTTGTAAGGCTAGGGCAGAGACTGTAGCCTTCAAATGTAAAATATTGCAAACTACAATAACCATGGCTGTTAAATGGTTAAAACAGCACGCCAGTGTCCAGTTCTGGGTGCCACATTTCAGGAAGGATGTGGAGAAATTGGAGAAAGTCCAGAGAAGAGCAACAAAAATGATGAAAGGTCTAGAACACATGACCTGTGAGGGAAGATGGAAAAAATTGGGTTTGTTTAGTCAGAGAAGAAAAGACTGAGAGGGGACATGATAAGAATTTTCAAGTACATAAGGTTGTTACCAGGAGGAGGGAGGAAAATTGTTGTCCTTAGCCTCGGAGGCTAGGACAAGAAGCAATGGACTTAAACTGCAGCAAGGGAGGTTTAGGTTGGACATTAGGAAAAACTTCCTAACTGTCAGGGTGGTTAAGCGCTGGAATAAACTGCCTAGGGAGGCTGTGGAATCTCCATCATTGGAGATTTTGAAAAGCTGGTTAAACAAATACCTGCCAGGGATGTCTAGATCAGTAGTCCCCCTTTTACCTTGCGCCCCCCCTTTGCCCTTGTCTGTGACCCCCGGGAGTGGGGGCTGAGGCTGGAGCCGCAGCTGGGGGCGGACCCTTGGCTGGGGACCGAGACATACAGCTGCGGCTGGGAGCCGATCCCTGAGCGTGGGGCCGGGAGCTGGGACCCCCGGCGTGGGACCGGCAGCCACGGTTGGGAGCAGGACGGATCCCCAGGCACGGGGCCGGTAGCTGGGACTCCGAGTGTGGATCCCCAGGAGTGGAGCCAGCTGCTGGGGCTCGGGCCAGGAGCGGAGCTGGGCAGCGGTCCCTCCCCGCCCCCTGTCGGGGCTGGTCTGGGCTCCAGCCGTGCTCCCCTGAACGTTATCCACACCCCCCTAGGCGGGTGCGCCCCACAAATTGAAAATCTCTGTTCTAGATCATATGGAGTCCTGCCATGAGTGCAGGGGACTGGACGAGGTGACCTCTCGAGGGCCCTTCCAGTTCTATGATTCTATGAGTCTTTGGGTTTTGGAGGCTTCATGCAAGTCAAGACCCAAAGCATCCATTCGGCTGATATCTCTGTGTAGCTCACCACTGAAGACTGCTTTCATCATGAGCTCATTGGCTGGTTTTCTAGCAGCTCTGCTCTAGTTCCAACAGGAATTAATTCAGGGAAATCCTAATGTGACTTGTGCACCACAGGAAAGCCTCGATTCCAAGGCCAGAAGGGACCACTGTGATCACCTCCTCTGACCTCCTACATAACACAGACCATGGGACTTCCCCACAGTAACTCCCAGAGCAGAGCTGTTGGAAAACCAGCCCGTCTTGTTTTGGAAATTGCCAGGGATGGAGAATCCGCCATGGCCCTGGGTGAATTGTCCCAGTGGTTAATGACTCTCACTGTTCAAAACCTTCTTTCCAGTCTGAATTTGTTTAGCATCAACGTCCAGCCATTGGATTGTGTTAGACCTTCCTCTGCTAGGCTGAAGAGCCTGTTGTAAAACACTTGTTCCCCGGGTAGGTATTTACAGACTGTGATCACCTCCCCCCTTCACCGTCTCTTTGTTAAGCTCTTGGAGTCTATCGCTGTAAGGCAGGTTTTCTAATCCTTTCATCATTCCCGTGGCTCTTCTCTGACCCCTCTCTGATCCATCAGCTTCCTTCTGGAACTGTGGGCACCAGAACCGGACACAGGATCCCAGCAGCGGTCGCACCGGGGCCAACTCCTACTTGACCTTCCCTTGTTTATGCATCCCAGGATCGCATGATCCCTCTTGGCTGCAGCATCACCCACGGAGCTCCTGATCCACTGATGATTCACCATGACCCCCAAATCTTTTCCGGAGTCGCTGCTTCCCAAGATAGAGTCCCCCCACCCTGTAGGTGTGGCCTGCATGCCTTGTTCCTAGCTGCACACGTTTACATTTAGCCGTATTAAAGCCCAGATTGCTTTGCTTGATCCCAGCTTCCCAAGTTAACCAGTAAAAGAGGCAAAGAGTCCTGTGGCACCTTATAGACTAATAGACGTGTTGGAGCATAAGCTTTCGTGGGTGAATACCCACTTCTTCAGATGCATGTAGTGGAAATTTCCAGAAGAGTTCCTCATTCTCCCTGATTGAACTAACCTCATTATCCCTAGCCTGATTCTTGCCTGCATATTTATACCTGCCTCTGGAAATTTCCACTACATACCACTCCCCCAATTTCTGTGTCATCCGCAGACTTGACCTGCGATGACTTTGTTTTCTTCCAAGTCATTGATAAAAATGTTGAATAGCGCAGGGCCAAGAACAGACCCCTGTGGGATCCTACTAGAAACACACCTGTTCAATGATGCTTTACTTTGTGAGACTATCCATTAGCCAGCTTCTTGTCCATTTAATGTGTGCCATGTTCATTTTGTATCGTTCTAGTTTTTTAATCAAAATATCACGTGGTACCAAGTCAAACACTTTACAGAAGTCTAAGTATATTACAACCCCACTATTACCTTTATCAACCACACATGTAATTACATCAAAAAAAGATATGAAGTTAGTTGGCAGGCTCTATTTTCCACAAACCCATGCTGATTTGCATTAATTACATTACCCTTCTTTAATTCTTTATAATCGAGCTCCTTATCAGCTACTCCGTTATCTTGCCCAGGATCAATGTCAGACTGACAGGCCTCTAATTACCTGGGTCATCCCGTTTACCCTTTTTTAATATTGGCACAACAGTAGCTTTCTTCCAGTGTTCTGGAACTTCCCCAGTGCTCCAAGACTTATTAAAAGCATCATTAATGATCCAGTGAGCTCCTCAGCCAGCTCTTTTAAAACTCCTGGATGCAACTCATCTGGACTGGCTGATTTAAAAATCTCTGACTTTAGTAGCTGCTGTTTAACATCCTCCTGAGATACGGAAAGAGTGTTATCACCACCACATGATGAGAGTATATCATCCGTTCCAAATACAGAACAGAAATATTTATTGAACACTTCTGCCTTTTCTGCATTATTATTGATAATTCTGCCATTTCCCTCTGGTAACGGCCCAATACCATGGTCAGGATTCTTTTTGTTCCTAATGGACTTCAGAAACTCCTTATTGTCCTTAAGTCTCTGGCCAGCAGAGCTAAGGACAATAAGTCCGACTAGATGATCACAGAGGCCCCGTCTGATCTTTTAAACTCTGAATCGGCCCTGGCCCCTACACCTGCAGTAGGTGTCAGGCTTGGAGGGAGAGGCTCCAAGGGGAGAACATGCCCGAGTAAGCCTGCTGCAGGTGGTGCCCTGCCTGAAGGGGGCAACCACCGAATAAAAGACCCTTTGTTTCCTTATGCCCACCTGGGGAACCCAGCAGTGGTTCGTCTCAAGCCCAGAAATGACCCAATCACAAGTGTCTCGGATGCCTGGCTTTTGTCATACGCGCTTTTCACGGGGCTAGCCTAGCAGGGAGGGAGGGAGAAGTCTGGGGGAAAGGGGTTGATGGTTTTTGCAGCCCTAAACATTCTAGGTGGTGAGTTATATGGGCCCATGGTGCCCATGCGCCACCAATAACCAGGAACCACCAATGTTTGGGCTTATATTTTCAGAGCCTCACTTGGACGTGCAAATAACACCCTGGCACGCGCAAAGCGGCTAACCGCAGAACACGGGATTTCGGTGAATGCCTGACCTGCCCCCAGCCAGGTGCGCGCCCATTCCCAACCCAGGCTCTTGCTGCGTCTGCGGCTTTCTGAAAACATTCTTTTCGTTTCAAGGCCTGAGAAAACTCCTTGAATCCCCGTAGAGGTCACTGAGGGCCGGCCGGCCAGAATCATGTGAGGGAGTTTTAAAGGAGAGTCAAGAGAGGCGGAGAGGGAACAGGGCAGATCATTAGAAACAAAGCCAGGGATTCAAACCCCCTCGTGGTCATCACGGCCAATTAACTGTGTTGAATTCCCCACTGGCACATGACTGGGCCATGTCACATGCCCCCAGAACATGCCTCTTGGCGCGGCACTCTGTCCCGGGGGTGTTGCTGGGGGCACTGTGGGCTAGGGCAGCACCTGCCTGTTTTCTAGGGGCCCAAAGACCCAGCCAGCAGCCCGAGCAAAGGGTCCATCTAGTTTGGCATCTGCTCTCCAGCACTGGCATGGGTTTGACGTCCCCCGGCTGTTCCCTGGGAAGGGAGAGCTGGGCCTAGCCATGGATCAGATCGGCGGCGTTAGAGCAATTCACTGCCGGCCTCAATGGACAAACAGAGGGTTAGAAATTCCCCCAATCCCACCCCTAGGTTCCTAATGCCAGGTTTGTCTAAAGACTTGAGGCCATTGGAGAGCTGGGGTCTCAGCAGGTATGAGTCCGCCAACCCAGACTGGGGGGTGGGAGGCTGGCAGAGGTGGAACTTGTGTGGGGGGGAAGTTTCCTTGCGCCAATCCTAGTCACGTCTAGCAGTTTGTAAGCACCATGGGCTTTGTGCAGGGCTTGGAATCATAGACCCACAGGGTTAGCAGTGATCACAAGGGTCAGCGAGGCCAACCCCCTGCCACGATGCAGGATCTGTTGTGTCTGACCCATCCCGGACACATGGCTCCAACCTCCTTTGGCAAACCTCCAGGGAAGGAGCTTCCCCGACCTCCGGAGGCGTCTGTTCCTGTGTCCTGCTGCTCTGGCAGTTAGGAAGTTTTTCCTGAGATTTAATCTCAATCTGCTCTGCTGTAGTTTGAACCCATCGCCCGTTACCCTGCCCTCTGTGGTAAGAGAACAACTTTTCTCCAGCTTTTTCTGGCAGCCTTTCACGTATCTGAAGACCACTGTCACCTCCTCCCTTCATCTCTTCTTTTCCCAAACGAAATATACTCAGTTCCTTCAGCCTTTGCTCCTGTGGCTGGCGTTCCATCCCTTTGAGCATCTTTGGCGCTCGCCTCTGGGTCCTTTCCCGTTTCTCTACGTCCTTTCTAGACATTGGTGACCAAAACTGGACACCGAACTCCAGCTGAGGCCTAAGCAGCAGTGCACCGAGTAGAGCGGTACGATCACCTCCGGTGACTTGCATGCTAGGCTCTGTTAATGCAACCTGAAATTTTGCAGCAGCATCACGCTGCTGACTGTCGAGGTTGTGATCCACCACAACTCCCAGATCCTGCTCAGCAGTGCTGCTGCTGAGCCAGTTATCTCCCATTCTGTATTTGTGCATTTCCTTCCCTAAGTGTGGCACTTGACATTTGTCTTGGTTGTATTTCATTGTGTCGTCTATAGCCCAGTTCTCCAATTTATCAAGATCCATCTGAATTTTAGTTCTACCCTCCAAAGTGTTGGCAGCCCCCCCAGCTTTGTCTCATCTGCAAATCGGATCGGTCTGCTCGCTCGTCCTACATCCAGGTCATTGATAAAGATGAACAGTCAGCATGGATTCACCAAGGGCAAGTCATGCCTGACTAACCTAATTGCCTTCTATGATGAGATAACTGGCTCTGTGGATGAGGGGAAAGCAGTGGATATGCTATTTCTTGACTTTAGCAAAGCTTTTGATACAGTCTCCCACAGTGTTCTTGCCAGCAAGTTAAAGAAGTATGGGCTGGATGAATGGACGGTAAGGTGGATAGAAAACTGGCTGGATGGTCGTGCTCAACGGGTAGTGATCAATGGCTCCATGTCTAGTTGGCAGCCGGTATCAAGTGGAGTGCCCCAAGGGTCGGTGCTGGGGCCGGTTTTGTTCAATATCTTCATCAACGACCTGGAGGATGGTGTGGACTGCACCCTTAGCAAGTTTGCAGATGACACTAAACTGGGAGGAGTGGTTGATACGCTGGAGGGTAGGGATAGGATACAGAGGGACCTAGACAAATTAGAGGATTGGGCCAAAAGAAATCTGATGAGGTTCAACAAGGACAAGTGCAGAGTCCTGCACTTAGGACGGAAGAATCCCATGCACTGCTACAGACTAGGGACCGAATGGCTGGGCAGCAGTTCTGCAGAAAAGGACCTAGGGGTTACAGTGGACGAAAAGCTGAATATGAGTCAACAGTGTACCCTTGTTGCCAAGAAGGCTAACGGCATTTTGGGCTGTATAAGTAGGGGCATTTCCAGCAGATCGAGGGACGTGATTATTCCCCTCTATTCAGCACTGGTGAGGCCTCATTTGGAGTACTGTGTCCAGTTTTGGGCCCCACACTACAAAAAGGATGTGGATAAATTGGAAAGAGTCCAACGGAGGGCAACAAAAATGATTAGGGGGCTGGAGCACATGACTTATGAGGAGAGGCTGAGGGAACTGGGATTGTTTAGCCTGCAGAAGAGAAGAGTGAGGGGGGATTTGATAGCTGCTTTCAACTACCTAAAAGGGGGTTCCAAAGAGGATGGATCTAGACTGTTCTCAGTGGCGGCAGATGACAGAACAAGGAGTAATGGTCTCAAGTTGCAGAGGGGGAGGTTTAGGTTGGATATTAGTGTTACCGAAATATTGGGTTTGCCTAGCTGAGAGCCAATAACAGCCAGACAGGGATAAGGAAAGAGAAATACTTTATTTTGCAAAATAAGGGAAGTCTGTACCAAGTGACAGGACTTCAATTAACATAGAAATTACAGGTCTTTTATATTTTTTTATAATTCTCTTTAATATTCTTAAAATTAAATTTACATTGCCCCTTTGTTTTAAAAATAATCAAGGAACTGGGAGAAAAATGGGTTATCTCCCCCCTAAGGCCTGTAACCAAACCCTTCAGTTTAATATTAAAAATGGGACCCTTTACCCCTTAAAATTTCAAAAAAGCCCAAAATACACCTTGCCTTCAGCAAAGGGCTTTAATTGTAAAATCAACAGGCATGCGTTATCAGGGGCAGTGGCTTCCGTCATTCCGCCCATTAGGCCCCATAAATAAAACACATGCATACTATCTAAATGTTCACTCTGGCATTCTGTTGCCTCACTCATCTCTCAAAAAGATTTCTGGTTGTCCAAAACACCTGGGAACACTTACAGGTTTCATATCTACCTTATTTGCTGTTACCTACTGTGGGGGCATCCTAAATAATACCCATGCCCTAGGCCACTTAAATGTGTCCCATTAAAGGTGTCAAAACCAAATACTAGGTAACTCTAAGCACCAAAATGTTAGGGTAAACTGGCGCCATCAAATTGCAAAAAGTACCCTTACCCTTTACTTAAAAACCCCCGGCTTGTATTTCATCTGTGGCCACAGTGCCTACAAAGCCCTTCCCCCAGGTTGGCGGGGTCAATGTGGTATGGCCCAATTAATACCAAATGTCCAAATAAATAAAACATTAAACTCAAGTCAAATCCTTAACCTAAAAAGCTATTCTCATACGCTCGTCAAACCCCCCATAAAAACTCAAACAAAGCGTGCCAAAAATCCCCTCATGGTCAGGCAAACGGGGTTTCATTCCTTTGTTCAAGCGCTCATTCCTGGGTTAAAAGTAGCAAAGCTACTTTTAAGGAAATAACTTAAAACTTTCCCTCCCTTTTAAGGAGGGAAATAACATTAGGAAAAACTTTTTCACTAGTAGGGTGGTGAAGCACTGGAATGGGTTACCTAGGGAGGTGGTGGAGTCTCCTTCCTTAGAGGTTTTTAAAGTCAGGCTTGACAAAGCCCTGGCTGGGATGATCTAGTTGGGGTTGGTCCTGCTTTGAGCAGGGGGTTGGACTAGATGACTCCTGAGGTCCCTTCCAACCCTGAGATTCTATGATTCTATGATTCTATGTTAAACAGCACCGGCCCCAGAACAGACCCCTGGGGAACCCCACTTGAGACCTCCCTCCAATCCGACATCCGCCCACTGATAGTTACTCTTTGTCTGCGGTTGTTTAACCAATTATGTATCCACTTAATGGTAGTTCTGCCAAGCCAGCATTTCTCCAGCTTACTTATGAGAATGTCATGTGCAGGGGTGGATTAGAGGTTTGGGGGGGGCCCTGGGCCAGAGCAAGTGGGGGCCCCTCCCCATCCCTTCCACCTGCAGTCCCCCGCCCCCCCCCCATGTGCTCCCCTGGCACTCCTGCTGGGGAGTGGGGTCAGAGGCTTGCCCCCACACCCTGACCCTGCTCCCGGCAGGAGTACTGGGTGGGCGGAGCAGGTCAGGGCATGGGGGGGACAATTTTTCTGGGGCCCCCCGGGCAAAGGCCCCACTGACTAATCCACCACTGGTCATGTGGGACTGTGTCAAAAGGCTTTCTGAAGTCCAGGTATATCATGTCTAATGCAGTCCCCCATCCACCCAACCAGTTACCCTGTCAAAGAAGGAAATCAAGCCGGTTTGGCATGGTTTGTTCTTGGGAAATCCATGCTGGCTGCTAGTGACCTCTCCTTCACACTGTGCACAGGTTCCCCTCTCCTTCCAGAATCCCCCTCCCCCAGCTCTTTTAGGGCTGGTGGGCTCAGGTGTGCATGGGGAGGGTTGGGTCTAGGTATGTGCTGCGGCATGGGTAGTTTCTGGGTTCTTCCTGAGCCTTAGCAAGGAACAACCCCCCAATGTTCCCACTAATTTCTGACAGGCTGTGAGCGCACACACATTTTTCTGTGCAACTTGCTGTGTGCACGGTGTGTCGCCGTGTGCGTGGGGTTTAGGATCTGGGTGCCCGCGCACACGTGCCCAGCTTAGAGGGAACCGTGCTCCAAACCCAACTGCACGATCCTCTCTGCCCCAGGCCTGCCCGCTGACGTCAATGGCGAGTCGGTGGAGGTGGGCTCCAGTCTGAGATCTCAGCAGGGACATGGGGAGAGACGGGTAGTGATGAAGCCGCAGCAGGCCACAGCCACGGCGGTGCAGACAGCACCACGTCCCGGCAGAGCGGCCCAGGGCAGCGGGCGCTGAGGCGGAAAGGGTGGGGGTGCTAGGGAGAGCCCAGGACGGCCGGGTGCACCGGGCAGGCGGCCGGCGCATTGCAGGACGTCCCAGCGCCGGGGTTCATCGGCACAGGCCAGGGAGCCGGGTCCCAGGACAGGATGAGAGCCCAGGTGTGGCCCCACTGCATGGCCTGGAGGAGGCCTGGCCAAACGCAGCGTAGGGAGGAGCTGGGTCAGGAGGGGGCTCAGGCCCGGCTGCCTCTGGCCTCTCCATCCTGCGTGCCCACTGCAGCCCTCCCTAGCGCCCAGGGGCAGGCCTCGGCCCCGCTCCTTGGCCAGCTGCCAGGGGGGGCGGGCTGGTGCCTTCTCCTCCCCCTGGCCCTTCCTCCAGCCGCTTCGGCTTCTCCCTCCCCAGCCGCCGCGTGGAGGGAGCCCGAGCAGCCTGCGGGCAGCGCCAGGCCGAGCCATGGGCGAGGGGGAGCCCGCGAGGTACCGGCTCGGGGGGCGCCGGGCCTGTCTGCAGCCCGGCCTGGCTCCCCGCGCCCCGGGCGATGCGAGGGGCCGGGCCCCGCTGGCGAGTCCGTGCGGGCGGAGCGCCGGGGGCGGGGGCGGGGGCCGGGGGATGGGCGGCCAGGTGCGCGCCCTACGCGCGGGTCTGGGGCCGGTTCCGTGCGCTGCGCCCTGCGCCTCCCCCACGGGGCGGGCCCGGCCCTGCGTGTGCGCCGGGAGCAGCCGCCGAGCCGCGGGCCCGCCCTGCGCTCCGCCCCGCGCCGCGCCGCGCCGCGCCGGCCCGGCGGGTCCCGGCCCGCCCGCTGCAGGCTCCGCGCCTCCCCCGCCGCACGGTGCGTGGCGCCCCCGGCTGCAGCCCGAGCGCGGGGCCGGGGTGCAGGGGCTGGGATTCCCTGTAGCCCGGGGGCGCGCGGATCCCTCCCTGCAGCCCGCCGGGCCGGGTGTGGCCCCCCCGCCCAGGGGCGCGGATCCCCACCCTGGTGGTGCCCCCGGGCGGTACCCAGCCCAGGCTGGTAGGCGCCAGACTCCCTGGGCCACCTGCCCCAGGTGCCAGCAGGCCCGGCCCCCTTCTCCCCCAGGCCCCTGGTGCGGAGACACTCTGGGTGCCCCCGGGGCGGCGGGCGGGCGGGATCCCTTCCACGTGCCAGGCCCCTGCTAACGGTTCTGCCCCTCTCCCTGCAGCATGGCCGACTACCTGATCAGCGGGGGCACGGGCTACGTCCCCGAGGACGGCCTCACGGCCCAGCAGCTCTTTGCCATCGCCGACGGCCTCACCTACAAGTAAGTGGCTGCAGCCTCTCTCCGCTCGGGGGGCGGGTGGGATGGTGGGCGACACGCTCCCAGGCAGGCACCGGAGCCCTGGGCAGCTGCCGCCCTGCTTGGCTCCAGGGCAACCAGGGTGGCCCGTGCATGCGGGCAGGACGATGGACGGCTGCCGTGTGCCACAGCACAGGGCCGGCTCCCTTGCTGAGCGCTGGCCCCGCTCCAGCCCACCGGGAAAGGCTTGGTACGGCTTGCTCCTCACCCCGACTGGCCTCACTAGAAGGGCCCCTCCGTTCTCCCTGGCTGTCCTGCCACCACCCTGCAGCGATCCCTAGGCCAGCTAATGCCCTGCCAACAGGCCGGCTGCTCCAGCAGCACCTTGGTCTCCATGGTTCTGATCCCTTCTGGGGTGTTTCAGCACCAGACACAAGTGAATTTTTGCCACATCACAGAAGGGAAAAGCTCTTGTGTGTTGGAACATTTCTATGACTGTCAGATTTCACAACATCTTTGCTTTATTTGAAACATACCTACATGCTGGGCCGGACCTGTCCCTGTAGGCTGGTGTTAGTGATCTGAACAATCCGATGCAGAGAGAGATGCACACACCCTATTTCTGGGTGTGTGCAGGTGCATACCCACGCTCCAGATGTGTGTGTAAAGCAAATATCAAATGATCTAATGGCTACATAGCACACAATTGATGGTGCTATTTGTCAATATTCATTTATATATAACTATTTATACAAACCCTGATGTTCATAGAAATGTTTTTTAAATAAAACGGCAACAACAAAGGTTTTTGTCTAAATCTTCCCTTGCGATATTTGCCTCTCCGGCCTCATTAAGGCAACTGGAAAGTGAAACTGACTGTAAATAAACATGAGACTGACAGGTCTGGTTTCTGTCTATGCAAAAACCCCAGGTGGTATTCGTGGTGAAAATTCAATTGGATTTATAAAAAATGTGCTTGAAAAAACCCCAAAGGTGCTGGAAATTGAACCTGCAAATAAATTGTGGATTTTCCCCCAGGAGGGTGATGGAACCGTGGGCGCGGGTTCCGTAGAGCTGGGGGGCGTTCTCCGTCCCGTGGGGTATTTACGGCGAGAGCGGTTGCTTTTCTGCAGTACGAGGTCTGGGCACGTGACAAGCTGCTGGGCTGGGCGCAGGGATCGTGGGGAGACGTTCTCCGGCCGGGCTGCGCAGGGCGATCAGAACGGTCCCTTCGGGCCTTAGCGTCCAGGAGCCCGAGCGTGGCCCTTCGCCAGGACGCGGTTCAGCCTATTGGTGGGTCCTAGCGACTAGGTTAGTGCCGGCAGGTGAGCGCTGATCCTGCGGGCGGGTCTGCCTGGGGACACCTGCAGGGTCGCGCCCGTGGCACCTTCCCCCTTTGGCCAGGTGGGTTAGTTGCCTTGTCCTGCGGGTGGCGACGGCGTGGGCCGGAATGACTGTCTGTGTGAGTGCCGCGGGGCAGGGGCCGTCTCTGAGCAGCGCCAAGCACAGCGGGCGGGGGGCTGACCGCGAGGCCAGCGTCTGGGCCTTGCTGGGAGGCAAATGACTATCGGCAGCGCGAGGCGGTTGCTGATTTTTAAAAGTAACGATGTGTTAACTTTGGAAACCGAGGGCGCTGTTGCCGTGGAAACTCTGCGCTAATAGTGCCAGCTAATCCAGTAACACGACCCTGCGGAGAGCCTGCCACTGGCTGGTGGGAACGGGCACCTTTTAAACCACTGGAATCGGGATTTCTCTGCAGCCTGCAGCCCCGATCCTGCAGTGGGAGCAGATCCGTGGGCCTGTGTGGCGCCGATTGCAGGATCAGGCCCGAGGGGGTGTTCAGCGTGGACGGAGATGGTTTGGGGGTGTCGCTTCGGTGCCTTTCTGTGCAGGGGGCTCCTGGAGGACGGGGGAATGTTCCTTGGCAGGGCAGTGCCTGCCTGGGGGTGCTTGGCCTTGGGGGGGCTGGCGTGTCCCCCTTCACTAGCACTAAGACCCTCCCGCCAAAGCAGAGTCTGTGCAGTGACCGGGGCTCCCTGGCTGGACTGCGAGACCCGCCACTCTCTGATCGATGGTGATTATTTTGCCAACTCATCCTTGTTGTCCAGGAGGCTCTGAGCCCCGGGGCGGGATGGGAGGCCGGGGGTGCTGTGACGAAATAGGACTGTTGTTAATGTTTTCCCTGAGTACTGTGTGGGTGCCTCGGTTTCCCCTATGCAGTGCTTGAGTATCTAGGTGGTGGGACAAGGGTGCATGATTGTTACAGAGCCCTAGAAGACAGGTAGTGGGCAGGGGCCTGGACACAGAGAATGGCCGACACCCTGTTTCCTGGCAACTGATGGCCCCGGCCCTCCCCTGCAAAGGTGAGAGCTGAAGGTGTTGGAACAAAGGGATCAGGTGACCTCCTGGCCCAGGAAGGAGACAAAGGGAGAGGAGGGGCTGGACAGTTTCAGTTTTGGAGCTGGCTGGGGAACATGGAGGGAAGCGCAGACAGAGTCTGGCCTCCCTGCCCCCCGTTTGGAGCTGTGGGGTGAAATGCAGGGAGCCCCAGGCTGGGGTCTAAGCTCCCTGCCCCCCGGAAGGGCCCGACTGAGGGGTCCTGGTTGTACTGACAAGCTCTGTTTGGATTGTGTTCCTGGCATCTCTAATAAACCTTCTGTTCTACTGGCTGGCTGAGACTCCCAGTGAATCCGGGGGAGAGGGGTGCAGGGCCTGACTCCCCCACACTCCGTGACAGGTGCATGCCAGGAAGGGTCGCTGTCGGTCACGTCTCCTTGTCCGACCCCGTCTCCGTGACGCTGAGAGTCTCTGGTGTCGCAGGACCCCCTGCCCCTGATCCCTGGGGTGGTTGTGACCTGGGGGGAGAGGGGAGGGAGGTTGCCCTATGCCTGCTAGCAGCCCCCGCGCTAAGGAGGGAGCTGACTGGGGTGCAGGCAGCCAGCGTGCAGGGGGGGGGGTGACGTTATTGATATAAGCTGGGACCGTATAGATCATTGTTGCAGCCAAGGTCCTGTAGTGGCACCAAATCTTATCTAAAGGGGGTCAAATGAGGTGTCTAAGACCCGGTTATGGTTTGCTGGTTAGGGTTATGCTAGCAGGATGTGTGTATTGTTTTGCAGTTGAAGTTATGAATATTGGCTCTATACCTGGAGGCCGGGCGGGGAGGGGAGGGGAGGGGAGGGGCAGGGTGTTGGTCCCAGCTCTACGCCTGCCCTTCTGCTGCAGCAAAGAGGTGCAGCCTGGGGAGGACCCTGGCCCGCGGGGGCTGTGACAGGCCGTGGAGCGGCGAGGGGGGTGCACAGGCAGGGAAGCAGGGATGCGATGTGCCGGGGGCAAGCGAGTCCCACATCTGCATGTGGGTGGGGGGGTCGCAGTGCAGGGCAGCCTCAGGATCTCCTCTGTAAGCACAGGCCCAGCGCCCCACGGGCTCAGCTCTATAACGGGGCCATCTGGGGGGCTCTGGCTCTGCGTCTGGCTGCGGCCGCGGGGGGTGCGAAGGTTCCCGGCACTCTCCTCGCGGCTGCTCCCGGCGTATCCGTATCTGCGCTGGAGCTGTTGGTGCCGATACGAAGCCCGTCTGGCCCCATGGGAGGAGACCGGCAGGATTCCCTCCTTGGCTGGGGGCCGCCGGGGTCCAGTCAGAGTGGAGCTGCTGATGGGGGAACCAGACTAGCCCCCAGCTGGCTGCTCGTGTGTCTGCCGCTGGGACCAGCCCCGGGGAACACCCGGCAGGGGAACACCCGACTTCCCTGCCTGCGACTTGGTCTTAGCGCTGGGTCACAACCAGCCGAGCGATGGTCCCGACAGCGCCTGTCAATCCGCTTGCCGGGGGCCGTGCGTGAGGCTCCTGGCTCGGTTCCTCCGGTCAGCGTCCTGGCAGTACCGGCATGGGGAGACGCGCCATTGCCGGGGGGACCCTAGAGATCTGTAAGGGGCAGGTGCAGCCCGCTGCCCATGGCTGGGAACCTCGTGCCCTGGCCTGTGGGGGCAGGTGCTCCCAGGGAGGGAGATGCCAGGAGCTTAGATTTGCCGTGGGCAGGCTCCGGCTGGCTGCCCAGGTGTGAGGAGGAACCCGGCGGGGGCGGGGTTTAGGGCATTGTCCGCCGAGGGGCTGCACCTTCCTCTGCGCAGCCGCGCTGGCCCCTGTGAGCCGGGCAGATCCTGGTGTGTGTCAGAGCGAACAGCTCAGCCGGCCTGTTCCCTTCCCGCCGGGCCGCAGCTGTGAGCGAGGCAGCTGTGACTGCACCGTGCTGAGCAAAGGTCGACTGGCGGCTGCTTCTCTGACCCAAACCACAGCCCCGCCGCGCTCCCGGAACTGCTGCCGTCAGCCAGGCTGGGGCCGTGGGGCAGAGCTGCCTGCCGCCAGGGGGCCCTGGGGGTGATGGGGAGAAAAACCCGGGCAGGTGGCTCTGATGGGCAGGTCTGGCAGGATTCCTGTGCACGCATAAAGCCAGCCTGGCGTAGTCCCTCCGGCCCTGCTGGGGCTACTCAGTCTCCTGCCCCCCGAGGGCTCCCTGCTGGGGGAGGCTGAGCCCATCCTTCCCCGGGCGCTCTCTGGCGGGGGAGGCAGCGTGGTGCAATGGGCAGAGCCCAGGGCTGGCACGCAGGACACTGGGTTCAACTGCGGGCTCTGGATGAATCGCTGACTCGCTCTGGGCCTCGGGTCCCAGCTGTGAACAGGGGGGCGAATCCTCCTGTTCCCTGGCTCCCGGGGGCTTGGCCCGTCCGGCTGTGCCGGCAGAGCCCCCTAGTGGAGACACCTTGTGAGCTAACCGCCTCCCCGACCCAGGGTTGGCTCTTAGCCAGCATCGCCACGTCGGCCGGGGGGGGGCAGGATTCCCGCTCCTAGCCGACATCGCTGCGCCGGCAGAACGGTGTAGTGTGGACGCGGCTTCTCTTAGGCCTCGTCTGCGGCTAAGCGTGGTGCGGCTGTAGCTGTCGCAGTGTGGTGACACCAGTGCGGCAGCCCGTTGTGCAGGCGGCTGTACCAGTAGCAAAGGGCCTGCCCCAGTACAGCCGCTCCAGTGTGGAAGGGGCGGAAGCGCTCCCATTATGGGGCTGCCTCGGCGGCAGGGTTTGGCCGATTAGACTTGCGCCCCTGACGCGCCGCCGGGCCCTGGCTCGCTTTGCAGCGGGGCCCCACCCGGGCGCTGTCTGCGACTCCCACGGCGCGGGGGGGGGGCGTCTGCCCCCTGCGCCGGGTTACAGGCCCACTCCTTGCGGCAGGTGTTTCCGAGCTTTTGCCCTGAGCACTAAGTCCCTGGTAATGGGAGATTTGTGCTTGATCCACGGAAGCCCTTTAGCCGCGAGGGCTCGGCCAGGTTGGGGCCCAAGTGGGGCGTGGTGGGAGTTAATTGCAGGAAACTGACTCCCTAGGCCCTGAGCCTGTGGGCACTAGTGGGCAGGGAGGTGGCTTCTGCCCAGTGTCTGTGCTTGTTCGGGGGGTGTCCCCTGGTGTAAATACAGGGGGGGAACTGAAAGCTCTATGGTCCTGCACGTGCCTGGGGGGGGCGAGTAGCGCAGGTGCTGGGGGCGGCGTTAGGGGCGTGCAGGCCTGGGGGCTGAGCAGGTCACTCGGCAGCATGTGTGCTCGCTGACGTGCAGGTTCCTGCCCTCCGCAAAGGAGCGGAAGGAAGTGAAGGAAGCCCCGGCTCTCGACTGTGCGTGAGAGCCGTGGATGGGGCTACTGCTGCGCACAGCGTGGGCCTTCGGGGGGTCGGCAGACCCCGCCCCTGCCTGCGCACAGCGTGGGGGGTCGGCAGACCCCGCCCCTGCCTGCGCACAGCGTGGGGGGTCGGCAGACCCCGCCCCTGCCTGCGCACAGCGTGGGGGGTCGGCAGACCCCGCCCCTGCCTGCGCACAGCGTGGGGGGTCGGCAGACCCCGCCCCTGCCTGCGCACGGCGTGGGGGGTCGGCAGACCCCGCCCCTGCCTGCGCACGGCGTGGGGGGTCGGCAGACCCCGCCCCTGCCTGCGCACGGCGTGGGGGGTCGGCAGACCCCGCCCCTGCCTGCGCACGGCGTGGGCGCTCGGGGGGTCGGCAGACCCCGCCCCTGCCTGCGCACAGCGTGGGGGGTCGGCAGACCCCGCCCCTGCCTGCACACGGCGCGGGCGCTCGGGAGCAGGGAGCAGGGAGTGCCGGCTCATTCGCGCTCTCGTCCCAGCGGAGCCTGTGTTTGAAAGCTCCTGTTGGCCAAGCCCAGGCAGCAGGCTGGCACCGCTCAGAGAAAGCAGGGCACAGGCCTGGGTGCGCTGATAGACCCAGCGTGAGTCTGGACGTTGGGGGGTGACGGAGCCAGGGTGGGCGACTTCACCCCAGGGCTCCATCACCTCCAGGGCTGCGTAGGGGAGGACTAAACTCTCTCCTCTCTCGGCCGCTGGCTCGCAGCTCTGTGAGGTCCCTGGGGACTGGCAGTGACCCCGTCCGTGGGAGTGTAGACTGTTTTCAGGGTGGGGAGATGAGCATGAGACTGGCCACGGGGTCTCCTGCTGCTGGCTTGAGGCAGGTCCCATCCCCGCGTGGTGCCTCAGTTTCCCCTGTTGGTTGATGTCTGGTTGCCGCGCTCTGTCTCTGTGCGGGATGAGGTGGAGGCTCTGGGCTGGTTCCCGGCTAGTGGAGGTCGGTCGCCGTCGATCTAGGACAGGGCTCAGCACGGGGTGGCCCTGCAGTCAGACAATTCATTCCTCGCTCTGCTCCTAGCCGGGGACCGGGGCGAGTTGCTGCCTCCTGGCACTCCTGTACTGCCAGCAATTGGGGGGACGCTGGCTCCTTTGCCTTCCTCCTGGGCATGGGAGCCCCGGGCGCGCTGCCCTGCTGGGAGGGGCAGTTCAGCCCCTGGGCTGCCAACTCACCTGTGCCAAAGCCAGGGCGGGGTGCGAGGCCCGGCTGCCCCGCGGCCATAACGGGCTGAGCTGCCCTGGTCTGTAGGGAGATACAGACTGGGACATGGGGCTGGGGGTGGGGCGTGGAAGGCACAGCCCCTGCTGGAGATCCCAGAGGAGATGGGGACGACCCACCTGCCAGGGTCAGATGCACCCGGGACAGCTCCGTGGGGCCGTGGCAAAGTGTCACTCGTTGGATCCGTATTTGCATTTTACATGTAGCCCTGACCCGGGGAGCCGCCTTGCAGTCCCACCCAGAACTCTTCCTGCCCCAGCCGGCTGAGTGGCTGTTCAACAGCTGCTGCGTTCCGCCCCAGAAGTGGCTGCATTTCCGTGGTGGGTGAAGGAGGCCTTTGTGTGTGTGAATGAACAAACTGCTCCATGCGTGGGACTCTGCTGAGCTCAGTGGGGCTCCTTGTGGGTGCAGGGGGCTACTGGATACCTGGGCAGAGCAGCTTGCGGGGGTGGGGGGTTCCTCAAACCCCAGAGAGTGAGTCTGAAGGGCAGAGATACAGGACAAATCACCTGTTCCCGACCCTACCCCAGGGCCATATTGCCTCCTCCGTGGCTTGGGCCTGCCCGCTCGGCCCCTGTGCTCCAGCCTCCCTGCCCATTGACGTGGCTGGAAGTTGAAGCTTGACAGTCTGGGCCTGGAAATACGGGTGAATCTGTACCGGGGAGAGTCGTCGTTTGGCTGGTTAATTTCCCCAGGGCCATGGGGGATGCCCCGTCGCTGACCCTGCGTTGGTGTCTGAGAGCTCTGCTCTGGGAATTCATGGGGGGGTGTTCTCTGGCCTGTGCGACCCGGGGGTCAGACTAGACCAGGGGCTCTCAACCTTTTTCCTTCTGAGCCCCCCAATAAAAACTCCACGGCCCACGTGTGCCACAACAGCGGCTTTTCGGCATACAAAAGCCAGGGCCGGCATTGGGGGGTAGCGAGCAGGGCAGTTGCCTGGGGCCCCAACCCACAAAGTCCCCCCCCAGAGCTACATTGCTCAGGCTTCGGCTTCAGCCCCGGGCGGCGGGGTTCAGAGCCCCCTGGCTTCAGCCCCAGACGGTGGGGCTTCTGCTTTCTGCCCTGGACCCCCTGAAACCTGCTCACGGCCCCCGAGGGGCCCTGGACCCCTGGCTGAGAACCACTGGACTAGCGACCCCTGTCTGGCCTGGGCTCTGGGAATCTCCCTTCGGAGGAGCGGGGGGGATGGGTGCTGCCGCTCCTCTGCCCTGCCAGGACCCAGAGGGTCCCACGCTGCGCCCTCACCCACGTGGAGAGATCCTGTCCCCCATCCTCCCCCTCCCCCGGTCCTACAGCTCTGCCCTCGCCCCTGGTGTACCCCGACCCCTGTGCACTGGGGTGGGAGCAGGGTGCTGGGATGGGGCCGCTGGGTCCTAGTTTGCAGGGGGTGGGGGGGCTGCTGTCTGCCCAGGCGTTGCTGTTTGCAGCTGCTGCTGCTTCTATTTTTAGCTGCTGCCTCCCCCTCCTGCCACATCTGAGCGGGAGCCAGGCAAGCGGGGAGGAGCCGGGGAAGGAGGAATTCCAGGGGGCCCAGACGGAGCCCCGTGCCCCGCCCCCCCAGGTCCCTGCCTCTACGCTCTGCACCCTGTTGACCTCCAAAGGGGCTGGGGGGGCATGCCCAGGTCCCCTCCCCCCTAGCCAACGGAGGGGCCTCTGCTCCCTCCAAGCAGTGGGGTGGCACGTCCCTGACAGAGCTTCATCCATCCTGGACAGGCTGCAGACGGGGGCTGCCCCCCACCAGCTCAAATGCTGCACTGTGCTGGCTGGCGGCCCCCTGCGTGTCGTGGTGCCCTGCACAGGTACGGCAGGGTGCCCGCCGCGTTGCCCCCGCTCCCTCCCCACCCTGATGGCCCCTGTGTCCCTGCACCCGCAGCTGGCTGGAGCCGTGAGGGCTCCAGGCCGTGCCCACGCTGCCCTGCGGGGATGCTGAAGTGGAGCTGTGAGCGTGGACAGGCCCCTGCAGCGAGCTAGCCCAGCAGGGGTTCGCATAGGCCCCTGGCCCGCTCCCAGCATCCGAGCCCTGCCCTGGTCACAAATAGCCCAGGATTAGCAGCTCAACCAGGACCGCCGTGCCTCTGTAATCCTGCCTGCCAAGGGCTTCTTAACCCGGCTCAGCTGGCTGGCTTCCCAGGAGCCTGGCCCCTCTTAGCCCTGCCTGAGCACCGGGCAGGGGCTGCCCCGCTGGCCTGGAAGGGGGCAGGGTCCTGGTCCCTGTCCAGCCCACGTATTCATCCCCTCGCGCCGGCCCCGCTCTGTTCTCTGCCCTTTCCTAGGATTTTTGTTCCCGTTGCTCCAGGGGCCGGTGGGCTGGCCAGGCGGGGCGCTGGTTCAGCCGGGCCGGGCACTGGCTCTGACGGGATCAGGCAGACATGGGACGGGAGCTTTTCCCTGCCCGGCAGTCCCCTGCCCATCCTGTAAAGCCCCCTGGGGCCCGGCTGCCATCACTGCCACGTCCCTGTGCCCCGGGGACGGCTTGTGGGGAGCCCAGCCTGCCCCCTCGGCGCAGCTGTGTCCGTGCGTGGGCCGGGCTCCGGGGGCGTAGGGTCCCCGTGGGGTGTGGGGCTGTGTGGGGGCCGCGGGGGCAGGCCCAGCCCTCGTGTAACGCTCTCCCCCTCTCTGTTTCTGCAGCGACTTCCTGATCCTCCCAGGCTTCATCGATTTCACGGCGGACGAGGTGGTGAGTCCGTCCCCTGGGGTGCCCACCGGGGTGTCCCTTGGGCCCGGCGCTGATGGGTGGCGTGCCAGCCCCTAGCACCCTGGGGTGGGCGGTGCCGTGCTGCCGGGCATGGGGCCAGGGCAGCACCAAAGCTGGGGGGTGTTAACACTGAGCCACCTTCCCCCATGGGCAGGTCCCTCCGCCGTCCACTCACCCTCCCTCTAGGTCTAGGGGGGTCCCATTGGGGTGGGGCATTGGGCTGGAGTCTGCCTGGGAGCAGCCTCCCCGGGGCCCAGCAGGGATGGTGCGGGGTCGAGCTGCGGGAGGGGAGACCGGGGAAGCGGTGTCCCTGTCATGGGGCCTGCAGGGCAGCCTGGGGGGCCGAAACGAGCCCTTTGGGGTTCCCTGTGCGGCCGTGGGTCTGGGCTAAGCACTGCGTGGGTGACGCATTTGGCCCGTCCTCCAGCTTGCCGGCCCCTTGCCTGTCTGGCCCAGCGCCTCGGGGAAGAGGTGTCCTCCAGCACCCCGGCCAGCTTCTCCCTCACCCCACTGCAGCGCCAGTGCCCGGGGCTTGTGGGGGACGGGCGGATGCTGTGCTGGCTCTCGGCGCTCCCTGGCTGAAATGGGGCCGGGTCCCTGTGCGGGGAGCGGGCCCGGGCTGGGATCTGAGCAGGAGAGCTGCGTGGGGAAGCCCCTGGCCCTGCATGGTCTGGAGGGGAGGCTGTGGCCTGGGGCTCGCTCCACGCCTGAGGGCACCTGGCTCCGCTGTGCTCGGGGTGGGGGGCGCCGCGCTCCGGCGCAGCCAGTAACGGCTCTAAGCACCTGCCTGCTGCGTCGGCCCCTCTGGCTTCCCGCGCGCGGGGCTGGCCGTGCTAGGCTGCCCTCGGGTCCCCCGGGCGAGGCCCCTCCCTGCAATTAGTGAGCTGGGGAAGCAGATTGGGTCAGTTATGGGCCTGCCCTTCCCATGCTGTGCCCACCAGCTCGGGGACTCTGCCGGAGATGCAGCGCCTCGGGGATCCACGTCTGTTCTGAATCGGATTAGGAGGGAGTGGGGTGTAGGGGTTAGAGCGGGGGGCTGGGAGCCAGGACTCCTGGGTTCTACCCTGGCCCTGTCACAGACTCCCTGTGTGACTCGGAGCGAGTCCCTTCCCCGATCTGGGCCCCCCAACAGCGGTGACCCCCCCCGGGCCGAGGTGATGCCTGGCCCCTCGGCTGGCAGCCGTGCGGAGTCGAACCGCGGAGCCCCACGGGGGGAGCCCCAGAACTCCAGAGCGCAGCGTCAGGTCTCTGCGGCCTATGGCTCGAGCCCTGTGACCAGTGACTGCTGCTAGCCGGGGCCAGGGGCCCCCAGTGCTGGACCATAGCCTGGCCCCTCGTCAGTCTGCCCATAATGCCCCCCGCAATACACATGAGGTGAGGGGCTGGCAGGCACCCCGCTTCCCACACAGGCAAACCCGTGGTGCAGCCAGAGACCGGGTGGTGCTGGGACCCGGTTAGCATGCAGCTTGGCCAGGCAGTGTGGGGGGGCTGCCAGCTGGTGCAGATCCCAAGCTCCCCACACACACACACATACACACACACACGGGGTGTTTCCCGGCAAGCTGGGGGTGAGGGTGGGAGGGGGCTGTGTCTGATGGACCCCCTCCCGTAGCGAGCTGCAGCGTTGCATGCTGGGAGCTGGAGTCCCTGCGGCCGCTCCTGAGCCGGGTGATATGGGCCCCATTGGTCTGGCTGGCTGGGGTGAGACCCCCGAGCTGGGTCCCCCCTGGCTGGGCCCCGCGCCCCGTTTCCTCTGCAGAGCCGGGCGGCTGGGACTCTCGCTCTGCAGAGAGCAATCAGCCTCCCAGCTGGGCCGGGCTCCGCTGATCTGGGAAGTGGGTGAAGGTCAGGCCCGGGGGCCGGGAGGGGAGCAAACACGCCCAGGTGAGGAGCAGGGGGGTGGGGTGGGCAATCCAGCTGGGGCGGGGGAGAGTCACCTCCCTGAGCTCTCCTAGCAGGGGACACGGGCAGTGCCTGGCTGGGAGGAGGCATGGGAAGGCCCCGTCGTAGGCCTGTCCCTGTGCCACTCAGCCTGAGGGGGATGAGCTGTGGGGGGCCCTGTCCCTGTGCCGCTCAGCCTGAGGGGGATGAGCTGTGGGGGGGCCCTGTCCCTGTGCCGCTCAGCCTGAGGGGGATGAGCTGTGGGGGGGCCCTGTCCCTGTGCCGCTCAGCCTGAGGGGGCTGAGCTGTGGGGGGGCCCTGTCCCTGTGCCGCTCAGCCTGAGGGGGATGAGCTGTGGGGGGGCCCTGTCCCTGTGCCGCTCAGCCTGAGGGGGATGAGCTGTGGGGGGCCCTGTCCCTGTGCCGCTCAGCCTGAGGGGGATGAGCTGTGGGGGGCCCTGTCCCTGTGCCGCTCAGCCTGAGGGGGATGAGCTGTGGGGGGCCCTGTCCCTGTGCCGCTCAGCCTGAGGGGGATGAGCTGTGGGGGGCCCTGTCCCTGTGCCGCTCAGCCTGAGGGGGATGAGCTGTGGGGGGGGCCCTGTCCCTGTGCCGCTCAGCCTGAGGGGGCTGAGCTGTGGGGGGGGCCCTGTCCCTGTGCCGCTCAGCCTGAGGGGGCTGAGCTGTGGGGGGGCCCTGTCCCTGTGCCGCTCAGCCTGAGGGGGATGAGCTGTGGGGGGGCCCTGTCCCTGTGCCGCTCAGCCTGAGGGGGATGAGCTGTGGGGGGGCCCTGTCCCTGTGCCGCTCAGCCTGAGGGGGATGAGCTGTGGGGGGGCCCTGTCCCTGTGCCGCTCAGCCTGAGGGGGATGAGCTGTGGGGGGGCCCTGTCCCTGTGCCGCTCAGCCTGAGGGGGATGAGCTGTGGGGGGGCCCTGTCCCTGTGCCGCTCAGCCTGAGGGGGATGAGCTGTGGGGGGGCCCTGTCCCTGTGCCGCTCAGCCTGAGGGGGATGAGCTGTGGGGGGGCCCTGTCCCTGTGCCGCTCAGCCTGAGGGGGATGAGCTGTGGGGGGCCCTGTCCCTGTGCCGCTCAGCCTGAGGGGGATGAGCTGTGGGGGGCCCTGTCCCTGTGCCGCTCAGCCTGAGGGGGATGAGCTGTGGGGGGCCCTGTCCCTGTGCCGCTCAGCCTGAGGGGGCTGAGCTGTGGGGGGCCGGGAGCGGTGAAGAAATACAGCCGCTGGCGCTGTGGGGGGAACGATCTCCCGTCAATTGGGGTGACCTGACTTTGATCTTGTTTCAATTGCACCTTTGTTCTTTTCTCTTGGGGGGGCGGGGGGCCTCTTCTCGCTTTGTCGGGGCTGCCGGCTTGGTGTTGGCAGGTCACTGTGTCGGGACGGGCTGGGGCTGGGGCTGGGGGCTGGTTCCGTTAGCCACGCAGACCCCGTTCCCACCTCTGAACTAAACGAATCCGGTTACGGCAGCGTTTGCAAAATGGAGTTTGACTTACAATATGGAGTCTTATTAATAACAGTAGTGAAAGAAAAGAAACAATTTCATTCTTCAGCTCTACAGCATCAGGGGCATGGCAGCTGGGGAGTCCTGGGCTAGGGCTGGTGCTGGGTTCACGGCTCTGTGACCCCCCCGGAGTGTTAGTGCTGGGGGGGGGGGATGAGGGGCTCACAGCTCTGTGCCCCCTCCCCAGCAGGGTTAGTGCTTGGGGGGGCTGAGGGGCTCACAGCTCTGTGCCCCCCCCCCCCCCGGAGGGTTAGTGCTGGGGGGGGGGGCTGTGGGGCTCACGGCTCTGTGCCCCCCCTGGAGGGTTAGTGCTGGGGGGGCTGAGGGGCTCACGGCTCTGTGCCCCCCAGGACCTGACCTCGGCGCTGACCCGCAAGATCACCCTGAAGACGCCGCTCATCTCGTCGCCCATGGACACCGTCACTGAGTCGGACATGGCGATCGCCATGGCGGTGAGAGACGGCGGGCGGGCGGGGGGGATCCGGCGGGCGGGGGCTCCTTAGCTCTGACGTCATTGGCCCCCGGGTCCCGGCCCCCAGGCCTCTCGCTGGAGCAGTCAGGTGGCTGGGCTGGGCTGGGCGCCTCGTGAGCCCCTTTCCCCACCCCGGGGTGCCCCGTTGCTCCATGGGGCCGGCGGAGCCTGACCCGCTCTCTCCCCGCAGCTGATGGGCGGCATCGGGATCATCCACCACAACTGCACCCCGGAGTTCCAGGCCAACGAGGTGCGCAAGGTCAAGGCAAGTACCCGCCGCGCCCTGGGGCGACCCTGGCACCGGGAGACTGGCTCTGGTCAGACGGGGGGGACGGCCGGCCGGCCCTGCCCCTCCTCGCCCTGCCCCGCTCGGGACCCTGCTCCCTTGTGGCCTCCCCCACCCCAGTGTGCGCGGCGTGGTGCCCCCGCGGGGCCGTTCCCAGCAGACGCCTGGGCCAGGCCTTGGCATCCGGCTCTGATGGGCCTCCCGGTCGCACGGAGGTTAGCGCCTCGCAGGGGGATCTGAGACACCCGGTGCTGCCCCCCTGGGGCCTGCCGGGGGGTTCCCAGAGCCCCGGGGCGTCCGGGTGGCTGTGGGGTGAGAGGTTTGCCCAATCTACTCAGTGCCCTGGTGCCAGCGGGGCTGGGGATGGAGCCGCGAGCTCCTGGCGCCCCGGGGCCTGTGTGCGTCGTGGGGTCAGGAGTGAGGTGTCACCACCACCACCCCCCGGGATCATGGCGCAGTAGCAAGGCCAGTGCGCATGTGCACACACACACCCCTTGGGGAGCGCAGGGGCAGGGTGGGGCGCTGTGGGGTCGGGTCTCTGGAGAGCAGGGCTGTGGGGGTCAGTGGGGGGATCGGCGCCCCCAGGGAGCGCGGGGGCGGGGTGGGGCGCTGTGGGGTCGGGTCTCTGGAGAGCAGGGCTGTGGGGTCAGTGGGGGGATTGGCGCCCCCAGGGAGCGTGGGGGCAGGGTGGGGTGCTGTGGGGTTGGGTCTCTGGAGAGCAGGGCTGTGGGGTCAGTGGGGGGATTGGCGCCCCCAGGGAGCGCAGGGGCAGGGTGGGGCGCTGTGGGGTCGGGTCCCGGGAGAGCAGGGCTGTGGGGTCAGTGGGGGGATTGGTGCCCCCAGGGAGCGCGGGGGCAGGGTGGGGCGCTGTGGGGTCGGGTCCCGGGAGAGCAGGGCTGTGGGGTCAGTGGGGGGATTGGCGCCCCCAGGGAGCGCAGGGGCAGGGTGGGGCGCTGTGGGGTCGGGTCCCGGGAGAGCAGGGCTGTGGGGTCAGTGGGGGGATTGGCGCCCCCGGGGAGCGTTGGGGTGGGGTGGGGCGCTGTGGGGTCGGGTCCCGGGAGAGCAGGGCTGTGGGGTCAGTGGGGGGATTGGCGCCCCCAGGGAGCGCGGGGGCAGGGTGGGGTTGGCACCCGGGCCGGGTCTGTGCTGCAGGCGCCTGGCTGGTGACTCCCCCTCTCCCCCCCTGCAGAAATTCGAGCAGGGCTTCATCACGGACCCAGTGGTGATGAGCCCCATGCACAGCGTCGGGGACGTCTTCGAGGCCAAGCTGCGGCACGGCTTCTCGGGCATCCCCGTCACCGAGACGGGCAAGATGGGCAGCACGCTGGTGGGCATCGTCACCTCGCGGGACATCGACTTCCTCACCGAGAAGGAGTACGCCACCCACCTCAGCGAGGTACCGCCCGCCCGCCCGAGGGACGCCTGGGGCCCTGCCCCCGCGGGCTGCGTCTCGCGCCAGCCTGCCCACCTGGGGGGCTCAGCCTCCAGGCTGGGTGCGGTGCGGGGGCGGGGGTGGAGTTCGCTGCCCTCTGAGCATGGCTGCTGCAATGCCAGGCACCCAGTTCTGTGGGGTGGGGGGGCGCACAGGCACGGGTGCGTCCAGGGGGGCCAGGGCAATGGGGCAGGGGTTTTGGGGAGAGGGGGCAGGGGGGCAGCCCAGGGGAGTAAAGGGGGTGGGGCTGTTGCGAGAGGGGCAAGGCACTAGTGTGAAGGGGTGGGGCTGTTGAGGGAGGGGCTGGGCACTGGGGTGGAGGGGGTAGGGGGTAGGGCAGGGGGAGTGGAGTGGGCAGGGCTGTTGGGGGAGGGGCCGGGGCTGTTGGGGGAGGGGCAGGGCACTGGGGCCCATCTCGTTGCGATGCCACGTGCCCTTTGGCCCCGCAGGTGATGACGAAGCGCAGCGACCTGGTGGTGGCGCCAGCCGGGGTCACCCTGAAGGAGGCCAACGAGATCCTGCAGCGCAGCAAGAAAGGTACCAGGGGCCTCGCGCCGCCCGCCCTGCCCTGGGCACGGGAGAGAAACAGCTCAGCCAGTGCCCCTCCCTCCCGACCCGCAGCCCCTGCTAGCCCAGCCCTGGGCTCCCCACACACCCCGCTCTGCCGGTGCCCCTCCCTCCCGACCCGCAGCCCCCTCCTAGCCCAGCCCTGGGCTCCCCACACACCCCGCTCTGCCGTTGCCCCTCACTCCTGACCCGCAGCCCCTGCTGGCCCAGCCCTGGACTCCCCACACACCCCACTCTGCCGGTGACCCTCGTTCCTGCCTGCAGCCCCCTGCCAGCCCTGTGAGCTGTCTGGGGGGAGGACAGGGGAGAGACTGGGACACTTCCAAGCCGATTACGGGTTCTTTGCTGCCCCAGGGCTGGTGCCCCCTGTGCCCGGGCAGGAGGCCAAGCATGACACCCACCCCGTGCTCTTTAACACGGCCTCCCTCTCCTTGCTGACTCGGCGGGTTTTTCTCCGGGGCTTGGAGTAGAGGGAGCCGCGGTGGCGGTGCCCAGCCCGGTGTTGCTGAGCAGAGCCTGGGCGCTGGAGGTGGCCTGGGGCGTGTGGGGCAGCCCGTGCTTGTATGGGGCCAGCCCCACATGCTCGGAGCAGCTTGGTGGGCAGGGCGGTGTGGCCGAGGGGGCTGCTGGGGCGGGGCGCTGAGCCGGGCTGCGGGCGCGGCCGGGGGGCTCTGCCGGGCCCCCCCCCCCTCACCGCCTCGTCCTCCCCGCGCCAGGGAAGCTGCCCATCGTGAACGACAGCGACGAGCTGGTGGCCATCATTGCCCGCACGGACCTGAAGAAGAACCGCGACTACCCGCTGGCCTCCAAGGACTCGCGCAAGCAGCTGCTGTGCGGGGCGGCCATCGGCACCCGCGAGGACGACAAGTACCGGCTTGACCTGCTCACCCAGGCCGGCGTCGACGTGGTGGTGCTGGTGGGTACCGGGCTGGGGGGGCTCCCTGACCCCGGCACAGCGAGGGTTAAGGCCCGGAGCCCCTTGCCCAGCCACGCCAGACACTTGGCGCCTCCCTGCCCGGGGCAGGTGACCCCCACCCCGCCCCAGATCAGATCATCTGCTGGGCCGGGGGTCTGCCACCGTGGGTGCGATGCTCCTTCCCGTCGGACCCTCTGCTGGCCTCCCCAGCCGGAGCAGGGCGGCGGGTGTGGGGGGATCTCGAACGCGGGGCCAGTCTCCGAGCCCGAGGAGCTGGGTCTGTCCCGCACCGTCGCAGGCGCATGCTCGCTGGGATACCGGCTCGCTCTGCCGCCAGGCCGGGTGTGTGCTGGAGGGCGGAGCTCCCAGGCCGGGTGTGTGCTGGAGGGCGGAGCCGCCAGGCCGGGTGTGTGCTGGAGGGCGGAGCCGCCAGGCCGGGTGTGTGCTGGAGGGCGGAGCCGCCAGGCCGGGTGTGTGCTGGAGGGCGGAGCCGCCAGGCCGGGTGTGTGCTGGAGGGCGGAGCTCCCAGGCCGGGTGTGTGCTGGAGGGCGGAGCCCCCAGGCCGGGTGTGTGCTGGAGGGCGGAGCCCCCAGGCCGGGTGTGTGCTGGAGGGCGGAGCTCCCAGGCCGGGTGTGTGCTGGAGGGCAGGGAAGGAGCCAGGATCCCCCTGGGCTGAGCAGGCTCTGGGGATGAGGGCCGGGTATCTCCCTTCCAGCCCCCGGGGGCACCTGGGCCCATCTGCAGTCAGCGGCGGGGGCTGGGGTCAGTGTGGGGCCGGGGCCGGAGCTGTCTCTGCTGCTCCCTTCCTGCTCTAACCGTGGTGTTGCCCCCCCCCCCCCCCCAGGACTCCTCCCAGGGCAATTCCGTGTATCAGATCGGCATGATCCATTACATCAAGCAGAAATACCCCGAGCTGCAGGTGGTCGGCGGGAATGGTGAGTCTGGGGGCCGCAGCCCTGGCTGGCGGGTGCAGGGCGGGGCACTCAGGGGCCCTGGCTCTGACGGGTGCAGCACTGAACACATGGCTGGTACCTCTACGACCTTGCTCCAGCAAGGGCCATGTGGGGAGCCACTGCCAGAACGGCGCACAGGGCCCAGGACTCTGCTCACTCCCCGGCACGGCTCCGGTGCCCCGCACGGCAGGTGTGGGCCCAGGGCTCTGCTCACTCCCCGGCACGGCTCCGGTGCCCCGCACGGCGCCCAGGGTCCGGGACTCTGCTCGCTCCCCGGCACGGCTCCGGTGCCCCACACGGCGCCCAGGGCCCGGGACTCTGCTCGCTCCCCAGCACGACTGCGGTGCCCCACAGGGCAGTTCTGGGCCCGGGGCTCTGCTCACTCCCCGGCACGGCTCCAGTGCCCCGCACGGCGCACAGGGCCCAGGGCTCTGCTCACTCCCCGGCACGGCTCCGGTGCCCCACACGGCGCCCAGGGCCCGGGACTCTGCTCACTCCCCGGCACGACTGCGGTGCCCCACAGGGCAGTTCTGGGCCCGGGGCTCTGCTCACTCCCCGGCACGGCTCCGGTGCCCCGCACGGCAGGTCTGGGCCCAGGGCTCTGCTCACTCCCCGGCACGGCTCCGGTGCCCCGCACGGCGCACAGGGCCCAGGGCTCTGCTCACTCCCCGGCACGGCTCCGGTGCCCCACACGGCAGGTCTGGGCCCAGGGCTCTGCTCTCTCCCTGGCATATCTCCAGCGGCTGGGGCTGCACATGGGGCAGGGGGAATACATCTGACCCCCCTCTCTCGGGACAAGGCCAGTCTGGGAGCAATAGGCCGTGTGGGGCCCATTCCCAGGGGGCTGCACAGGTACAAGCCCCACAGATCATCGGGGCTGATGGAAGCAGGGACCTTCCGCCCTCCCATGCGCCGGGAGCCCCCTCTCGAGCTGAGGGAGCCCCTGCCCCATTGGTTCTGGGCCCCACGCTGCTGGCTGCAATCGCTGCGCCCAGGCGGCGCTGGAGCGAGTGCTCGCCGTGCCGGGATCCGAGCTGTTTCCTCTGGCCCCTCTGGGACCCGGTGACCCGGAGCGGTACCAGATCCTGCCTGCCAGAGCCCGCAGAGGGAGGGCCGGGGCTCTGCCCCGTCCGGCCCTAGAGGCCCGGCCCTGCTGCAGGGTGGGGGGCTGTGGCTGGGGTTCCCGGGCTGAGAGCAGGGCGGGCGGGGCCCTTGTCCGCCCCGGGCCCAGTGACCGGGTATTTCATGGCTGCCTTTGCTCTCGTCTCCTGTTGGATCCGCAGTGGTGACAGCGGCGCAGGCCAAGAACCTGATCGACGCAGGGGTGGACGGTCTGCGCGTGGGCATGGGCTGCGGCTCCATTTGCATCACGCAGGAAGGTAGGGGCGCGGGCCGGGCGGCGCGGAGAGGGGGGGCGGCCCCGGGGGGGGCAGGACGGGCCCAGGCCGGTGTCCCGCTGGGCAGAGGCGCAGCTGAGGTTCTGTGGGGGCTGCTCCGCCCCACCATCCCCGTCCCCCCGACCCTGCTGGAGGCCTCCGGGCCGCCGCTCAGGCCAGGCGGGCGCTGCAGGGATCGGCTTGCTGCTGGTGCGCTCGGCTCCGGGCTGTCGGCGTGGCTGACGCCCGCGGCGGGCAGAGGAACCCAGGCCCGGCCCGTGCGGGGCCCGGCACATCCGTGCCCCCCCCCCCCCCCCCCGTCACTGACAGTATGTCTCTGGCCGCAGTGATGGCGTGCGGCAGGCCCCAGGGCACGGCGGTGTACAAGGTGGCGGAGTACGCCCGCAGGTTCGGCGTGCCGGTCATCGCTGATGGCGGCATCCAGACCGTGGGGCACGTGGTGAAGGCGCTGTCTCTAGGAGCCTCTACGGGTGAGTGAGACGGTCGCCGTGGGGCCAGCCTGCCCGTCCCCAGTGCATCTGCCCCGTGCTGCAGGGATCCGCCGGGGGCGCTCTCCCCTGGCTGTCCGGGCTGGCCCCGGGGTGGAATTAGGGGGCGCTGCACTGCAGGGAGTGGGGCAGGGGCTCAGTCGGGGGCGCTCTCCCCTCGCAGTCCGGGCTGGCCCCGGGGGGGCACTAGGGGGCGCTGTGCTGCAGGGAGTGGGGCAGGGGCTCAGCCGGGGGTGGTCTCCCCTGGCTGTCCGGGCTGGCCCCGGGGCGGCACTAGGGGGCGCTGCACTGCAGGGAGTGGGGCGGGGGTGGTCTCCCCTGGCTGTCCGGGCTGGCCCTGGGGTGGAATTAGGGGGGCGCTGCACTGCGGGGAGTGGGGCGGGGGCTCAGCCGGGGGCGCTCTCCCCTGGCTGTCCGGGCTGGCCCCGGGGTGGAATTAGGGGGCGCTGCACTGCAGGGAGTGGGGCGGGGGCTCAGCCGGGGGTGGTCTCCCCTCCCACTCCAGTGTATGACATACCACGTGCCTGGGGTTGTTGGATTCCCCCCTTGCTGGGGGTGCTGGCCCCACAGCGTTCAGGCGATTACTGCAGGCGGGGGGGAGGGGCAGAGCCTGGCAGACGTGCTGCTCCCTGGGGCGGGAGTGGGGCAGCCGTTGTGCACCCTGGGGGTTCAGTGCCCAAGCGTCCCCCCTGTGCCGGCGCGGGAGCCGCAGGCTGGTCTCTGCCCTGGCGCTAACGTCGCCCGTTCTCTGCCTCTCCCCGGCGCCCGGGCAGTGATGATGGGCTCCCTGCTGGCGGCCACCACGGAGGCCCCGGGCGAGTATTTCTTCTCGGACGGCGTGAGGCTGAAGAAATACAGGGGGATGGGCTCGCTCGACGCCATGGAGAAGAACAGCAGCAGCCAGAAGCGATACTTCAGGTGTGGGGCAGGGGGCAGGGACCCCTCGTCCAGCCGGGGGGCGGGAGCCGGGAACGCGGCCTGCCCGGCACACGCTGGGCGCCGCTTGGCGTGGGGCCCGGGGGGAGGTGGCAGGCTGGAGGCAGGATCCCGTTGGGGCGCAGAAGCTGGGGCAGGGGCCCCCCGTAACAGCCGCCGTGTTCTCCCCCACAGCGAAGGGGACAAGGTGAAGGTGGCGCAGGGCGTCTCCGGCTCCATCCAGGACAAGGGCTCCATCCAGAAGTTCGTCCCGTACCTGATCGCGGGGATTCAGCACGGCTGCCAGGACATCGGGGCCAGGAGCCTCTCCATCCTCCGGTGAGGGGCGTGGGGGCTGGGGCCGGGCTGCGGTTCTCTCCTGGGAGGGGCCTGCCTGGTGCCGCCCGGGGGCTGGGGCCTCTGAGAAATCAGCCCAGCCCCGCCCCAGCAAGACCCTGGACTCTCCCCTCCTAGGGAGGGTGAGGACAGATGGCATCTGAGGGGTGGGGACCCGAGCCGGGGGCTGCAGCCTGCCAGGCTACGGGGAAGCATCTGAGCTTCCCTCCCCAGAGCTCATCGCCCCGGACTGCGCTGAGGGTGTGTCACATGGCCAGCGGCCGCCGCGCCCGGGGGTGCCACGGGCCGTGAGAGGCCAAGGGGCGGCTGCTCCGGGCCCCCGTTAGCCGGGCAGTTACGTCCCTGAGTCCCGGAGCCCTGCGTGGGGCCAGATCCTTGTGTCGTGTCCCAGTTACTGCCCGGGCCGGGGCACCGTGGAGGGGCCGACACAGCTGGGCAGGGTTGTCGCGGCGCCCGTGTGGGCTGGCCTGGGCGGGGTAGCCGTGGTGGGGATGGCGCAGCCTGGGTGGGCCAGGCCAGGTGGCCGTGGCGGGGCGTTGGCATGGGCCCTGGCGGGTTCCTCTGGCAACCGCTGCTGCGCTCTGGTGTGCCGGCTCTTGTGTGCTCTGTCCGTGCCCCCGGGGCCGGCCGCGGGCCGCCTCTGCCTCGCTCCTAGCCGCACTGTCTCCGCTTGCCAGCTCCATGATGTACTCCGGCGAGCTGAAGTTCGAGAAGAGAACCATGTCGGCCCAGATCGAAGGCGGCGTCCACGGCCTCCACTCGTAAGTGCCCCACGGCTTCCCAGCCTCCGCCTGCCCCCTTTCCCGCCCTCCGGCACTGGCTGCTCCTTGGCAGCCTGTCCTTACCCAGGATGCGGGGCCATGCCCGGGGGGCGTCCCTGCATTTCCCGACTGGCTGCGGGGGGCTCCCCTGACCCTGCGGCCCCACAGGCAGCCGCGACCATCCCAAAGGTTCCTGCCCCCTTCGCCATGTGTGGACCGGGATCCTTCTCTTCCCACCCCCTCCTGCCCCTGCTCTCATTGCTGTGCCAATCTGGTACTGGGTGCGCTGTGGGAGTGCTGAGGCACCCTAGTCATGGACCAGCCCCCCGGGCGCTAGGCGCTATACAAACACACGACGGGAGGGTGCTCCTAACCCCAAGGAGCTCAGCGTCCCCCTGGGAGACGAGGAGGAAACAGACAGAATGGGTCAGCCGGACGGCCGGAGGTGCAATCCCAAATGTTCTCCTCCCCTTTGGGGGGCAGCAAAGGGTTTCTCTGGGGGTGGGGAGGGCCGGGGTGGATCTGTGGCGCTTCCGGGGCCCGCTCCCCGTGCTGGGTGGGCAGCGGTATTGTCACTGGGGCAAGCAGGGACCCTCCTCGGAGACCCGCTGCCCCCTCTTTGCTCGCTGGGAATGCAGCAGGGCTGCCTGCAGCCTCGCTCCATGAGGCCCGGGGAGCCGAGGGCTCCCAGCCTGACCACAGATCTGCTGCGGATTCCTTCTCAGCGCCAGGGACGGTGCTGGTGCTGCCCTGCCCGTTGGGGGAAGTGGGGGGCACAGCCAGCGGAAGGTGGAGAGCGTGTCCGGTATTCCGGCGCCGAGCCCCTCGGGTGCCACAGCTTGGGGACGGCAGCCAGTCACTGCGTCACAGCAGGGCTGTCCCCGCCACCCCACGCCCGTGTGGACCTGCCCAGCCCTCGCTAGCTGGGCATGACCCTGGCATCGCCAGTCTCCAGGACCCACTGGGCACCCGCTGTGCTGGCAGCGGCTGGGGTCTGTTCTGACAGGCGAAAGAGGTGAGGGCGGAGGCTGGGTAGCAGTGTCCTGTCTCCGCACGTCACTGACCCCCTCCAACGCCCCCAGAGGCCAGGCCTGGCCTGTCCTGGGGCTGGGCGAGCAGCCGATCCCGTGCAGTGCTGGGCGGTGTGCGTCTCTGACAGCACCATCCACAAATGCTCACCCGGCCGCTGCCTTCCTGGTTTTCCCCTTCACAGCAGGGCAACGCTTTGGCTCCCTGCTCCTGCGTCTGCCTCGGGGTGTGGTCTCTCTCTCAGCACCGCTGGGCCCCCGAGGGGTTGGGGTAGCGGCCCCTGCCCAAGGGACTGTGTATTGTAGCTAGGACGCTTGGAGCCGTCACGGTATCGCCTGTAATTACTCATGTTTCTTCCAGTAAAGGACCAGCTGAGATCAGGCCCCCTTGCACTGGCCGCTGTACGAACACGGGGTCGCAGAGGGTCTCTGCCCCAAAGAGTTTACAGTCTAAATAGACCAGATGGCTTTCGTGGGTGAGAGCCACTTGGCAGAGCCGTCGGGAACAGGCCTGTGGCCACCCCTCCTGCATACAGAGGGTGCAGCCTGCAGTTCCCGGCACGCAGAGCTCTGCCTTGAGCCTGGCCCCGGGGGGCAGTGCCCGGGCACTCGGGCTCTGAGAACTCTGGAGGCCGTTTCTGGCCCAGAGGCTGCGTGTGGTCGCGTGCCAGCCCGCCCCGGTGAACGTGCTGCCCACGGACGGCTCCCAGGTCAGGCCGCACGGAGTGAGCCCCAATAGAGACCCGGTGTTTTACCCTGACTTCGCTCAGCCAAAGCGATTGGCCTGCGAGGCCAGGCGTGTGATCTCAGCCCCCCGCCGAGTGCTCCTGGGGCGTGGGGGGCGTATCCGGGAGATACGGGGCGTGGCCTGGAAACGCCAGCGTCTCATCTGTTGGCCGGTGGGAAGGCTGCGGCCTTTGATTCGTTCCGGGCAGGAGCTCTGTTAGTTTCACTCTCTTGGCAAAGTCTGCGCGGGCACAGCTGGGCCGTGGGGGAGCAGCAGAGGGACCCAAGCTCGGGGGTCTGGGTGTGCGTCCAGGCGGGGTCTGTGGGGAGCAATGTCCCATTGCCAGAACCGACACTGATCGCTTCCCAGGGGGTCTCTTCAGACGCAGGCAGAGTCCCTGTCAAAAGGCTGCAATGAAGAGTGAAAATGTCTGTCAGGAGACAAGCTGCCGCGTTCGCTGAAGGGCTCAGCCGCGCTCAGCCTGGCCGGAGCGTGGCCGGCTGGTTATGGGATTTTCCCTGTGGCTTTCCAGGCTCTCTCGGCTGAGAGTCCGTTTCCCTCTCCCGCGGGCTCCTTTCGGTAACTCAGCCTTGTAACGACGCACAGCGGCACCCGGGCCTGAAAGCCTGGCTGTGACCTGGGGGCGGGGGGCTGGATTCGCAGCCCAGGCTGGCCCTCGAGCCCACCGTGCGGAGAGGCCGGCGCTGCGACGGAGCAGGGTGGAGAATCCACTCGGGGGCTTCAGGGCATGGACGAGCATCCCCCGGTACCCAGGGACATGCCCATGGCCTGGCTGGCAGCAGCTTTCAGCCCTCGGGGCGGGGGGGCAGCTGGGCCCGTCTCCCCCGGCCCCTCCCAGCAGGGCGGTGCCAGCATGCCCCTGCCCGGAGCGTGGCATCCGCACATTTGCCGATACTCCCTAGTGCTGCAGAGGATCATCTTGTGTTTTAGTGGAGGTAACCGTGCTGGTTGGCTGCTTGGCCTGTCTGTCTTCCCATTCCTTGCTCATTGGTGGAGACTCGGATCCAGCCCCTGCCCTGCCTGGGGGGGATTAGAGCGGATGGCACTGCCCCCCTCCCCCTTCCCGGGCAGACTGCAGGCTCGCTGGGCCGGGCTCCCTGCCGGGGGGCTGCTAGCACTCGCGTGGGGTGGAGCGCGGGGGATTCCTGCCGCTGTGCGGGGCCCGTTTCTGGGGCGGGGGGGGGCTGTTTCTGGCGCTTTGGCTGGCAGGGTCCATTGGGCTGCGCCCGCACCCTGTCCTCATCCCCCCGGAGGGCAGAGCAGCCCTGGCCGTCCCTCATCCCCCTCTGGCCCGAGATGGCGCTCTGCGGCGCCTGCCCACTCCCCGGGGCGCCCTGCAGTCGTGTCCACTGGTCGGCGGCACGGGCGTGACCGGACGGAGGGAGCTGGTGGCCAAGGAGAGATGCTGTTCTCTCCAACCGAGCAGTCAGGTACCCAGGGTGCGCTTACAGCCTTGGCTGGTCCCTCCGGTCCCTTCCGCCCTGGGCCTGCTGTCACCTAGAGAGGTTCCTGCCCCCCCCTCCCCTGGCTGGCTGTTCGAGGCTCTGCGGTCATTGCCAGCGGGGGTTAGCTGAGGAACACTTTGCTGCCAGCTCCTTTCTTTGTTTTATTTCCTTCCCCTGACTGTTCTTGCGGCCGGAGGCACCTTCCGGCCTAGTGGCTACGCCAGTCTCCCTGGCTTCCCCCGTGAACTCCTTTGCACGTTGGGCCCGGCCGGGATCTCTTCCTTTGGTGGGGAGCCGCGTCCTAGGCTGCTGGTCCTTCTCCGCCAGAACCCGCCTGTCCGGGGATGCTCGTCTAACGCTCTCCCTGCTGGAGTGAGCCGTGAGGGGAGCGTCCAGTTGGAAAGATCTTCTCTGGCCCCCAAAAGGGGCTCTCCTCCCTGAGCTCCCTATTGCTGGCACCCAGAAAGTGTCTGTAGCCCCTTCAGCCAGCCGCCCTTGGTCCTCCGAACAGTTTGGCACCCATTGGGAGCTTGGCACTGGAGCCCAATACCTCCTGCACCCAGCTGTAAGGGCGACCCACCGTGCAGCTCCTCTCCAGAACGGAGAGACCAAAGAAACCGAGTCACAACTGAGCATGGAATGGCAGGTCGCCCGCTCAGTCCTGCCCGGCCCACAGATTGCCCAGGGGCTTGCGCCCAGACGAACACGTCCGTGATCAGAAAGCAAAGCTCCGTCTCTGTGTGTTGGGTCAGGTGGCACCAAGCACAGAGGTGACGCTGCTTGCCCCCTGCCCAGCATTGCTCTGTCCAGGGTGCTGCTCCTTCTGCCAGGAGCCAGTCCTCCTCCCTGGCTGGTCAGGGGCAGACAGATCTCTCCTCTGTGCTGCAGCCTTTATATAGGGCTCAGCCTGGCCTTGATTGGCTGCCCATCTGCGCAGCCGCTCTGGCCTACTATAACCCATGTTCTCCGGCAGTGGGGCAGCTGGCCCGCTCCAGCTTGGGTCGGGGCAGAAGCAGCCGCACGGGGTGGTGGAAACCTGCAGCTAACCAGGGGGAGGCTTGTTAGGAGCCAGACCGGAGGCAGCTGCTGGGGTACCCCAGAGATAAGGAGCCGCCCAGCAGAGCAGAGGGGAGTCTCTCCCTGACTGGCTCCCAAGGATAGCACCTGAGATAGAGCAGCACCGGGCAGGCTCGGGGGAGCAGTGGGTGAGCTCTGGCCTGTTACCTGCTAGGCTGCAGGCCCCTGCCAGAAAGGGCCCAGGGGAAGTGGCCCAGGGAGTGCGAGCAGTAAAGGGAAGAGGAGGAGGGCAGGGAGGCTGCCGCTAGAGGATCCCTGGGTTGGGACCCAGAGTAGCAGGCGGTCCTGGGTCCCGTCCCCCCCTTGCACTGCACCTGGCCACGGAGGGTAGTGCTGCGCTGCTGGTGCCGAGGGGCCCCGTCAGCTGGGTCGTGCCGCGCTGGTGCCGAGGGGCCCCGTCGGCTGGGTGGTGCCGAGGGGCCCCGTCGGCTGGGTGGTGCCGAGGGGCCCCGTCGGCTGGGTGGTGCCGCGCCGGTGCCGAGGGGCCCCGTCGGCTGGGTGGTGCCGCGCCGGTGCCGAGGGGCCCCGTCGGCTGGGGTGGTGCCGCGCCGGTGCCGAGGGGCCCCGTCGGCTGGGTGGTGCCGCGCCGGTGCCGAGGGGCCCCGTCGGCTGGGGTGGTGCCGCGCCGGTGCCGAGGGGCCCCGTCGGCTGGGGTGGTGCCGCGCCGGTGCCGAGGGGCCCCGTCGGCTGGGTGGTGCCGCGCCGGTGCCGAGGGGCCCCGTCGGCTGGGTGGTGCCGCGCCGGTGCCGAGGGGCGCCGTCGGCTGGGGTGGTGCTGCGCCGGTGCCGAGGGGCCCCGTCGGCTGGGTGGTGCCGCGCCGGTGCCGAGGGGCCCCGTCGGCTGGGTGGTGCCGCGCTGCTGGTGCTGGTGGGAGGGCGGCCGGCCAGGCGGTGCTGGGCTCTCGGCAGCTGCAGTGTCCAGCAGTGGGGGGCAGGGGGCGGCTCCCTGCTGGCCGGGGGGCAGGCAGAGGGTCCCAGCTCACGGGAAGACATTGTAACCTTCTCTCTCTTTCCTGCCCATGCCTCCGCCCGTAGCTTTACGTTTCTGCCATGTAAGTAACCAGCTCCTTTCCTTTCGTAGTTGGTTGTAGAGCAATGATTGGAGTGGGGGGCTGGGTCCGGGGGGGGCCCTCTGGACTTGGTGCCCGAGCTCCCACAGTCCAATTCCCCCGGTACAGGGGGGCTGCAGGGGGAAGGGGGCGCCATGACCCCCAGCTACAAACGCTTCCATCCAGAAGGGCCGAAGTGGCTGTGTACCCCAGGGGTTCCCTCCTGTCACTGCCCCCCCGTCACTGCCCCCCCCCCGGGAGCAGGACCAGCCAGGGGTTTAACGCCTCTGGATGGGCCCAGGACCCCAGGGGGGACAGGGCTCCTGCCTCAATCTGTGGGGCCATGAGCTGTGAAGGCCCTGCCATGAAATCCCACCCGGCCTGCCCCAGGAACTGGGGGGACCCCGATGTCCTGGGCTCCCTGCAGAGGGGCCTGTATCCCAGACCCTATTTAGGGGATAGAGGCTGGGGGGGGGGAGCTGAGCCCTGCTTGGGGGGGCAGTTTTTGAGGGGGGCTGCCTGGGCGGTGGTGGTCTGGGCAGGAGTCGATGGCCTGTGGGGATGGGGCCTGTGCACCAGAGGGCTCCTGGGCTGGATCCACGGGGCGGGTGGTGCCCGTTCTGTGGGGCGGCTTCCGAGGACATATGTGCCAGTGGGGGAAGGGTCAGTGTAATGATGCTGGTTCTGGAAGGACCCAACTGAGAGTGCCAGTTCAGGACAAATTGCTTCAAGCAGGGCAGTTATAGCCCAAGGCTGGGGTTCTTCCACCTCTAAGGCACCAAACCAGCCAGACAGAGAAGACTTTGGTTTTACCCCACTGGCTAACCACAAGTCACACAAGCAATCCCCTCAGACACTCCAGTTTCCCAGTCTCACCACCAGTGCCACTCGTTATGGGGACAAACGGTTATGAAAACCAATACCCCAGTAAAAGAAAACAGGTTCTCCCGATCCCAATGGACCAAGCCCCAGACCCAGGTCAATATACAAATCAGATCTTACCCACAAATCACGCTGTTGCCAATCCTTTAGAATCTAAAATCTAAAGGTTTATTCATAAAAGGAAAAAGGTCTAGGTGAGAGCTAGAATTGGTTAAAAGGAATCAATTACATACAGTAATGGCAAAGTTCATGGTTCAGGCTTGCAGCAGATGGAATAAGCTGCAGGTTCAGATCAAGTCTCTGGAACATCCACCGCTGGGATGGGTCATTCAGTCCTTTGTTCAGAGCTGCCATTTGTAGAAAGGTTCCTCCAGAGGTAAGAAGCAGGAATGAAGACAAAATGGAGATGAGGCAGCTGCCTTGTATAGTTTCTTCCAGGTGTAAAGACACCTCTTTCCTTACTGTGGAAAATCACAGCAAAATGGAGTCTGGAGTCACATGGGCAAGTCCCTGCATAATTTGCTGAGTCACAGGCGTGTCTGCCTTCTCTCAATGGGGCCATTGTATCGCTGATGGCTCTTAATGGGCCATCCAGCCGGCCTGGCAGAGCTGATAGCTTGTCCTGGGTCCCAGAAGCCCAGCCCCAGTTTGAAATACAGACAGTATAAAGCCAATATTCCTAACTTCAACTACAAAACTGATACATACATATAAATGGCATAATCATAACCAGCCAAGCATAACCGGGTCTTAGACACCTCATTTGACCCCCTTTCATATAAGATTTGGTGCCACTACAGTACCTTGGTTGTAACAATGATCTATATGGTCCTAGTTATTGTCAATAACGTCACCGTTGGGCCCGAGGGCTCGGTGGGGGTTGGGGGTGCCGACAGGAAGGCCCTGCCTTGGGGGTGTACTGTGGGGGATTGAGGCCGTGGGGGTAGTGGAGAGGCAGGGCCTCTGTGGGGTAGGCCCAGCCAGGGCCTGTGGTGTCGGAGGCAGATTCCCTGGGCCAGGCCTGCCCCGGAGGGGTCGGGGTTCTGAGCCGTTAGCCCGTGTGATGGCAGAGCCTGGGCTGGGGAGCCAGGTGAGGGGCCCTGACTGGTGGCGGAGGTGCCCGTGCCGAGGGATGTAAGGGCCCTGCAGCTGTGGATGCCATGGTACTTGGGGGGCGCCCTGCGTGGTGGGGCAGCCTGTGCCCGCTGTCTGGGAGTGGGGGTCGGGCACTGCTGGTGTTCAGTTGTTTGCATCAGGTGCGAGCTGACGCTCCCGCGGCCTCGTCTCCTTTGCATGTCGCCGGCCCCAGTGGGTTCGTGCACCTGGCTTTCTCCTTGGCTCGCTGGGGCCGGGCGGTCAGTGGCCTCCGCGGAAGCGTGGTCCGGCGTGCGGGTCTGTTAGAAACCAAACCTCCAGCAGCGGGCGGGCCGGGCGCAGAGGGCTGCAAGGGCAAACCCCAGGAGGGTTCCCGGGCCAGCGCCCGAAGGGGAGGCCGCTGCCCAGTAGCCGAGGAGTGTGATGCTCTGAAGCGTAGCAGGCTGAGGAGAATGATGAGCCAGGACTCCTGGGTTCTTTTCCCAGCTGGGTCCCTGGGTGAGCCCCGTGAGGGGTGGGATCCTTTCATTCGCGCTGCGGGGGCCGTTCAGGGAGTGGGCTGGGCTCTAATCTCCTCTGCTGGGTGCTTTTTGCACCTGCCCTCGCTGGGGTCTGGAGGAGCAGTTCTCCCTCCCGCGGGTAAAGGGGGGGATCTGTCTCTGCTCTCTTCTCCCAGCCGGTGGTGAGAGGCTGGAATGAGGCCTGGTTCTGAGCTGTGCATAAATATCACTCCCGCCCCCCAGCCATGTAGGGGGGCCGGTCTCTGGCTGCATCCCCCTTCCTCTAGGACAGAGTAGACAGGACCCGAACGGGGGACAGAAAGGGCTGTGAGAGACGAGGGGGGGCACTTGCCTGGGAGAAGGTTACTGCAGGGCCTGGGGAAAACTGGTTGGTTTTACACCATTATGGTTGGTCAAAGTCTTGCCCCCTCATGATGGTTAGCCAGTTTCAAGTGGGGATGGGCATCTCCTTCACTTCCTCCCAAGCAGCTGTGCAGGGTTGCTGTGAGCTGTCAGCCAGCTGCCCTGCTCCACCCCAGAGGTGGCTGCCTGTCCATGGGGGGTGAAGCGAGTCCTAGGCCAAATTATCTGGTGCTGTAACGCCAGCAGAGGGTTTGCCCCGCGGCACAGAGCTCACGTGCTCCCGTGTCTGGATCCTTTGTGACATGAGGCCGCTTCGCGTGAGCCCGGCGTGCGGCTGCTTGGCTCTGGGCAGTGCCCATGGGAGGCGGCCCGCCCGTCCCCACCACCCTGCCCGTGCCAGCCCCAAGCCGGGCCAGAGCGTGAGCGCTCCCTGCTGGGGAACCGGGGCTCTGCGGGCTTTTGCCATCCCTCTGTGTGGGGCTCTGCTTAGCCCACCAGAGGGGGCGGGGGCACACAGAGGGCAACCGACCAGCGAGGTCTGGTATAGGGTCCTGGCTGTTCGTCCTAGGCAGGTGCCATGCAGGGAGTGCAACAGACACCGTGAACCTAGCCCCTGGGAGGTGCCACAGCCCGGCTGCGGGTCAGGGCTGGGCACCAGCTGGTATCGGCGTGGTCTGTGGAGGGGCTGGGCTGGCCAGTCCTGCCAGCAGCTGTTCCCCTCGCCCTCAGCCCGGCAGTTCCTCCCGGCTCCAGCTCGGGGGGTGATGACAGGCCAGGAGCTCCCGAACGCGGGCGAATTCCCTGAGCCCCGCCTGCCCCTGCTAACCCTGCCTCCCCCTCTCCCCGCCAGTTACGAGAAGCGGCTATACTGAAGACGGGCTCCGAAGCCGCAGCCAGCTCTCCGCTCCCAACGTCCCTGCCCCGGTTGCCGCCCGCCGCGTCTAGCCCAGCCCTGCCCTCCCGGCGCCGGGACAGTGCTCCGACCGCTCCGCGCAGGGATGGATTTGCACTACGGCCGAGCGCGCCTCGCCTGCCCGGAGCCGCCTTTGACCAGGACCTGGACGGCAGCCAGAGCTCCCCAGCGCCTGGGGCATGGCTGCAAGGCCATGGGAACCAGCCCCCCTGGGCTGGGCAGGAGAACAGAGAGCAGGTGCTGAAAAGAGCTGGGGGGGGGCTACCTCCCACTGCCGGCTGGGCAGGAGCAATTCAGCACTTAGCACGGGGCAGTGCCCGCAGCTCACCCCCGCCTGCTGCATCTTCACGGGCAGCCGCGCGCGGCCTGGCTGGAGCCCACATTCCCCCCACGCTCCCCCTCCCATCCATGCATCTTGCTCCTGCCCTCCGTGGACACTGCTCCCCCAGCCCCTGCAGCAGCTCCCCTCCCACTGGTGCTGGGGGGGGGAGGCTCCAGCACTTCCCCCTCCCTGCAGCGGGGCAGTGACGTGAGCCCCAGGGATCGTGTTGACAGCCCAGGCCTGGCTCCGGACCAGCAGCCCCTGGGCTGGAAGGGATTTTATAAACTTGTACAGGAGGCCGAGCCTTGCCTCGGCTATTAACCCTCTGCTGCCCAGAGGCTGTCTTACCCTGCCCCCCCAAGGGTCTCTCCAAACACCATGGACCAGCCACTCCTCTCCGGTCCTGGCCAGAAGCTGCCCGGACTTCTCCGTCGTCCTCCCTCTCTGCAGAGCCCCCGGGAGGTGAGCCCGCTGCACGCCTGGCAGCTGCTGCTGGGGTCCCGCCAGCCTGCCCAGCCTCAGGGTGACGTCCCTCTAGGGTGGGGGGGGGGCGGAGTGACCCCAAAGCTGGCAGGGGAGCCTGGTTCCCCCCCACCCCTGCATCCTGGGCTGTTGGCCTTGCTGCAGCGCCCTCTGCTGGGCAGCCCGGTACTGCAGCCCGCTGCAAGCTCTGGGGGGCTGGGCAGCTGTTTCCTTCGCTCTGTTTCCGCCCCATGAGTTTAAATCTCCTTTTTCTGTCACTGCAGCTACTGGCGAGTCCCGGCCTCTCCCCCCGCAGCACCGACACCCCACCCCCCCTCGTTGGAAGGCTTTAACTTTGCACATTTGGGGTCCAGTGTTTGTAATTGTGTATTGAAGAATAATAATAATAAAGTAATGCAGCATCGGGGCCTGGCCCAGGCTGGTGTGGTGCAGCCCGACTCGCTGGGGCAGGGGTAGGCAACCCATGGCAGCTGATTTTCAGTGGCACTCACACTGCCCGGGTTGGGGGGGCTCTGCATTTTAATTTCATTTTAACTGAAGCTTCTTAAACATTTTTAAAACCTTTTGAAACCTTTACATACAACAATAGTTTAGTTCTATATTATAGACGTCCCGAAAGAGACCTTCTAAAAACGTTAAATTGTATCACCGGCCCGCAAAGCCTTCAATTCGAGTGAATAAATGGAGCCTCGGCACATCCCTTCTGAAAGGTTGCCGGCCCCTGCGCTATGGCAAACCCCCAGCCCACGGGAGAAGGGGGTGCAATTCCCCCCAGCCTGCCGGTGAGGACTGGGCCTCCCTGAGCAGGGCTAGGGCACGTGGCTGGAGGACCAGTGGCAGCTGCACTGTGGAACCGCGGCAGGGTAGGGTCCTGTGTCCAAGGGGATTTCAAACCAATTTACAGAAGGGGTTAAAAAAAAACTGTTGAAACTAGCCTGAAATGCTGCACCGAGCCCCCTTCCAGCCTGCTCCTCGCATCCCTGCTCCGCCCGGCCCTTCCCCCCCGAGCCCCGCTCTGCCCGGGGCCCCGCTCCGCCCGGGGCCCTGCAAGGGGCCTTTGCTCTGGGCAGGGCAGGGGCAGGTGCAAAAGGGCAGCCGCATGGAGCTGGGTCCTGGTGGAGCTGCTGAAGTGTGAGCAGCCCCCAGCACCTCGTCCCCGCACAGCCCAGGGGGGAGGGGAGGGCTGCACCAGCTGCCCTCCCCCCTCATCAACCCACCTGGGGGAAATGTGCCTCCCAGCACCCCTCAGCCTGGTGCCCATCATGCCGCCCTGGGGCAGAGGACTCAGTGGCTTTCCCCTCTCCCCTGGCCGGGGTGTCCATGGTGCAGTAGCTGTTCCCTTCCCCCGGCTGCTGTGCTCTCCCCAGGGCCTGGCAGGGCCGGCTGCGGAAGGCGAATGGCACCGCGAGGCTGGCTGGCGTGTGATGGTGGAGCACAGAGCAGGGCTCGGGCTGCCTGCCACCCTGTCCACGTGAGCTGCTAGAGTCTGGCTCGGAGCAGGGCCACGTCCAGCTGCTCCAGGAATCCCTGCAGCGCCTCCTGGTACTCCTGGGGGTGCTGGCGCAGGTGGGCGGCGTGGCGCGAGTCCTGCCAGACCTGGGCCCGCACCGGGATCCCCGCCCCCCTCCAGCTCTCCAGCAGCGCCTGCACCAGGGCCGGGTCGCTCAGGGGGTCGTTGCAGCAGTAGAAGACCAGGACGGGGCAGCGAAGCGGCGGCCGGGAGAACACGCCCTGGGCCGCTTTGTAGTACCGCACGGTGCAGCAGCGCGAGAGGCTGAAGTAGAGCCGGGTGCCGCCCCTGACGAGGGGCCGGAAGGCCGCGGAGCTGCTCATCTGAGCCACGCCTGGGCAGGGCAAGAAGGGGGTTAGCGGGCGGGGGAGCCGCCAGGCCGGACGCGGACCCTCCCTGGGCTCCCGCCTGTTCCCTCAACCCTCCCCGTCCTGACAGAGCTGGGCCCTGACTCCCTGCCCACTGCTCCCCATGTGCCCGGCTGTCCACAGGGCTAGTGCTGGCTGGGCACACGGGGAAAGGTCTGCGCCCAGGGTACGGCCCAGCCCTTGCCAGGGCCCTGCCCCACCCACACCTCAGCCTGGGGCCTGGCAGCATCTGCCAGGACTCCTGCCTCTCGCCGATGCCACCCTCCCAGGGCTGTTTGAGTCGCTCCGCTCCCTGCCCCGGCGTGCTTCTGGGCCAAACCCAGCGGGAGCCTGGGAGCAAAGGACCCAAGCTGGGGCAGTGAGGGGGCTGCTGGGCACAGGGGCCAGCCACCCCAGCCGGCGCATCGCCCCACGGCCAGACGCTAAGAGTGAACAGGTTAGTCCAGCCGGGGCATGCTGGGAAGGCCAAAAGTATAACCGGGTTCAGAGGAACTAGGTAAGTTCCAGCAACGCCCATCAGCTGGGCAGGGACACAACCCTGTGCTCTGGGTGTCCCTAAACCTCCGCCTGCCAGCAGCTGGGACTGGGCGACGGGCTGGGTCGCTGGTAACTGCCCTGCTCTGTCCATTCCCTCGGGGGCACCTGGCACCAGCCCCTGTCCGAGATGCGCCATTGGTCTGAGCCAGGGTGGCCGTTCTTACCCCCCGCCCCTGGATCCTGGCCATCTCCCGGCTGGACAGGGCTCCAGGGGCAAACTCTGTCCTCTGCCTCCTCTCAAAAAGGATGTGGATAAATTGGAAAGAGTCCAACGGAGGGCAACAAAAATTATTAGGGGGCTGGAGCACATGACTTATGAGGAGAGGCTGAGGGAACTGGGATTGTTTAGCCTGCAGAAGAGAAGGAGGAGGGGGGATTTGATAGCTGCTTTCAACTACCTAAAAGGGGGTTCCAAAGAGGATGGATCTAGACTGTTCTCAGTGGTAGAAGATGACAGAACAAGGAGTAATGGTCTCAAGTTGCAGAGGGGGAGGTTTAGGTTGGATATTAGGAAAAACTTTTTCACTAGTAGGGTGGTGAAGCACTGGAATGGGTTACCTAGGGAGGTGGTGGAATCTCCTTCCATAGAGGTTTTTAAGGTCAGGCTTGACAAAGCCCTGGCTGGGATGATGTAGTTGGGGTTGGTCCTGCTTTGAGCAGGGGGTTGGACTAGATACCTCCTGAGGTCCCTTCCAACCCTGAGATTCTATGATTCTATGATTCCCCAGAGGCTAGTGCCTGGCGCGGGGGTTTGCCCTGCAGGACCGGCCCTGACCCCACTCACCCAGCGCCATGTCCCCCAGGCTGCCTGTCACCAGGCTGTCGTAGACCAAGCCCCGGATCCTGTCCACCAGCTGCCGGTGCCGCTGCGGCTCCCGGCTCATGAGCACCATCATCTGGGCGAAGGTGTAGCCGCCGATGGAGAAGGCGTGGACGAGCAGCGGGCGGGAGCAGAAGGGCTGGCTGTCCCGGAGCAGGTCCAGCACGCTGGCCGCGTAGGCCAGCCCGCGCCGGGGCCATAGGAAGTGGCTCAGCTCACTCTCCACCACCAGCACGTCCAGGCCGCGCGGCAGGTAGAGCTCCAGGTACCTCGCCAGGGAGCGGGGCCGGGCGCCAAACCAGGGCAGCAGCACCACCAGGGGCCCCGAGGGGGCGCTGCCCCCCGGCGCAGGCCTGCTGTGCAGGCGGATGGTCCTGGAAACGGCTGTCACCGTTGCTGCCGCGCCAGGGGCGGGCGTGAGCGCTCCAGGCTGCAGCGCCCGCCATGGGGGGGGCTCGGGGCCCCCAGGCTGCACTGGAGGGGCGGCCCCGGTGCCTCCAGCCTGCTCCATCGGCATCCAGGCTGCTGTGGCCGCGCTGCCTCCGGCGTCCAGGCATGGGAGCCCTGCAAGACACACACGGGCAGGCTCAGGCACCGCTGGACCCACCCCAGGGAACCGCCACAGCTCCCCCACCACCAGGGAGTTCAGGGAGGTAAACTGAGGCACGGAGGGGGGCCGTCCTGCCCCAGGTCACAGTGAGCCAGTAGCAGAGCAGCGAATAGAACCCAGGAGTCCTTGGGTCCCAGCCCCCACTGCTCTAACTACCACCCCCCTCTGCTCCCAGAGCCAGAACCCAGGCGTCCTGCGTCCCTGCCCTGGCACAACCCGCCCCTCCCCCTCCCCGAGCTCTCTTCCCAGGGGTGGGTTTGCAAAGGGGCCTCAGCCCCCCAGCCAGAGCCAGAGATTCGTCCCCGGCAAAGGGACAAGAGCCCCTCATGTGTCCGCCTAACTGGGGCCCCGCTGCTGTGAGCAGCCCTGTGGGCGCTGGCCCTGCCCTGCAAACAGCCCCCGGATGGTCACACTGCTTCGGCCAGCAGGGCCGCCCCCCCCCCCCGCACGGGCAGGGAAAACACCTGCCCCCTTCGGCTTGGGGTGTCAGACCCAGACCCAGGGTCGAAGGGGGCTCGGCCCCAGCGCTGCCCAGTTCTGGGCTCCCAGGGTTGAGCATGAAGCCTGGATTTTTGCAGAGCCCCTGACCCGTAGCTGGCTGTGGGTTTAGTGCCAGGGCCGGGCTCCGAGTTCATCCCTTCCACACGCCATGGGACCGCCCAGAATTCATCCCGCGAGCAGAGCTCCAGGCAAACATCCAGCCTGGACTGGAAAAGGGCCAGTGACGGAGACTCCCCCGTGGCTCCTTCCTCTCACTGCCCAGCATTTGCCCCTTGGCTTCAGGCCGAGTCGGGCTAGCGGCCGCTTCCAGCCATGGGACCCAACAGACCGGTGGCCTGGCCGGCAGCCACGGGCAGGGAAGACGGACACAGTGACGGGCCATCACAGGGACAACGTGGCCACCTGGGGCAGTAGAGCCAAAGCCCCTGCAGCACCATGCTCTCCCTGCCACCCGGGGGCGCTAGGACCGGGGGGGGGGCCAAGACCCCCCACCCAATTCCTACACCTCAAGCGGCTGGCGCTGCCCACGGGTGGGAGCAGGAGACTGGGCTAGCGGGGCCTCAGGGCTGCCCAGCCTGGCGGCTACTCCGCTCCCGTCTCAGCACCCAGGGAAAGGTGCCCAGGGGGTGTGCGAGGGCACGCACTGCCCTGGCGACAGGCCGGGCCACGCCATCGTGTGCTCAGCCAGCGGGGCACTGCCAGCCGTTTGCGGTGACGCCCGCGGGGGAGACCATTCCCTGGGGCTCGGGCCCGCGCTGCTGCGTGGTGATCTGGGGAGGGGGGAGCATATTTTCACACTCTGCTCCCTGGGTCTTTGTGCTCAGGGCCACCAGGGCTCAAGTGCTGTTCCCTGCTTCTCTGGCATTCGAACGCTCAGTAGCGAGCTCTGGGTAGACCCCTCCACCGCCCCTGTCCTCAGCCCACGCCGGGCTCCACCGCCCCTGTCCTCAGCCCACGCCGGGCTCCCACCCGCTGGCCGCCAGCCAAAGGGACAGCCTGTTCCCTTGCTGGGGGGGGGGGGGGGGGCTGGCTCCCTCCCGACCTCTGCTCCTCTCTCCCTGCCCTAGTCCCACACAGCCACCGCAGCGCCTGGGCACCCCCCCCCCCCCGCCGACCCACCAGCCCCAGCCCCACACACGGCCCCCTCCCCGCTGGCCAGGGATCTCTGCTCCCCGCCGAATAGCCCTGGGCTTCTACTGGGGACCCCCTTGTTCTCTCCAGGCGGAGGCCAGGCGCTGCCCAGCTGGGCGCCCCACAAACTAACCCAGGCTCCGTGGGTCACGGCAGTACCTGAGCGCCTCCCCGTCCTGCACCGTGCACCTGTGCTGGTCCTGTGCCCAGAGGGAGCAGCAGGCAGGTGGAGTGTCTGGGGGGGGGGGGGCGGGGGGATATAGCCCTGGGGCTCTGTGTTCACATGGGAGAAGGCAGCTCAGAATAACCCGCCCTCTGGGCCAGCCCTTAGCTCCTGTTCACCCCATGGCCCAGGTCCCCAGCCCCCCCCCCCCGACCCCCGACACCGCACAGACAGTCCTTGCCCCAGAGGGGCTGAGCGCCTACAGCCCCCCGCTGACTCCCCCCTAGCAGCTGGAGCACTGAGGACTCTGGGCCCATCTCTCCACCAGGGCCGGGGATAATCCCCCCCATTGTATCTGGGGGGCTGCTGCCCCCCCTGAGGGGCCCTGCAGAGCGCATACAGCGGCAGCCCAGTGCCAGGATGGGAGGGGAGCAAGGGCTCCTCTGGGGGGACCCCCTGCGAGCACAGAGCTGCGGTGGCTCTGGTGATGGGGGGGGGGGGGGGCTGCAATCCTGTATAATCCCATTGACTAGCCGCTCGGGCCGGCCAGTGACCCCCTGCAGCTCCCTGCTCCGCGCTCGGCTGGAATCGGCCCGAGAGCCGGGTCCAGCATCAGCCCCTCCCCGCGCAGCCGGGGGGAGCGAATCCCGCTGGGTCCGGGCCCAGCGCTCGGTGCCAGGGCGACACTCAGCATCTCTCGCCGGCGTGGGCCGCGTGCTGGGGACCCTGGGGGGGGGGGGGCTGGCCCACCGCCCCCAGCCATGGGCAGCACGTGGCACCCCAGGGGGGAGGCCTCGGACACGCCACAGACGGGCACCCCCCGCCAACCCCACCCACTGGCGCAGCCGATTTCACCCAGGCAGGTGCCCCCGGCCCCACACCCGCCCGCGGGGGGCACCATGGCCAGGCTGCGGGCACTGCGGAGTCCCCAACACGCCGGGCTCGGGCTCGGGCTCCGGGCCCGGCCCTGGGGACGCGAGTTCACCGCCTGGCCCCGGGCAGAGCCCCCCCGGGGGGGGCGGGGGAGGCGAGGGCAGCTCCCGGCAGCGCTTCCCCCTCCACGGCTGGCCCCAGCCACTGGGGTCCCACAGGTGCAGCCAGCTCTGGGGTGGGGCAGGGCTGCCCCATAGCCCCGGCCGGTGACCCCCGGGGTGGGGGGAGCAGAGCCCCGCCCCCAGGGTCTCTAGGGCCACAGACCAGATCGGGCCTTGGGCTCTCCTAAGGGCTCATGCAGCCCTCCCCCCGCTCCCTCCCTGGGGGGGGGCACGTGCCCCCTCACGGCTCCTTACCCCGCTGCTCCCTAGGCCCCCCATGTCCCCCGCCGCTCGCTCCTGGTGCCGGCCCGGTGCCCGCGGGCGCTACTCACCCTGGCGGTGCCGCGTCCCCCCGCGCTCTGCCCGGCCCGGCTCCGCACGGGATGCGGCCGCCCGTTCCCCGCGCCTCCCTCCGGCAGGCCCAGCCTGCGCTCCCGGCCCCGCCCACCGCGGCACAGGCCCCGCCCCCTCGGGGGACCGTCTACAAATTATTAGCCGGCGGGAGGGGGCCATAAAGGGGGGGGTTAAAGTGCCAGGGAACTGCCCCCTCTCGGGCAGATCCGTGCCCCGGGATAACTCCCCCCCCTACACTGGGGCAGATCCACCCCACAGCCGAGCAGAAGGGAGGGGGAGGGGAGTGATCAGTGCGCCCCGCGGCGGGGAATCGGGGCCGGCTGCGGTCCGGGGCGGGGCGGGTCTGTCTCGCCTGCGTCTGATGCGGCGGCTCCCTGTAGTGCTGGTTGCGGCGGGGCACGATGGCCGGGCGGAGGAGAGAGTCTGGGAGCAGCTGCCGGGGGTACCCGGCAGACTCCGGGCTGCTGCGGGGGGGCACCGCCTCCCTAGCGCGGCTCCTGGGGGGACTCCCGACTCGGGTGACCAGATGTCCCGATTTTATAGGGACAGTCCCAATATTTGGGGCTTTTTCTTATATAGAAGCTTAGTACCCCCACCCCCGTCCTGATATTTCACACTTGCTGCCTGGTTACCCTACGCCCAGCCTTGGGCCAGCCGCTGCCCAGGGCAGACAGTTACAGAACCCCCCACCCCGCCAGTGGGGCGGGCAGGAAGGGGCAGCCAGGAGGCATGTGGGGGGAGCCTCTGCAGAGTTATTTGCAGAAGCTGCTCAAGACAATCAGTGTCCTGCCCCCTCTGCCCCCATTACAAGCTGCAGAGCCCTCGCTTTAATTAAAGAGAGAGGAAATTACCATAAAACACCTACCACCAATAGTTTCTAGGGATGCAAAAATTTCCACCCCTCCCATCAAGTAAACATCAACATGCTCTAAAGCACCCCAGGGCTTCCATGAACATCAGGGTTCAGTGTAGTAGCCGTGTTAGTCTGTGTCAGCAAAACGAAAATAAGAAAGAAAAACTTGTAGCACCTTAGAGACTAACAAATTTATTTCAGCAGAAGCTTTCGTGGGTTAGTACCCACTTCATCGGATGCATGGAATGAGATACACTGTAGACAGATATTTATACAGTCAGAGAAACATGATAAGGTCCAGGTGTATAGACCAATCTTAAGAGGCTAATTAGTTGAGAGGAACCATGACAGCAGGGAAAGAAAAAACTTTTGAAGTGATAAACAAGATGGTCACACAGGTGTGAATGAGGATCGTTAACTTAAGGGAAATAGATTCAATTAACATAATGGCCGAGCCATTCCAAATCTCGATTTAATCCGGAGGCAACGCAAGCTGAACATCAGCTGACTCATAGAATCATAGAATCTCAGGGTTGGAAGGGACCTCAGGAGGTATCTAGTCCAACCCCCTGCTCAAAGCAGGACCAACCCCAACTAGATCATCCCAGCCAGGGCTTTGTCAAGCCTGACCTTAAAAACCTCTAAGGAAGGAGATTCCACCACCTCCCTAGGTAACCCATTCCAGTGCTTCACCACCCTACTAGTGAAAAAGTTTTTCCTAATATCCAACGTAAACCTCCCCCTCTGCAACTTGAGACCATTACTCCTTGTTCTGTCATCTTCTACCACTGAGACCAGCCGAGCTCCATCCTCTTTGGAACCCCCTTTCAGGTAGTTGAAAGCAGCTATCAAATCCCCCCTCACTCTTCTCTTCTGCAGGCTAAACAATCCCAGTTCCCTCAGCCTTTCCTCATAAGTCATGTGCTCCAGCCCCCTAATGTTGCCCTCCGCTGGACTCTTTCCAATTTGTCCACATCCTTCTTGTAGTGTGGGGCCCAAAACTGGACACAGTACTCCAAATGAGGCCTCACCAGTGCCGAATAGAGGGGAATAATCACGTCCCTCGATCTACTGGCAATGTTCCTACTTATACAGCCCAAAATGCCGTTAGCCTTCTTGGCAACAAGGGCACACTGTTGACTCCTACCCAGCTTCTCATCCACTGTAACCCCCAGGTCCTTTTCTGCAGAAAAGGCCCAAGTCAGGCCCTGCTCCACCACAGTAGGTTGGCCCCTAAACACCAGACGTAGGCACCCAAGTCCCAGTTTTAGGCTAGACCATCAGATGCTAGCAGAGATGCAGGGCCTCTGGCCAGACCCTGGGTCACCCAGCTAGCAATGCCCCTTGACAGCTCCACAGAAGTGGGGCAGGAATTCTGATTGGGTGTATGTACAGAAACCAGCTGTAAGGATGCTGCCTCTGGCGGGACACAACTGAGAGTGTCAATTCAGGACAAATTGCTCAGAGCAGGGCAGTCACCCCCCAAAGCTGGGTGTGCTTTACCATTCAGGCACCAAACCAGCCCGACAGCGGGGGCTTTGGTTTCACCCCACTGGCTAACCGGACGTCAGACAAGCAATTCCCTTAGACACTCCAGTTTCCCAGTATCACCACCAGTGAAACCCAAAGCAGATCTGAGATGAAGAAGGATCGTGTCCCAGGGTTTTTATACATTTCCAGCAGCCTGTTGTCCTGAGAAAACAATAGGCTGAACTTTCCTTCTCCCAAACATCCTGGCAATTAGCGCAGGGTAATTTATCCAGTACACAGAGACAGGTTATCACAACCTTCAAAGAGACATAGACAATAATACTATTTCACTCAAGTATCTTCCTAACTGTTAATACTCCTTTTTTGATCTTTGAATTAAAGCCATAGTAATAGACAAGACTTGTTCCCTTACATCACAAGACCTGAGCAAACATCTACCCGTCTATCTCTAACAATGCCGGCTGCATTTCAAAGTTCAATTCATTTACAGCTCTTCCTAACAAGTTTTTAAAGTTCGGCCATGGGTCATGTCAGTCTGGGAGTTCATTAACTCTTTCTGGCCTTGTGTCACCTTTCAATGAGACATTATATTACGCTCATAACGTCACACCCCCAACGCAAAATTGATGCAGGAAGGGATGACACAAACATCACTGACTGCAGCCCAAGAGCTCGCCATCCATGGGTCTGTCTTACTACAGCTAGTATTGGCTTAGAAGCCGTACTAGTGTGTAACAGAAATAGTTTATCAAAGTCATGTTCCATAACATGATTGAATCTCTTTACACACTCAAGGTAAAACTTGGTTAGAACAACAGTGGATTGGATCTGCTCTTGCAGCATGGTCCCTGTGTGTCTCATGTGATCTTGCCAAGAGCTAAAGAAAATAACTACTCTGTCCATACAAACTCTGGCAAATGTTTGGAATCCAATTAACATCAAGTCAATAAGAAAGAAAAACTTGTAGCACCTTAGAGACTAACAAATTTATTTCAGCATAAGCTTTCGTGGGTTAGTACCAAGTCAATGTAGATATTAACGTTGTCCATAGTCATAGTCATAGTCCCAATGTCTTGAGGTTCAGATTAGGGTGACCAGATGTCCCAATTTTATAGGGATAGTCCCAATTTTTGGGTCATTTTCTTATATAGGCTCCTATTACCCCCCACCCCCTGTCCCGATTTTTCACATTTGCTGTCTGGTCACCCTAGTTCAGATACATAGTAGAGATGGTGAGTTTGTAGTTGCCAAAAGTCCTTTTAGAAATAGTCCATAGGTCATAGTCCAATGTCCATATTCAGGGTGACTCCAGTCAGTGACTGGGGATCTTTGCATTTAGCCATGAAAGCAATATAGCAGTGTGCCTCAGTTTCCCTTTTTAAACAGCATATCAGATCTGGAGTGTCTTTTCTTCTGTGAAAAGTTCCAAGACTGGTTACAGGCACTAACTGTGCAACATCAGTATAACAATGCCTTGTAACATAAAGTGTGTTCTTATGTATCACTCTTAACATGTTCAAGGGATTTCCCAAAAGATTGGGCACATTGTATATTTTTACCGCTCTTGGTAATAGCAACAGATTAGTTACAAAAATTACCATTAGCAATAACAACAAGCCCATTGCAAAGTGTCCATTTACAACCATGTTTGTTATTCCACACCTTTGGCTCAATACCACTGGGTTTTTGGCATTTTAGGGTTACCCCGTGGCTTCCCTTTGCAAAGTAAATTCTCTCTTTTCTCCTTGTCCTGAAGGATCAAACCTGATTTCTCTTGCTTAAGAGAATTCCTGGCTGATTGGGAGTGCTCTTTGCACTAACAGCTAACAGTCTTTCTTCTCCCAGCCAGTCAGGTAATTTGCATCAACACAGACAGGAGCCAGTTCACCGGTTGTCAGATCCTTCACTGCTACCAATTTTAAGGCTGGAGTGTGTCTTAAAGAGATACCACACAAATCCAAAGAGTCTGAGGGTGAGAGTTTGCTCTCCCCTGCACCCTTACGCATTCAGCCATAAAACTGTTCTGCTTTGAAAACATTAGTAACCAAATCTGTCCTCAGACCATGAAGCACTTAAAGAATCAGCATGGAGACAGTTCCTCTCTCAACAACCTTGTCTCCGCAACAAGCTGGCCAAACCCAGCCACTTTGGTCATAGGACTGTTCAACTTTCTTAACAGCTTTTACTGCATCTGAGACCTTCTCAAAGCTCTCCACACTGGATCTTACTAGACAAAGCCATCACCAGCTCACAAGCCTGCCTAGGCTCATCCAAACTTTCCCTGCGTTCCTCTCCCTTGTCCCAGCACACAGGGCTGGTTACAGACAAATGCTGGGATAGTGGGGCAGCTTCCCTACCAGGCACATTGGCAAGCCCAACAGACAAACTGCTGCTCTTCTCACTACACTGAGGGGCTGCTTCCAGCAAATCACAGTTACCTTTTTAGGTTCACTTTTACAAGCTGTACTTGCCAATAATCCATCACCCATCAGAACTCTACCCTTTCCTTCCTCAGTTAGTGCTTTAACCTGACCATCCTCTTGAATCTGTTTCTAAGAAATATTTTCCTGACCAATGAGTTCTTTCTGTGCTTGATCTAATTCCAGATTCGCTTCTGAGACATTAGACAGACATTCTGAAACGTCATTCACAGACAAACAGCTTTTTCCCCCCAGGTTAGAGTCCCCCTCTCCCTAGTCATAGCATAATGGGTTAAATACAGACAACTGCTCAGAGTAATACAACATCCCAACATTGTTATAAACTGAACTTCCTCCGCTTCCCTTCTTTCTTTCAGCAGCTTCTCTTTCTAATTCAGCAGTCCGGTTTTTGGCTTCTTTCTCTTTTTTAGCAGCTTTCCCCCCCCCCCCCCCCCCAATTCAGCTATTCTTTCTTTGGCTTCTTTTTCTAATTCCGCATTCTTTTGCTTTCCCAGCAATCCCATGTCTGCTCATCTCTGTTCATGCTCATGTTACAGTTTTGCTGTCTTTTGTATTCTAATTGCTTCTGTAGCCTCGGGTAAGGGCCCTGCTCATGCCTTCTGATCACTGGCCGTTAACAGATCTTTCACTTCTTCATTTGTAGCTTTTGTTTTAAATGAACACAAATCTTCCAGGGCTTTTTTGCCCAGGCCCTCATATGCTCTTTGCTCACCCATTGCAACTTCTCTTTAACCAACCAAACTCTCAATACTAAAATTCCAATTTGGATGGCGTGGGGTTTTGATCTAAAGCTTAATTGACCTGGTTCTGTGAATCCTGCCAACTATGCCACCGAAACGATGCGGCCTCTGGTGAGACACAACTGAGACTATCAATTCAGGACAAATTGCTTGGAGCAGGGCAGATACAGCCCAAGGCTGGGTGTTTGTTATATATTATTAAGGCACACCAAACCAGCCAAACAGAGAGGACTTTGGTCTCACCCCACTGGATAACCACAAGTTATACAAGCGATTCCCTTAGACACTCCTGTTTTCCAGTATCACAACCAGTGCCACTCGTTAAGGGGATGATTGGTTATGAAAATCAATACCCCAGTAAAAGAAAAAAGGTTCTCCCGATCCCAACGGACGAAACCCCAGACCTAGGTCAAATGATAACTTAGATCTTGCCCAAAATACACGCTTATAGCCAATTCTTATTAAAAACTAAACTAAAATTTATTAAAAAAGAAAAGAGAGAGAGTGTTGGTTGAAAAATCAATATACAGACAGACTTGAGTTTAATTTCTTGAGGTTCAGATTAGGGTGACCAGATGTCCCGATTTTATAGGGATAGTCCCGATTTTTGGGTCATTTTCTTATATAGGCTCCTATTACCCCCCACCCCCTGTCCCGATTTTTCACATTTGCTGTCTGGTCACCCTAGTTCAGATACATAGTAGAGATGGTGAGTTTGTAGTTGCCAAAAGTCCTTTTAGAAATAGTCCATAGGTTATAGTCCAATGTCCATATTCAGGGTGACTCCAGTCAGTGACTGGGGATCTCAATCCTTATGGCTCAGGGTTTCCCCTTCTTGAAACCCAAAGCAGATCTGAGATGAAGAAGGATTGTGTCCCAGGGTTTTTATACATTCCCAGCAGACTCTTGGCCTGAGAAAACCATAGGCTGAACTTTCCTTCTCCTAAACATCATGGCAATTTGCACAGGGTAATTTATCCATTACACAGTTCAGACACAGGTTATCACAACCTTCAAAGAGACATACAGACAATGCTACTATTTCACTCAAATATCTTCCTAACTGTTAATACTCCTTTTTTGATCTTTGAATCAAAGCCATAGTCATAGACAAGACTTGTTTGCTTAGGGACGGACACTGACCGAACACGCACACGGTGAACACCTGACCACACCTGCTATCTCCGCTACCTGCCCAGAGCTGGGACAGACACTGACCAAACATGCACATGGCTGAACATCTGACCACACTGATGACCCTGACCCCTGATCTAAGTAAGCTGTCTGTTACAGCTGTCCCCCTGAGGGATTCTTTTCCCCCCTTCCGTTCTGTTTGTGCTGAGTGCCCCCCCCCCCGGCCATGGAACTGAACAAAGTCACAGCCTGGCCCTGCTCATGGAAATGGCTTGTGCAGACTGTCTGGAGCCATTACTCTGCTCAGGAAGGAGGGGGCTTTTTCGCTCCTTTGTCTAGCTTCTTTGTTCGGACCCGGCTCGGTGTAGGGGTGCTCTGCCCAGGTATGCAAGACCTAAAGTGGCCACATAGCTGAGCATATGAGTCATACCTGTGGCTCAGAACATGCCCAGGCATGCCTATGCTTACCTGTAGTTTTCCCTGCCTTCTCTCCTCCCCCGTATTAAGGGGAACCAATCAGAGTTACTGGCGGGAGACTGCCTAAGTTTGCCTTTAAAACCAGACATTTTCTGATCAGACCCCCGGAGAAGGTCCTTGCTTTGCCACCTGGTCTGATCAGCTAGGGGTCTTTGGGGGTCCCTCTCCCCGCTCTCGTTTGTTTTTGAGCGTACCCCCATTTTAAACTCCCCTCCCACGAACAACGAATTTGTGCCTGGAGATCTCCTGATTATTGTAAGTGAATCGAGTCTTCTCTGCGTCCTCTGATGCTGAAACTGCTGCTGCTACTGTCCTGGGGATTGGTAAGGAAAAACCTCTTGCACACTCCCCTTGTTTTAACTGCTGGCTTTCTTTCCCCAGCAGGCAGACCCAAGCTAACTCCTTGGTCTGTATCTGTAATCTGCTTTTCGCTCCACAGCAGCGCCTTTGCTGCTAGAAATAAAACTGCTGCAGCCACCACTAGTTAAACCCCACCTCCCCCCTTGGAGCTGTATCCTGGGCACACACCACTCTGCCCTCTGGAACTACCCCTAGTATAAGGTGCACCCATTAGGTTTAGTCTTTAGTCTAGAAAAATTGTAATTCTTCTTCGAGTGGTTGCTCATATCTAGTCCAGTTAGGTGTGCGCACGCGCGCGTGCACGGACGTCGGAAACTTTTACCCTAGCAGCTACCCGTCGGGCCGGCTGGGGAGCCCCCTGGAGTGGCGCCGAAATGGCGCTCTATATAGTCCCCTGCCGGCCCGACCCCCCTCCAGTTCCTTCTTACCGCCCGTGACGGTCGTTGGAACAGTGGTTCTCTTGCTCGCAAGTGCTCCACTACTCCCTAGCTATCCGTTTGTTCTTAGCAGTAGTTTTCTTCTGCTGTTATCGGGCTCCTCCCGAGCCCCCCGGGCATAGGGCATGCCTTCGCAGGGATTCAAGCTGTGTGGATCCTGTAACAGGCCCATGCCCACCGGAGACCCCCACGACTCCTGTCTTCGGTGTCTGGGTGAGTCTCACACAGCGGACAAGTGCAAGCTGTGTAAGTCCTTCAAGCCCCGCACCAGGAAGGACAGAGAGATCCGCTTAAGACAGTTGCTGATGGAGGCGGCACTCTGCCCCTCTCAAGGTGCGGGCTCTACCATCTCGGTGTGCAGCGCACCGCCATCGGCACCGGCTGCGGCACCGCAGAAGGACTCCCGCCCGCCTCGGGGCCGGGCGCCGTCGGGAACCCAGGGCCGTCCCCGACACCGCTCCCTCTCTCCTTCCGGACGCAAGGCACCGGACGTCGCTGCGGCACCACCCTGCCCCGCTGTCCCGGAGCATAGGAGCGTCAGTCCGCGCCCGCAGACACCCCCGTGCCCAGTCGTCTTGGTCGCATCCACGACGCCGGACACGTTCGAGGCTGCCAGGGGCTTGATCGAGATGACCGCGTCTCCTGTGCCGGCACCAACCCAGGCACGGCCCCCGGTCATCTCCAGAGGCAAGCCGACGCTCCTCGGACCGTCAGCTCAGCTACAGCCTCCTTCACGCCGCTCGAGGTCCCGGCGCCGTTCGGAGTCCCGGCACCGGCTGGTGTATCAGTCTGACTCACGGCGCCGGTCGGACTCGCGGCGCGGGTCTCGCAGCTTGGAACCTCGGAGCCGCTCACGCTCGAGGTCCTCCTGGTCTGCCAGATCATGGTCCCGCTCGGTGTCCAGGACGAGCACGACGCCTTCCCGGCACCGCTCCCCACCACGGGCTCGACCCTCGGCGGAGACTACACGCCGGAGCCAATCCAGGCGCCGAGAATCGCCTCCTTGACGCCAAGACCTGCCGCACCGGTCTCAATCCCCACGGCACCGGGACTCTCCACGGCGATGGGACTCTCCTCGTCGCCAGCCCCAAGGGCTCTCCCCACGGCACCGGGACACCCCGCGCCGGGACGCGTCCCCACGACACCGGGACACCCCGCGCCAAGACCGGTCCCCACGCCGGGACACACCGGGCCGCGACTCCTCATGGCACCGAGACACCTCGCGCCGGGACTTGTCCCCACGACACCGGCACTCCCCATGGCGCCGGGGTTCTCCACGCCGAGACTCGCCTCCACGGCACTCGTCTCCACGACACCGGGTTTCTCCGCGTCGAGACTCGCCTCTACGGCACCGGGGCTCTCCGCGTCGAGATTCGCCTCCACGGTACCAGGACACCCCACGCTGGGACACCACGCGCAGGGACCTGTCCCCGCGGCGCCGATCCCCAAGGCACCGCGAGTCCCCACGGTACCGCGATGAGCGGGTGCGGTACCGCTCCCGGTCCCGATTGAGGTCACGTGATCCACATGCTACACGCTTCAGACCTTCCAAGGACCACCCGACGTCGTGCACCGCCCCTCCTTGGCCGTCCTGGGAACCGTCGTCCACCAGCTCGGCTGGGCCCTCAAAAACACCGGAGGCAACCCCACTGGCCCTAGCGCAAGTCCTGCCGGCTGCCTGGCAGCCCCAGTGGCCGTTCTGGACTCCCTGGGCGTACCATGAGGCCCAAGGTGCACCCCTACCCCCCCCGTCCGCTGGTACGAGTCCACCCTCCTGTGGCGACCATCTCCCGCCCACCTGCTGAGGAGACTGCACCCGGCGACACAACCTCGGGACAAGGAGCGGCGTCTCCCTCACCTCTGCAGCAGCACACCCTAGAGCGGGACGACTTGCCTGAGCCTCCCCTCCCCCTCACAACCTCCTCCTCCTCACCCGATGAAGCCGTAGCGGGGACATCATCATCTGCGCCTCCGCCTATGGATTTTAAGGTCCTGCAAGAGCTACTCCGGAGGGTGGCTCTTAGCATGAACCTGCCCATAGAGGAGGTGGCGGAGGAGAAGGACGACCTGATGGTGGATGAACTTCTGAAGCCAGAGGGTCCCTCCAGAGTCGCTTTGCCAATGAACAAAACCATCCGCGGCAATGCTACGGTGCTCTGGCAAACCCCTTCCTCCATCCCCCCAACACCTAGAGGGGTGGAGAGGAAATACTTTGTCCCAGACAAGGGGTTTGAATATCTTTTCACCCATCCCGCACCTTGTTCCCTCGTGGTGGAGGCTGTCAATGCCAAGGAGAGGCACGGACAGCAAGGCCCAGCTCCCAAGTCCAAGGACTCCAAGCGCCTGGACCTCTTCGGGAGAAAGGTCTACTCCACCGCCGGACTTTCCCTAAGGATCGCCAACCAACTAGCGATCCTTAGTAGGTATGCCCACAACACCTGGTCAGCCCTAAGGAAGTTTGAGGACCAGCTTACACCAGAGTCCCAAACGGAACTTAGAGCCATGGCTGACGAGGGCAAGCTGGTGGCCCGTACCTCCCTACAGGGTGCCCTGGACTCGGCTGATGTGGCAGCCCGAACGCTGGCAACGGGCATATCCATGAGAAGGAGCGCATGGCTGCAGTCATCGGGTTTGCCAGCGGAGGTCCAGAACACCATCCAGGACCTCCCCTTTGACGGCAAGGGCCTGTTCGCCGACCTGACGGACTCACGCCTGCATAACCTCAAGGACACAAGAAACACCATAAAGTCCTTGGGGATGCATACCGTGGCGACGCTCAGGAAGCCGTTCAAACCCCAGCCATCCCAACAGCGCTCTTTCCCGCCCCGACCACGTCAGGACTTCTCCCGACGTAGAACCAGTTTTGGTCGCCGCAGGCCTAACCGCCCGCCCCAAGGGCAAAACAAAGGCCAGCAGAAAACACCTCAGGGTGCTAAGCGCCCATTTTGATGGGACTTTCGAGGACGGCCTACCCTTCCCGCACACTCCTGCCTCTCTACCCTTTCTGAATTGTCTGTCCCGATTCTACCAGGCCTGGTCCCGTATTACATCAGACCGGTGGGTCCTCCGGACGGTAGAGGCGGGATATTCTATCCACTTCCACTCTACCCCTCCTCCCCACCCCCCCTCTCCATCCCTCTTCAGGGACCCTTCTCACGAGCAACTTCTCTATCAAGAAGTACAAGCGCTCCTCGAACTCGGAGCGGTGGAGGAGGTGCCTCTCAAGTTCAGGGGAAAGGGTTTCTACTCCCCCTACTTCCTTGTCCCCAAGGCCAAGGGGGGTCTACGACCCATTCTGGACCTGAGGAACCTCAACAAATACATTGTCAACCTGAAGTTCCGCATGGTCTCCCTGGCCACCATCATCCCTTCCCTGGATCCTGGGGATTGGTATACCGCCCTCGATATGAAAGATGCATATTTCCATATCTCCATTACACCGGCTCATAGACGATTCCTCCAGTTCGTCGTTTGCAAGACACACTTCCAGTTCACAGCGCTCCCTTTTGGCCTGTGCACGGCCCCCCGTGTCTTTACAAAATGCATGGCAGTAGTAGCCGCGTTTTCTTCGCCGCCACCACATTCACGTGTTCCCGTACCTCGACGACTGGCTAGTGCGAGGCCGGTCCCGTCAACAGGTGCACATCCACGTACAGATGATCAGGGACACCTTCTCTCACCTTGGTATCATCCTAAACACCAGCAAGTCAGTGCTGGAGCCGACTCAGTCCATCCAGTTCATCGGAGCGGTCCTCGACGCAACCAGAGCTCGGGCGTTCCTCCCAGAGGCTCGTCACCTCGCCATCGTGGACTTGATTACTTCGCTCCGTCGGTTCCCCACCACCACCGCAAGGCAATGCCTTCAGCTGCTGGGTCACATGGCGTCCTGCACGTACGTGGTCCAGCATGCCCGCTTACGACTTCGCCCACTGCAAGCGTGGCTGGCTTCTGTCTATCGACCCAACCGAGACAGGTTGGACATGGTTGTCACAATTCCGCCCCACACATTGAACTCCCTGTCGTGGTGGCTAGACCCACTGACGTTACGCGAAGGAGTCCCGTTTCAGCCTCTCCTTCCCACGCTAACTCTGGTAACAGATGCATCGGTGCTGGGTTGGGGCGCACATCTCGGGCAACTAACAACGCAGGGCATGTGGCTACAGCACGAGCTCGACCTCCACATCAATATCAAGGAGCTCAGGGCTATTCGTCTAGCCTGCCAAGCGTTCCTGGCTCACCTACAAGGCCGCTGCGTCGAGGTTCTCACAGACAATACAACTGCCATGTACTACCTGAACAAGCAGGGTGGGGCTCGATCATCACCGCTGTGCCGCGAAGCCCTTCTGCTGTGGGACCTCTGCTTGGCCCACTCCGTGTCTCTCCAGGCGTCTTATCTCCCTGGAGTCCAGAATGTCCTGGCAGACTGGTTGAGCAGACGCTTCCTGGTCCACGAATGGTCCATACGCCCAGACGTGATCCATTCAATCTTCCGCACCTGGGGCTTTCCCCAGCTCGACCTGTTTGCCTCTCGAACCAACAGGAAGTGCCCGAGTTTCTGCTCCTTCAGAGGACACGGCTCGGGCTCCCTTGCGGACGCTTTCACGATCTCGTGGTCACGTCACCTCCTCTACGCGTTCCCGCCTTTCCCGCTACTCCACAAAGTCATCCTCAAGATTCGCAGGGACAAGGCGGACGTCATTCTGGTGGCCCCTGCCTGGGCACGACAGTGCTGGTACCCGACCCTGATGGACCTGTCGATACAGCCCCCCATTGCTCTCCCGATCAGCCACGATCTCATCTCCCAAGATCACAGTCGCCTTCTCCACCCAGACCTCCACTCGTTGCATCTGACAGCGTGGAGACTTCATGGCTGAACCGGTCGGAGATGGCTTGCTCGGATCCAGTTAGACGAGTGCTCCTTGAGAGCCGTAAGCCCTCCACAAGGCTCACGTACGAGGCAAAGTGGAAAAGGTTCTCTCTCTGGTGCGCTCAACAGCACATATCTCCACACCTTGCCTCCGTGCCGTCTATTCTGGATTACGTGTTACATCTCAAGGACAGCCACCTTGCACTTGGATCCCTGAAGGTCCACCTTGCGGCCATCTCGGCTTTCCATCCAGGGTCAGAGGGCCACTCAATATTCACGCACCCCGTGGTGCGTTGCTTCCTCAAGGGCCTGGAAAAGGTTCATCCTTCAATAAAGCCACCTGTTCCAGCATGGGACCTCAATCTCGTCCTCTCCCGACTTACAGGCCCTCCTTTTGAGCCAATGGCCTCCTGCTCCCTCCTCTATCTGTCGTGGAAGGTCGCCTTTCTAGTGGCTATCACATCAGCCAGAAGGGTATCCGAGCTGAAGGCTCTCCTATGTGACCCTCCGTATACCATCTTCCATAAGGACAAGGTCCAGCTTCGACCCCATCCGTCCTTCCTCCCAAAGGTGGTCTCGCCCTTCCACATGTCACAAGACATTTTTCTACCTGTCTTCTTCCCTAAGCTGCACGCCAACTCCAAAGAGCAACGGCTACATTCACTGGATGTCAGAAGGGCACTCGCCTTCTACATTGAACGCACAAGGCCATTCCGCAAGACATCCCAGCTGTTCGTCGCCCTCGCAGAACGCTTGAAAGGCACTCCGGTCTCCTCGCAGCGCATATCGTCATGGATTACAGCCTGCATCCGCGCCTGCTATGACCTGGCGAGGGTGCCGATGCCAGCGGTCACAGCCCACTCTACAAGAGCGCAAGCTTCCTCGGCGGCTTTCCTGGCCAACGTTCCCCTTCAGGAGATCTGCAGGGCTGCAACCTGGGCTTCGGTGCACACCTTTACATCGCACTACGCCATCAACCGTCATTCCCGTAATGACGCGGCCTTCGGTAGGGCTATCCTACAAGCTGTTTTTCCGTAACTCCGAACCCGCCTCCAAGGTAAGGCTTGGGAATCACCTAACTGGAATAGATATGAGCAACCACTCGAAGAAGAAGAAAAGGTTACTCACCTTAGTAACCGGTGTTCTTCGAGATGTGTTGCTCATATCTATTCCATCCCCCCCACCTTCCCCACTGTCGGAGTAGCCGGCAAGAAGGAACTGGACGGGGGTCGGGCCGGCAGGGGACTATATAGAGCGCCATTTCGGCGCCACTCCAGGGGGCTCCCCAGCCGGCCCGACGGGTAGCTGCTAGGGTAAAAGTTTCCGACGTCCGTGCACGCGCGCGCGCACACACCTAACTGGAATAGATATGAGCAACACATCTCGAAGAACACCGGTTACTAAGGTGAGTAACCTTTTCTTTCATTTTGCATAGCTGTGGTTAAGTTAGCTGTAAAGAATTGTTTGTATTGTGCTCTGTAAGTTAGGTGTAACAAGTTGTTGCATTGTGTTCTGTTACTTGCTAACTTGTGTAATCTTGGTTAAGATAGATCATAGATAAGATTTTGCTGTGTTCTGTATAAACCCCCCAACCTCATTCCTCTACCACTGCCTCTCTCTCTCTCTCTCTCTCTTTTAATCCCTTCCACTACGTGCTCCCCCCCCCCCCCCCATAGCTGCCAAACCTCAATTGCATTACTGAAGTCTAGCATAAAAACCCCATTGGTTACCTTTTTTTCTCTCTAACACACCTCACATTTTACATTTACACCACTGTGACACATTTTTACCTAGAGTTGTTGGTTATTTAACACATTTTACCCATAACTGTTAGTTGGTTATATGCTGCTGTGACACACCCTTTACATAGAAATTGTTAGCTACCTGTTACATTTATACTTCAGTGTTAATTGGTTACCAACTGTATTGTACCCCACTGTGTTGTACCCCACTATTGAAACCCCCTATCCTGTTTACTAAAAGAAACCCCTCCCCAATTGTCTACCTTAACAAACCCCATACCCCTCACTATTGAATTTTTCCCTGTTTTTATATTTTCTTAATAAAGTTTATTTTGCACCCCACCAGTGCAGTAATTGTCCCCCAAGATCCCCTACCTGCTGGCAGGGACATAAGCGATCTGTCCTCTGTAGGAATCACAATCTAACATGACAGAAAACCACTAGCTAGGGAACCCCCTTAACTCCTACCTGCACTTCCCCACCAGGGCTGCCAACCCTCACGGTTTTGCCAGGAGTCTCCCGGAATTGGGCTCTATCTCCCGGAGGTTGCTGCAGCCAATCTGGGAGATTTCAAACCGCTAAAAGTCCGGCGGCGCAGCGGGGCTAAGGCAGGCTCCCTGCTGGCCCTGGCTCCATGCCGCTCCTGGGAGCGACCCACATGTCACTGCGGCCCCTGAGGGGGCAGGGGGTCTCCGCGCACTACCCTCCCCCTGGGCGCCAACTCCAAAGCTCCCATTGGCTGGGAACTGCAGGCAGGGGCAGTGCGCGGAAACCCCCCTGGCCTCTCCTGCCTACAAGCTGCTGCCAGAGGGATGTGCTGATTGCTTTTGGGAGCCGCCTGAGCTAAGCACTGCCTGGCTGGAGCCCACACCCCTCACCCCCTCCCACACCTGAACCCCCTGCCCCAGCCTAAAGCGCCCTCCCAAACCCAAACTCCCTCCCAGAGCCTGCAACCTGCACCCCCTTCCACACCACAAACCCCTGCCCCAACCCCCTCCCGCATCCAAACTCCCTCCCAGAGCCTGCAACCTGCACCCCCCTTCCACACCCCAACCCCCTTCCCCAGCCCTGAGCACTTTACTGCATCCAAACTCCCTCCCAGAGCCCTCAAGCCGTCCTGCACCCCAACCCCTGCCCTCACCACCTCATAGAATCATAGAATCTCAGGGTTGGAAGGGACCTCAGGAATCATCTAGTCCAACCCCCTGCTCAAAGCAGGACCAACCCCAACTAAATCATCCCAGCCAGGGCTTTGTCAAGCCTGACCTTAAAAACCTCTAAGGAAGGAGATTCCACCACCTCCCTAGGGAACCCATTCCAGTGCTTCATCACCCTCCTCGTGAAAAAGATTTTCCTAATATCCAACCTAAACCTCCCCCTCTGCAACTTGAGACCATTACTCCTTGTTCTGTCATCTTCTACCACTGAGAACAGTCTAGATCCAGCCTCTTTGGAACCCCCTTTCAGGTAGTTGAAAGCAGCTATCAAATCCCCCCTCACTCTTCTCTTCTGCAGACTAAACAATCCCAGTTCCCTCCTGCACCCCAACCCGCTGCCCCAGCCCTGAGCCCCCTCCTGCACCCAAACTCCCTCCCGTAGCCTGCACCCCAAACCCCATCCTGCACCCAACCCCCTCCACCCGCCCTGAGCCCCCTTCCTCACCCAATCTCCCTCCTGGAGCCCACACCCCGAACCCCCTCCCGCACCCCAACCCCCTGCCCCAGGCTCAGCCTGGAGTCCCCTCCCACACTCTGAACCCCTCAGCCCAGAGCTCGCACCCCCTCCCGCACCCCAACCCGGTGAAAGTGAGTGAGGGTGGGGGAGAGCGAGCGACGGAAGGAGGGGGGATGGAGTGAGCAGGGACGGGGCCTCAGAGAAGGGGTGAGCGGGGGCAGGGCTTTGGGGAAGGGGCGGAGAAGGGGATTTGGGTTGGTGCGATTAGACAGTTGGCAACCCTGGCATGGAGCCAACTGACCTTCAGCCCCGGTGTCACCCGGAGTCTCACCTCGTACGCGCCCGTCCTGGTCGGGGCCCCTGAGGCTGCTGTGGCTGATCCTGCTGCTGGGAGAAGGGGAAACGTCCCTGCCCCACTGACCCTGCCTCCGGCCCGACCCGCCTGTCCAGAGCAAGCTGGCTGGGGCCTGATTCTGCTCCCCCATAACCGGACCTGACCCCGACAGAGCGTCCCCTCCGCTCTTCCCCTGTCCGTGGGCGGGTGGAGGATGTGATTCGACAGACTGCAGCTTCTATGTGAGCTGGGAGCGGCCTGGCTGCGACCTCAGCCAGGGTGTTAGTGTGCAGAGGGGTCTGGGCCGAGCCGGTCCCTACGCTTCCCTTATAGCCCTGGTGCAAGCTGGGTGTGAACGGGCTCTCCCCTGACATCTAGTGGGGAGCTGTGGAAAAGGCTTCACGGCCAGACCGTAGTGACAGGCACACACCCGCTCTGCTCAGGAGCATGGGCAAGGGAGCTTGGTCCAACACAATATAATTCACTGAGGCAGATGGTTCACTTTCAGGGGGCAGACCCAGAGCTTCCGGACACACCCATGAAGACTCTCGTGAGCTTCTGCTCTCGACAACTCACACTGCAAATAGCTCTAACTCCCTCCCTAGGAATCACAGCAACTTCCGATGCCTGTGGATGCTGATACAACACATCCGCATCTACATTGCTTCTCCCTGATCGCTACTGAATAAGAACGGCCAGACTGGGTCAGACCAAAGGTCCATCCAGCCCAGTCTCCTGTCTTCTGACAGTGGCCAATGGCAGGTGCCCCAGAGGGAATGAACAGAACAGGGAATCATCAAGTGATCCATCCCCTGTCTCCCATTCCCAGCTTCTGGCAAACAGAGTCTAGGGACACCATCCCTGCCCATCTTGGCTAATAGCTATTGATGGACCTATCCTCCATGACCTTATCTAGTTCTTTTTTTAACCCTGTTATAGTCTTGGCCTTCACAAGGAGTTCCACAGGTTGACTGTGCATTGTGTGAAGAAATACTTCCCTTTGTTTCTTTTAAACCTGCTGCCTATTCATTTCATTGGATGATCCCTAGTTCTTGTGTTATGAGAAGGAGTAAATAACACTTCCTTATTTACTTTCTCCACACCAGTCATGATTTTATAGACCTCAATCATATCCCCCTTAGTCGTCTCTTTTCCAAGCTGAACAGTCCCAGTCTTATTAATCTCTCCTCATATGGAAGCCATTCCATACCCCTCATCATTTTTGTTGCCCTTTTCTCAACCTTTTCCAATTCCAATATATCTCTTTGCAGTATTCAAGCTGTGGGCGTACCATGGATTTATATCGAGGCAATATGATATTTTCTGTCCTAGGAGCTCTCCCTTTCTTAATGATTCCCAACAGTCTGTTCACTTTTTTGACTGGTGCTGCACATTGAGTGGATGTTTTCAGAGAACTAGCCACAGATCCAAGATCTCTTTCTCGAGTGGTAACAGCTAATTCAGAGCCCAGCATTGTATCTGTAGAGCTGGGATTGTGTTTTGCAATGTGCATCACTTTGTATTTATTTACAATGCTGAACTCGTAGCTAGCCAAGGCGGCCCCCCCATCTCTGCCCTGGCGCATCCAGCTTAGCACTTGGTAACATGTAAGTCAGCGGACGTCTGTGAGTTTTTGTTTCTTGCCTGCAGCCTGTCCCTGAGTTTAACTAAGAACACCCAGGACAGAAGCTCAGTCTTAGTGAAGAACTGATACACACTCCCAGGCTTGTGCAGGCTCCCTTTGGGGAGAACTCCTGCAGCTGGTGTCATCTGGAGCGTGATTTGCCGGCATGACAAATTCTCAGCTGGCAGGGCGAGCTCTCGCCTGACAGCTAGCGATGGGCTGCAGGGCCGTAACGAGGGCGAGGCGAGTGAGGCACTCCCCTCGGGGCACACTGCTGCCAGGGGCGCGCCCGTCCTCCCCTGCCGCCAAAGCTGCCCCCACTTACCTGCGGGAGGTCCGCCGGTGTGTGTGGAGAAGGCCCCCTCCGCCGAATTGCCGCCGAAGCCGCGGCACCGGCAGACTGGCGGAGGGTATTAGCAGCACTTCCACCCTGCCGCCGAAGCCGCTTCCGCTTACCTGCGGGAGGTCCGCCGGTGCTGCGGCTTCGGCGGCAATTCGGCGGAGGGTAAGAGCTCCTAGGAATTTCTGTGCCCTGCCTCGGGAGCAGAAATTCCCAGTTACGGCTCTGATGGGCTGGGAGGGGAAAGGCTTATGGACCAGACTGTATTTCCATGAACACACCCGCTCTGCCTCGGTATCCAGCGGACAGCTGGGTTGCCCAAAGTGATCAGCTTTGACTGGCGTTGGGTTCCAATCACTCTCGTATTGAGGGCAGGGAAGGACAGGTTGGTCCCCCCCGCCTCCTTCGTCTCTCTTCTGGTCTGTTCAGCCAGGCAGGGCCCGTCTCTCCCTCGGTGTCCGTGCAGCTCCTGGCAGGGCGAGGCCCGGAGCCTGGCTGGGGGGCTCTAGGCACTCACAGTAACCGAGATCGCCCTGGCGGGCGGCGAGGTGCCAGGGGGCGGGACAGCTGAGACGCATGGAGGTGAGTAGACGGGATTTCATGCCCCATCGTGAAAAACGTATTTCCACGCGACTTCCCCCCTTTGACTGGCTGCTGGCAGGCCCAGCCTGAATGAACGCATCGCGTTCCCTGCCTGCCTCTCGCCCGGGTGGGGACCCAGGGGCCATGATGCTCCTTGGCCACTTGGTGGCACCAGCGCTCACACACGGGAACTCCCGGCAGCTTGGGGACAGGGACAGAGACCCCCCCCCCCTTTCCCTCCCCCCGGCAAAGGCTCTGGGCTGCTAGGAGCCCCCCGCCCCCCTCCCGAGATCTGTTCTGTGGGCATAGCTCAGACCTCTGATCTAGGGGGCATGGGGCTCTGGGCATTCATAACACAGCTGCTCCCAGAGTCTGAGCTGGGCAGCACATGGGTGTGCATTTGGTGGAGGTGTGCATTTTGCGTGGGTGTGCATGTGCACTTTTGTGTGTGTGTTTCGTGTGTGTGTGTGTGTGTATTTTGCTCGGAGCGCCCTGCTGATGCCACGCCCAGGAACGGGCCAGAGCGGAAACCCGGCACAAAAGGGCGTGAGAGGGGACTGAGACGGGCAAGGCCAGGCCAACCCTACCCCGAGGTCACCAGCTCCAGCCCCCAGCTAGAGCAAGCCTAGGGAGTGGGCGCGGGCAGGGCCCCGGGTCACTGCCAGGCTGGGCTGCAGGGCAGGATGGGGAAGGACCGTGGTACCAACGCCAAGGCCCTGTAAGGGGGGGCCCAGTGTGGGGCATGGCCACCCAGCCAGGCCCGCCCAGGCTCCCGCCCCCAAAGGCAGCCCCTCCTGCCCCAGGCAGCCCTGCCCTTTGCTCTGCCGCGCTCCGCTTTGGCTGGCAGGTCCCCGCCCGAGCAGGGGTCCTGGCATGGGGGGCAGGCTGGGCCTCTCCCCCAGCGGGCTGGGCAGGGATCGATGCCGGCGCGCGGCAGCTGCAGAGGGCCGCGTTCTGCAGGGAATGCTAATGACGGCACAGCCGCCGGCCGGCCCCCCCCTCGGCCTGTCCCCCCCTCCCCGGCTCTGTGGGCAGCTGCTGCCCGCCCTGCCCGTGGGCCTGTCCTTCCCTGCCCCCACACTATAAATTACCCCGGAGACTAAGAGCCCCCGGCGCGGCGGGTGTCCCATTCTCGCCTTGGGAATCCCGCCGAGCGGAGCGAATGCACCATGAGTTACTGTCCAGCAAGGAGACGGGTGACCCCCATTCCCACAGCCTGGGGGCGGGAGGCAGTGTCACGGGGGGGGGGGGCGGCAGGGGGAGTCACTGTGGGGGGCATTCAAGGCGGAGACACAGTGGGGGTGGGGCATGAGGGCAGAGTGACTGAGTGGAAGGTGGGGGGGCAGGATCACTGGACACAGGTGATGGAGTCACTATGGGGGTGGCAGCTCGGGGGGGGGTCCTGCTGAGCTACCTCCCCACTGTGCCCCGCTTCGCAGCTTCCCCCCCCCACGCAGCATCACAGGCCCCCTGCCCCCCATCTCTCCTCGCTCCCCCCTCCCCCTCCGCAGCGTCACAGGCCCCCTGCCCCCCATCTCTCCTCGCTCCCCCCTCCCTCCCCCGCAGCGTCACAGGCCCCCTGCCCCCATCTCTCCTCGCTTGCTCCCCCTCCCTGCAGCATCACAGGCCCCCTGCCCCCCATCTCTCCTCGCTTCCCCCTCCCCCCCCGCAGCGTCACAGGCCCCCTGCTCCCCATCTCTCCTCGCTCCCCCCCCGCAGCATCACAGGCCCCCTACCCCCCATCTCTCCTTGCTCCCCCTCCCCCCCGCAGCGTCACAGGCCCCCTGCCCCCCATCTCTCCTCGCTCGCTCCCCTGCCGCAGCATCACAGGCCCCCTGCCCCCCATCTCTCCTCGCTCGCTCCCCCTCCCTGCAGCATCACATGCCCCCTGCCCCCCATCTCTCCTTGCTCGCTCCCCCGTCACAGCGTCACAGGCCCCCTGCCCCCCATCTCTCCTCGCTCGCTCCCCCCCGCAGCATCACAGGCCCCCTACCCCCATCTCTCCTTGCTCCCCCTCCCCCCCCACAGCGTCACATGCCCCCTGCCCCCCATCTCTCCTTGCTCCCTGTTACGGAGTATAGGGGAGTCCGGCCTTGCACCCCTCTTCCCCGGATTCACTGGGAGTCTCAGCCAGCCAGCAGAACAGAAGGTTTATTAGAGATGCCAGGAACACAGTCCAACCAGAGCTTGTCAGTACATCCAGGACCCCTCAGTCGGGTCCTTCCGGGGGGCAGGGAGCTTAGACCCCAGCCTGGGGCTCCCTGCATTTCGCCCCACAACTCCAACCGGGGCAGGGAGGCCAGACCCTGTCTGCCTCGCTCGCCTCTTCCCCGGCCAGTTTTCAAACTCAAACTCTCTAGCCCCTCCTCCGCCTTTGTCTGCTTCCCGGGCCAGGAGGTCACCTGATCCCTTTGTTCTCACACCTTCAGCTCTCACCTTTGCCGGGGGAGGGGCCGGGCCATCTCTTGCCAGCAGACAGGGCCAGTCTCTGTGTCCAGGCCTCTGCCTTCTAGGGCTTTGTAACAATCATGCACCGTTGTCCCACCACCTAGATACTCAAGCACCACATAGGGGAAACTGAGGCACCCACACAGTACTCAGGGAAACGTTAACTACAGTCCTAGTTCGTCACATCTCTCCCCCCTCCGAGACCGAACTGAGCGGGGTCACTTTAGCCAGTGACCCGGGGAAGTTCGAACCTGGTCACACCAGGCCGTTCCAGTTCCACGGGCTCCCTTAGGTTGGGTGGGCTTGATGGCACCCGCAGGCCGCATGTGGGAAGGTTTATGCGGCCCGTGCCCTCTTCCCATCCCAAAACCCCTGGGGTTCAAGCTGAGATCAGGTCTTTTCCCAGCGCTCCAGTCTGGAGGGCTGTAGTTCGGGCTCTCTTGGTTAAGAGCCTCCCTCTTGATCTGGTCCCCTCTCTGACCACGTGTCTCTGTCACCAGCCGCTCGGCATCGGCCCCTTTTCCTGGATGCAGCCACGTTGGGGCGGAATGGTGACCATACCCCGTAAAGCGCCACCCAAATAGATCCGGCTGCTGCTTCTTAAGGGCCTGCCCCATGGCCAGGCATTCCTTCTCTATGGCCTGACCGTTCTGCCTCCAGGGCAGCCGCTCCTTGCTCAGATACCCGATGGGGTATCTCTCCCCCTTCGCATAGGCCTGCATCAGCACCGCGCCCAGCCCTGTGTCTGAGGCTTCGGTGAACACTGTACAGGGCTTGGCCCGGTCTGGGTTTACTCGATCTATTGGGCCCTGGATTAGAGCCTCCTTCAGCGCACAGAGAGTCCTCTGGCCCTGCTCGGTCCAGACTGCCTCGTCTGGCTTCCCCTTCTTACCTAGCTCTGTGATGGGGGCAGCTAGGGAGCTAAAGGGGGGTACAAACCTCTGGTAGTATCCCACCATCCCGCTAAAGGCCTGGACCTGTTTCTTGGTCTGGGGAACAGGCCAAACTCTGATCGCCTCCACCTTGGCCAGCCCTGGGCTGTTGAATGACTGGTTCACCTCTAAAGCCAGCCTGTCCTTGGCCTCTCTCTCCAGGTTCTGGGCTCTTTTCCCAGTTACTCTGACTGGGGGACACCTGATGGAAGGATGGGCTCCCATCTCAGGGGAGAGATCCATCAGGGGGTCTTCCCCATTCTCCTCCCAATTGTCCCTTACCGGTTCTAGGGGTCCCCTTACTCTCCTCCCATACCACAGCTTGAAAGGGAAGCCCCCTGGTGATTCCTGGGGCACTTCCTTGTGCCATCGGTGGGGCAGGTACTTGTCCCAGTCCTGTGGATGCTGATTGATGCAAGTCTTCAGCATCAGCCTCATGGTCCCCTGAACTCTCTCCACCAGCCCATTGCACTGGGGATGATATGCTGAGGCCCAACTGTGCCGGACCCCACATTTCTCCCACAAGCACCGGAGCAGGGCCGACATGAAGTTGGACCCTTGGTCTGTCAGGCCTTCCTTGGGGAACCCCACTCGGCTGAAAATGGTCAGCAGCGCATCCGCCACGGTGTCTGCTTCAATGGAGGATAAGGGCACCGCCTCGGGGTAGCGGGTGGCAAAATCTACCACCACCCGAATGTACTTCTTCCCCGACTGGGCTGCCCTGCTGAGGGGGCCCACCCCATTCATAGCCACCTTCTGGAAAGGTTCCTCCCTGATGGGCAGGGACCTCCAGGGATCTTCTCCCTTACCCTGGACCAGGTATAATAGCCGGTGATGATACTTCGGGTGCCCCACCGGCTGCCTCCTGATTCCCCGCAGTTCTACTTCCCCTTGGGAAGCCCATTCCCGGCACAGGAATCCCTTCTCCCACAGGGATCTGTCGCTGCAGTCTTCCCCAAGGGGGTTTGCAGCGCTGTGGCCAGCAAGTTCCCTTAGCTTCTCCAAAGTGGGATCCCTCTGCAGCTCACTGGCCAGGCCTGGGGTCACGGCCCCACTGAGCCCTGTCCCTGGTGGCTCCCTCCCTGCCGTGGAATCACTTCCCGGCAGCACCTCTGGACCAGGCAAGCCTGGTTGGCAGCCGTCCTGCCCTGCCTGTGTGTTCCCCCACTCAGCTGGGGTCTCTGCTCCCCCCGGGCTCAGCGCTGCCCTGGCTGTCCCTGTGGGGCCAGGCAGCGAGCTCGCTGCTTTGGTAACAGCATCAGAGCCAGCGTGAGCCACCTCTCCAGTGTGCAGTGGGGTGGGGAGCATCTCTCTGACCCACCCCGCCCTAGGGGTCTGGTTACAGGCAGGCAGGTAACCGGGGCCTGGCAGCTCCCCCCCCTGCCAGCCAGGTCATTTGCATTTTCACTGACCATTTCCCTCTTAGCCAATTGGTTTCCTGAGTTCAAATTCAAATCCTCGGCCGTTACAGGGCCTGGATCCTGTCCCAAAGATACACAGTCACCCCCCAACAGCACCTCACCGCTGCTATCCTGGAGACCCCCAACCACCAGCCAGCCCGACCCCTCCTGGGTCTGCACAGGGATCTGGGCCATAGGCAGGGCGAATGGGTCCGTCCCGGGGACCCTCACCCAGGTCACACAGCCCCCCAGCAGCTGGTGGGGGTGCACCACCCGGGGCCTGACCACAATTCTCTCTGTCCCGGGGTCTTGCCACCCCCCGAATGTCTCTCCATTGACCATCAGCTTCCGTTTCCACTGGGGGTCCATAGGGCTTGAGTCCAGGGCCAGGAGTGGAAATCCGTCCACCATCCCACCCTTCTGGCTGGTGGAGTTTATGGCCTTGGGACCCAGCAAGGGGGTTAAATCCCGGGGCTTTTCCGCAGGGTCTCCCTGGTTCCAATCACCAGCCTGCTCCAAGGCAGTGAGGTGGGCCTCCACATCCCCACCCTCCTTAACCAGGGGCAGCAATTTAGGATCGAGGTTCCCTGCGGAGCTGGCACCCCGGGATCTGTCCCCACTTACCCCTGGCCAGTCCCCTATGCCTCTCCATTCCACCACCGCAAGTTCACGCTGCTGCTTCTTCTGTAGGTCTTTCTCGGGCTCTTGCTGTCTCTCACCGTCCTCTTGCTCTCTCGGACTCAGCTCCAGTCCCATCCGTCTCCGATCCCCTGCTGGGGAACCCGATCGTGAAGACCCCCGTCTGGTTGGGGACCAGACTCTTGGGGATGCCAGGCTATCACTCCAGCTGCTCCCAGATCCTGCTGTAGCCCCATTGGGGTCCGGAATCTGCTCCCTGGAATGGTCATCTTCCTCCAGCCGCGTGATTAACTGAGCTTTAGTGAGCTTCCCAATGGGTATCCCTCTCTTTTTGCACAGAGTTACAATGCTCTTCTTAAGGAGAAGGCGATAGGCCATCACTTCACTGCTCCCAAGTTTGCTGTGGACTCGCAGGCCTGTGTGCTCTTAGCTCCCCACGGTTTCCAGGAAGAACCCCAAGTGTGCCAGCCCTTCTCCAGGTCACCGCCTCTTTGCCAGGGTCGAGCTGCAGCTCCTGCGCCCCTGGGTCCACTCACGGCACCCCCAGGGGAACCCTGTCCCTGCAAAATTCCTTCTCTCTCCCAGGGCCAAGCCGCAGGCTCCTCCGCCCCTGGGACTGCTCACTGCAGAGCCCAGGGGGACCCCCTCATTGCACAGTCCTTCTCGCTGGACACACACTCCCAGGGGTTAAGCGTAGCTCCTCCGCTCCCCGAAACCGCTCCTCCGTGAGCCTTCAGCACGCCTGGTCCTCGTTAGCCCCCTTCGTTCTACTGCTCCCCAGTTACTTACTGCAGGAAGCGCCGTTCACGGGGTGCAGAACGTCCCGCCGCTGCCACCAGTTGTCACGGAGTATAGGGGAGTCCGGCCCTGCACCCCTCTTCCCCGGATTCACTGGGAGTCTCAGCCAGCCAGCAGAACAGAAGGTTTATTAGAGATGCCAGGAACACAGTCCAACCAGAGCTTGTCAGTACATCCAGGACCCCTCAGTCGGGTCCTTCCGGGGGGCAGGGAGCTTAGACCCCAGCCTGGGGCTCCCTGCATTTCGCCCCACAACTCCAACCGGGGCAGGGAGGCCAGACCCTGTCTGCCTCGCTCGCCTCTTCCCCGGCCAGTTTTCAAACTCAAACTCTCTAGCCCCTCCTCCGCCTTTGTCTGCTTCCCGGGCCAGGAGGTCACCTGATCCCTTTGTTCTCACACCTTCAGCTCTCACCTTTGCCGGGGGAGGGGCCGGGCCATCTCTTGCCAGCAGACAGGGCCAGTCTCTGTGTCCAGGCCTCTGCCTTCTAGGGCTTTGTAACAATCATGCACTGTTGTCCCACCACCTAGATACTCAAGCACCGCATAGGGGAAACTGAGGCACCCACACAGTACTCAGGGAAACCTTAACAACAGTCCTAGTTCGTCACACTCCCCCCCCGCGCAGCATCACAGGCCCCCTACCCCCATCTCTCCTTGCTCCCCCTCCCCCCCCACAGCGTCACATGCCCCCTGCCCCCCATCTCTCCTCGCTCGCTCCCCCCGCGCAGCATCACAGGCCCCCTGCCCCCATCTCTCCTCGCTCGCTCCCCCCCGCGCAGCGTCACAGGCCCCCTGCCCCCCATCTCTCCTTGCTCGCTCCCCCCCCGCAGCGTCACAGGCCCCCTGCCCCCCATCTCTCCTCGCTCGCTCCCCCCCCCCCGCAGCGTCACAGGCCCCCTGCCCCCCATCTCTCCTCGCTCGCTCCCCCCGCGCAGCGTCACAGGCCCCCTGCCCCCCACAACCTCTCCTTGCATCTTGCTCCCTGGCCCCTCCCTGCCCTGCCCAGTCACGCTTGCCCCTCCTCCACTCCATGCAGCAGACGTGGGCGTTCACAGGCCCACAGCCCTTGGCTCCCCTCCCCGGCCCCACCTCCCTGTGCCCGCTGCCATCTGACCAGGCCAGCGCGGCTGCCGGGAGGTGCCACCGCTGGCTCCGTAGCGTGCAGCTCGCGCGCCCAGCCCCCAGGTGCGCCTGGCAGGTGGTCGGCTGGCCAGCAGGGGGCAAACACAGCCCCGCCCACCTGTGCGAGCTCCCCGAGCCGCGTGGGCCCCAGACCGGCCGCCTGGCGTGCCTGGCTCCCCGCTCCACGCTCTGGCTCGGCCGGGTCACTCTCAAAGGCGGGCGGGTGGATACGTTTCAGAGGCGAAGGGAAGCAGAAAGCCTGGCCGCCGGCGGGGTGGTGGGTGCACCGAGGGGTTAATCTGTCACCTGGGAGCCCGGCAGCGCTGGGTTTGCCAGCTCAAGCCTCCGGAGACCTGTCTCCGGTGTCGCCCTCGGGCCCGACTCTGTTCCGTGACTCCGGGCCCAAGCCAGAGGGTTTCTCCTGAGTCGGTGCCGCTGTGGACAGGAGCAGGCGCCAGGCCTGGGCCGTGGGGGCCGACAGGGCAGCTGGTGCGGTGGTGACCTGGCGAGCGCTCGCTGCCTCTCAGCAGCTGGGGGTGGCAGGCGGGTGCCCGCTGAAGGGCTCAGGAATGGGGCTGCCAGAGGCCTGCTGCCCAGCGGGGTGAGGGAGTGGGTGGCATGGCCCCTGTTCAGTGCTGTCAGCCCCAGGGGCGTCCCCCTGGGACACTCCAAGCAGCCACCTCCCTCCCGCATGTTCTCGGTGTCTGCTGTGTTCAGGGTGCCCGGCTCTGGCCTGGATACAGCTCATTAGGGAGTGCAAAAGCACTGGCCTAGTTCCCCGCCTCCCGCAGAGCCAGCGCGCGCCCAAATCAATGCTCATCGACCCAGTGCTCAGAGCCCCGGGGCTCGCTCGTGCCGGCCGGCCGAGAGATGCTGAATCCACGCACACAGCCAGAGTCCCGGGGACCAGCACAGCTCCCCACCGGGCTGTGGAGCCACCCTGCGTGACGCCAGCCGAGGGTCTGGCCCCATGTGCTCCCACAAAGGCACCCGGCAGCGGCTCCTAGCTTCCTCCAGTGCTGCCCAGAGCCAAGGAGTCCTAACGCGGGTGGTTGCCGCCAGGGCCGGTGCAAGGAAGTTTCGCGCCCTAGGCAAAACTTCCTTGCACCAGCCCTGCACCGCCGCCCCCCCCCCGCCATCACCCCCGCCCCCAGAGCTCAGCCTCCCCCTCCACAATGCCACCCCCCCAGCCAGCTCCCCCCCCCCCCGTGGGCGCTCAGCCCCTCCCCCCTCCCTCCCGTGACCCGAGGTCCGCGGAAGCTGAGCGGTGGGGGGGGGGGGCGGGGCGGCTCTGCCCCCGGCTCCCCACTCAGGGAGGGGGGCGGCTCACGGAGGCTGAGCGGGGAGGGAGGGGGACAGCTCGCGGCGGCTGCCCCCCGGCTCCCCGCTCAGGCGCTAAGCGGGGAGGGAGGGGGGTGGTTCGCGGCGGCTGCCCCCGGCTCCCCACTCAGGCGCTGAGCGGGGGGACAGCGGGGCGGCTCGCGGTGGCTCCCCCCTCAGTGGCTGAGCGGGGAGCCGGGAGGCAGCCGCCCGCCGCCCCCCAAATCTTGGCACCCTAGGCGACCATCTAGGGTCGCCTAGTGGGCGCACCGGCCCTGGTTGCCGCTAGCGCCACATACCCCACGGTGCCCAGGATAAGGGGCCCCTCCACTCTGCAGCACTACCCAGGAGGGGTGGGAAGTGCTTCGGGGGACAGGATTAAAATTCAACGTGAGCTGAAGAAACTGGAGAAATGGTCTGAAGTAAATAGGATGCAATTCAATAAGGACAAATGCAAAGTACTCCACTTAGGAAGGAACAATCAGTTGCACACATACAAAATGGGAAATGACTGCCCAGGAAGGAGTCCTGCGGGAAGGGATCTGGGGGTCAGAGTGGATCACAAGCTAAAGATGAGCCAACAGTGTAATACCGTTGCAAAACAAGCAAACATCATTCTTCTGGGATGTATCAGCAGGTGTGTGGTGAGCAAGACATGAGAGGTAATTCTTCCGCTCTACTCTGCGCTGATTAGGCCTCACCTGGAGTATTGTGTCCAGTTCTGGGCGCCACATTTCAGGAAGGATGTGGACAAATTGGAGAAAGGCCAGAGAAGAGCAACAAAAATGATTAAAGGGCTAGAGAACATGACCTAGGAGGGCAGATTGAAGAAATTGGGTTTGTTTAGTCTGGAGAAGAGAAGACCGAGGGGACACGAGAACAGTTTTCAAGTACGTAAAAGGTTGTTACAAGAAAAAGGGAGAAAAAAATTTCTTGTTAACCTCTGAGGATAGGACAAGAAGCTATGGGCTTAAATTGCAGCAAGGGAGGTTTAGGTTGGACATTAGGAAACACTTGCTAACTGTCAGGGTGGTTAAGCACTGGGATAAATTGCCCAGGGAGGTTGTGAATCTCCATCACTGGAGATATTTAAGAGCAGGTTGGACAAACACCTGTCAGGGATGGTCTAATACTGAGTCCTGCCCTGAGTGCAGGGGACTGCACTAGAGACCTCTCGAGGTCCCTTCCAGTTCTACGATTCTATTGAGACGCACCCCCTGCACCCCCAGCTCCCGCACCCCATCTGGAGCTCTGCCAGGGCTCAGAATTCAGGCCCAGGCCCAGTGGGGTCAGACCTGCCAGGGTGGGGGCGTGTATGTGACCCGGTAACAGCCCAGGGGAACAGCACCCAGTCCCATCCATGACAGCCCTTGTCTCCTCCAGATCTCTGGGGGACTGTCTGCCCCCACCAGCTGCTGGGGCCTGAGTCCCCATACCCAGGTTCTCGCTACCACCGGGCCAGGTGGGCATGGAGCCCAGACTGCCCTCTGCCCTTCTGCCCGCGGGTGGGAGGGGTCCCGCTCCGTGCCCAGGTGGGACTGATGCAGGTGGGACTGGCAGGGTCAGACCCAAACCCTCTTTGTGACACGGCCCCAAGGAGCCAGTGCGGACGGCAGCTATCAGTGCTGGTGCCAGCCCCACCCCCCTTGGTGCTCCCTGAACCCCCCTCCCAGCCACCCGGGGTCTCCTTTCCAGCTCTCCAGGGCTCCCCGCCCCTGCGGCTCTGTGCAAGGGGCGCCCCCAGATGACACCCTGTCCTCGGAGCTCTGGAGGGGTGAGGTCGCTCCGGTCCTGGGCAGCCATTAACTCGCGGGCCCGGCTCAGGAGCTCCCCGGCCCATTGGCGCTGCCTAGCTCCAGTGTGGCGTGGGGGCCCTAGGTCAGACAAGGGATTTCTAAACAGGCAGGGGGCCTGTGGCAGACCCTGGAGCTGGGTTTCCCTCCTGCTGTCTCACAAGAACCCCCCGGGCTCGTTGTCTCATTCGGCCCAGCCAGGGAGCCCCGCCCGGGGCACTAAGGAGGTGACTGTACCCCAGGGTCTGATGCTAGAGGCTGCTGGGCCTCGGGAATTGGGTGGTGGCGCTTCAGTAGGGGGTGCTCTCCCCTCGGAGTCAGTGCAGACGCCGGTGTCTCCGCTAGGGGGCGCTGTGCTGCCGGGAGGGGCGCTCAGTAGGGGGTGCTCTCCCCTCGGAGTCAGTGCAGACGCCGGTGTCTCCGCTAGGGGGCGCTGTGCTGCCGGGCGGGGCGCTCAGTAGGGGGCGCTCTCCCTGCGGAGACGACACCGGCCCCATGGCTCAGTGCGGCGGGGGGGTGCTGGGCTGTGGGGAGGAGGAAAGCGAGGCCCCATCCTGCTGGGCCGTTCCCCTGCCCCGGGGTGGGAGCTGCAGGGCCCCGCGCAGCCGGCCTGTGGGGTTTTGCACGCAGCGCCTGGGTCAGGGTTCTGCCCTGGCCTCGGGTCTCTGCAGCACTGCATCCGCTGCATTGCAGGAGGGACTTCGAACCCGGGGGGTTCACGGTGCTGAGCCCAGTGTGGACACGTGTGGTTCAACACCTGAGTCCGGGGAAGGCAGGTTTAAATGGAATTCAGGGCGTCTACACAGGAGTTTGCTGCAACAGTTTTTAAAACTGATTTAAAGCTAAACCGGTGCTGCCTTTTCCTGTCCTAAACTGCTGTGTGGTGTTGTGTCCACCGCCACCGGATCACGTCAGTCCCGTGCCTCACGGACGCGGCGTCCCCGGCACCCTGCACAGCAATCCCAAGTTCCACTGGGGCAGTGAGAGGAGCCGGGCTCCGTGAGGGTTACACCTGATTTACACCAGGCCGAGCGAGGCGTCCGGCTCCAGGGGGTTACACCCGATTTACACCGGGCCGAGCGAGGCGTCCGGCTCCAGGGGGTTACACCCGATTTACACGGGGCCGAGCGAGGCATCTGGCCCCAGGGGGGGTTACACCCAATTTACACCGGGTCGAGCGAGACGTCCGGCTCCGGGGAGTTACACCCGATTTACACGGGGCCGAGCGAGGTGTCTGGCCCTGAGGGGGGTTACACCCGATTTACACGGGGCTGAGCGAGGCGTCCGGCTCCAGGGGGTTACACCCGATGTACACCGGGCCGAGCGAGGCATCTGGCCCCAGGGGGGGTTACACCCGATTTACACCGGGTCGAGCGAGGCATCCAGCTCCAGGGGGTTACACCCGATTTACACGGGGCCGAGCGAGGTGCTCCCAGGCTGCCTCTATCCCTTGGCTTCGGCCCGGCAGCAGGGCGTGAAGCGAAGCAGCATCTGGCCATTGCATTCTGTGGCGCTGGCTGGGGGCAGCTGGCCACCCCCTGGCTGCATTCCCAGCATGGGGACTCCTGGTCGCTCTGCTCCTGGCCGCTCCCTGCGCTTCTCCCCAGCCTGTCTTGGGCCCCGGTGGCCTCAGGAGTGTGTCCAGGGGACCCTCTGGGGAGCCTTTCCCCAGGAGCTCAGCACTGCTTGGGTCTGTTGCCTGAACTCCCCGCCCCCTCAAGCCCCACCGTGTCCTGAGTGCGCGGGGCTCCGGGGTCCTGGCCCGGCTGTTCCCAGCCACGAGGACTTTCAGCCTCTGACCGCCTTTGGGCTGGAGTCAGGAAACACAAGAAAGAACCGAAGTAAAGTCCCCAAGAGGGAGCGCGGTGCATCGCCTCGCTCGGAACCGACGGGCTGCGGCACAGGGCGTGGGCCGGTTAGAGGAGCAGCGCGCAGCAGAGAAAAGGCCTCCCAGGTTCACTGGTGTCAGATATAAAATCTCTCTGCCCCCCAGGAATCCTCCTGCTGGGCTCTGCGTCCCCTGCCCTGCAGTGCTGGCTGCTTGGGCTGCCCAGGGCAGGGTGGGGGGTGAGTCAGAGCAGACCCCAGTGCCCCAGCGTGGCGTGAGGGGCGCTGTGCTGCAGAGAGCCAGCCGGGGGGTGCAGGAAGGGGCCCCAGTGCCCCAGCTCGGGTGAGATGATCCCCTAGCACGATCTGCCGGAGTCTCTGTGAATTCCCTGGCATCCTGGCCCACTTCCAGCTCCGCTGCCTCCCCACGTGCCCTGGTCAGGCCGTGCCGTGCCCCAGCCAGAGGGAGCCTGGCACACAAGGGGCCAGGGAAAAGAGCCCGTCCTTGGTGCGGGTCCGCTCCGGCCTGCTGGGGCCCCGGGTCGGGCTGACTGGCCTGGCCCCTGACTGGAGGAGAGGCCCTGGGTTAACTCTTTCCATGCCAGGGCCCTCGGAGTTACCCGCTGGGGGCTGTGGCTGTGAGTTGTGATCCAGGCAGGTCCTCGACCTGCTCCCACCAGGGCCAGGGATTCCTTTGCCATGAGCAGGTAAAGGCCCTGGCTAGATAAGCGGGGAGCTGGGTTAACCCCTCACAGCCCAGCCCTGGAGTACCCTGTGCCTACTCTAGCAGGAAGGGGTTGGGGCACCCGGGAGGACGGAGTGTGCGTGTGAGTTTGTGCAGGCGTGCATGTGTGCATGGTAGGCAAAGAGTGTGAGCTGGGGGTGCAGTGTGCAGAGCAGGGTGTGCAGTGGGGGAGTGGGGGTGTGTGCACGCACAGGGCAGAGTGGTGTGTGTGTGTGTGTGTGTGGTTTCAGGGTAGGTTGGAGGTGTGCAGTGTCTGTGAGGGGCAAGGTGTGCAGTGTGCACAGGGCTGTATGCGGTGCATGCTTGGAGAGGTGTGCAGGGGCAGTGTGCGGTGTGTGTGTGCACACACAGGACAGAGGGTGCAGAAGTTGGTGTGCAATGTGTGTGCTGTGTGGTGTGTGCAGGGCAGGGCGGGCTGTGCAGTGTGTGTGCACAGGGCGAGGTGTGTGCGTGAGGAGACGGGTATATACAGGGCAGTGTGTGCAGGGGACTGGGGATGTGCAGTGTGTGTGCACAGGGTGGTGTGTGCACGTGGGTGTGTTCAGTGTCTGTGTGCACAGGGCTGGGCAGTGTGTGTGCGCTCAGGGTGTGGGCAGTGTGTGTGTGGAGCTGGGCAGTGATTTCCCTACACACCCCTTGAATTTCCCCAACACCCCCCCAATTTTGTGAACTAGTTACATGCCAATTTAGTGACACCCCCCCAGTAAATTCCAACCTCCCCCCCCTAATTTCAATTCCTGGGGAGGCCACTGGGGCTGGGCAGTGTGGGTGTGCAGTGTGTGTGCACAGGGCAGTGTGTGCCCGGGGCAGTGCAGTGTGTGTGCGGGGCTGGGCAGTGTGTATGTGCACGGGGGGGGGGTGCATGGGGCAGGGCAGTGTGTGTGTGTGTGTGTGTGGGCTCGGGGGTGTGCACAGGGCAGTGTGTGCACAGGCAGTGTGCAGCATGTGTGCAGGGCTGGACTGTGCGGTGTGTGCAGAGGGTGAGGGCTGGGCAGTGTGTGCACACGTGGGGGTGCAGTGTGTGTGCACGGGCTGCGCGTGTGTGTGCGGGGTGGGGGGTGCACAGTGTGTGTGCACAGGGCAGTGTGCAGTGTGTGTGCACACGCGGGGGGTGCAGTGTGTGTGCGCACACATGGGGCTGTGCAGTGTGTGTATGCACAGGGCAGTGTGTGTGCACACACGGGACTGTGCGGTGTGTGTGTTTGCGGGGCTGCACGGTGTGTGCGCGGGCGGGGGGGGTGTGCAGTGTGTGTGCACAGGGCTGTATGCAGTGTGTGTGGGGGGCTCTGCAGTGTGTGTTTGCGGGGCTGTGTGGTGTGTGCACGGGGTGGTGGTGTGCAGTGTGTGTGTGCACGGGGCTGCGCGGTGTGTGTGCGGGATGGAGGGTGCGCAATGTGTGTGCACAGGGCAGTATGCAGTGTGTGCACACACAGGGCTGTGCAGTGTGTGTGTGCACAGGGCAGTGTGTGTGTGCACGGGACTGTGCGGTGTGTGCGCGGGGTGGGGGTGTGCAGTGTGTGTGCACACACGGGGCTGTGCGGTGTGCGCGGGGCGGGGGTGTGCAGTGTGTGTGTGCACACACGGGGCTGTGCGGGGTGTGCGCGGGGCGGGGGTGTGCAGTGTGTGTGTGCACACACGGGGCTGTGCGGGGTGTGCGCGGGGCGGGGGGTGTGCAGTGTGTGTGTGCACACACGGGGCTGTGCGGTGTGTGCGCGGGGCGGGGGGTGTGCAGTGTGTGTGTGCACACACGGGGCTGTGCGGTGTGTGCGCGGGGTGGGGGTGTGCAGTGTGTGTGTGCACACACGGGGCTGTGCGGTGTGTGCGCGGGGCGGGGGTGTGCAGTGTGTGTGTGCACACACGGGCCTGTGCGGTGTGTGCGCGGGGTGATGGTGTGCTGTGTGTGTGTGCACACACGGGGCTGTGCGGGGTGTGGGTGTGCTGTATGTGTGTGCACACAAGGGGCTGTGCGGTGTGTGCGCGGGGCGGGGGTGTGCAGTGTGTGTGTGCACACACGGGGCTGTGCGGGGTGTGGGTGTGGGTGTGCTGTGTGTGTGTGCACACACGGGGGTGTGCATCGTGTGTGTGCACACACGGGGCTGTGCGGTGTGTGCGCGGGATGTGGGTGTGCTGTATGTGTGTGCACACACGGGGCTGTGCGGGGTGTGCGTGGGGCGGGGGTGTGCAGTGTGTGTGTGCACACAAGGGGCTGTGCGGTGTGTGCGCGGGGCGGGGGTGTGCAGTGTGTGTGTGCACACATGGGGCTGTGCGGGGTGTGGTTGTGCTGTGTGTGTGTGCACACACGGGGGTGTGCATCGTGTGTGTGCACACACGGGGCTGTCCGGTGTGTGCGCGGGATGTGGGTGTGCTGTGTGTGTGTGCACACACGGGGCTGTGCGGGGTGTGCGTGGGGTGGGGGTGTGCAGTGTGTGTGTGCACACACGGAGCTGTGCGGGGTGTGGGTGTGCTGTGTGTGTGTGCACACACGGGGGTGTGCGGGGTGTGCGCAGGGCGGGGGTGTGCAGTGTGTGTGTGCACACACGGGGCTGTGCGGGGTGTGCGCGGGGTGGGGGTGTGCAGTGTGTGTGTGTGCACACGGGGCTGTGCGGGGTGTGCGCGGGGTGGGGGTGTGCAGTGTGTGTGTGCACACACGGGGCTGTGCGGGGTGTGGGTGTGCAGTGTGTGTGTGCACACACGGGGGTGTGCAGTGTGTGTGTGCACACACGGGGCTGTGCGGGGTGTGCGCGGGGTGGGGGTGTGCAGTGTGTGTGTGCACACACGGGGCTGTGTGGGGTGTGGGTGTGCTGTGTGTGTGTGCACACACGGGGGTGTGCGGGGTGTGCGCAGGGCGGGGGTGTGCAGTGTGTGTGCACACACGGGGGTGTGCGGGGTGTGCGCGGGGTGGGGGTGTGCAGTGTGTGTGTGCACACACGGGGCTGTGCGGGGCGGGGGTGTGCAGTGTGTGTGTGCACACACGGGGCTGTGCGGGGTGTGCGCGGGGTGTGGGTGTGCAGTGTGTGTGTGAACACACGGGGGTGTGCATCGTGTGTGTGCACACACGGGGCTGTGCGGTGTGTGCGCAGGGCGGGGGTGTGCAGTGTGTGTGTGCACACACGGGGCTGTGCGGGGTGTGCGCCGGGTGGGGGTGTGCAGTGTGTGTGTGCACACGGGGCTGTGCGGGGTGTGTGCGCGGGGTGGGGGTGTGCAGTGTGTGTGTGCACACACGGGGCTGTGCGGGGTGTGGGTGTGCAGTGTGTGTGTGCACACACGGGGGTGTGCAGTGTGTGTGTGTGCACACGGGGCTGTGCGGGGTGTGCGCGGGGTGGGGGTGTGCACACACGGGGCTGTGCGGGGTGTGGGTGTGCAGTGTGTGTGTGCACACACGGGGGTGTGCAGTGTGTGTGTGCGCACACGGGGCTGTGCGGGGTGTGGGTGTGCAGTGTGTGTGTGCACACACGGGGCTGTGCGGTGTGTGCGCGGGGCGGGGCGCGCCGCTCCCCCAGCCCCGCGGGCCGAGCCGAGCCGAGCCGAGGAGCAGAGCGGGGCCGGGGCGCTCGGCAGCCAGACGCAGGCACCGGCAGGGAGCGAGCGGCTGCAGCCCGGGCTCGCTGCGCGCGGAGGGTCCCTCCCGGGGCCCCGGCACACGGTGAGCGCGCGCTGGGACCGGGCTCCGCGCGGGGGGGCGTTCGAGGGACCCCCAAGGGCGAGAGGCCGATCCCCCCCCCTCCCCGCGGCTCGGCGAACCCACAGCCCGTTCTCGGGATTTCCTGCACGTTCAAGGCAGTCACTGCAAAGGGGGGGGGCGTGTGTGAGGGTGAGTGTGCACGTGAGTGTGCGTGTGTGCACAAGTGTGTGTGTTAGTGGAGCAGTGTGTGCACAAGCAAACGTTGAGTGAGGAGCCGATATGTGTGTGTAATACTGAGAGGCTTGAGGGACAGCAGCGGGGGAGGGGGGGGAGAGGGTGAGAAGACCAACACACACACACACACACACAGACACACACAGTCACAGATGCACACACACAGAGTCAGAGTCACACAGACATGCTTACAGCCAGACACACACTCACAGCCAGACACACGCTCACAGCCATACAGTCAGTCACACACACAGTCACACACACACACACAGTCACAGATGCACACACACAGAGTCAGTCACACAGACATGCTTACAGCCAGACACACACTCACAGCCAGACACACACGCTCACAGCCATACAGTCAGTCGCACACACAGAGTCACACAGTCACACACACACAGAGTCAAAGTCACAGGGACATGCTCACAGCCCCCCCCCCCCCACACACACACACAGTCCCAGTCACACAGAGAATCACAGTCACACACACACACACAGTCACACTCACACAGCCGGGCACCTCAGGACTGCGGAGAGCCGAGGGGACCTTCTGCACAGAGCCAGCCGGGAGCCTGGGATGGACTCAGAGCTCTGCCCCGCCCCCACCCCATTCCAGGGGCCGGGTCCCCTTGGGGCGGGGGCCAGGGCTGCCCCTGTGGCCGGGCCGGTGTTCCCAGGCCTGGGCCGTGGGGCTGGGTGCTCAGCGCGCTCCCAGCTGGCCGGTTCGAGGCGCTCAGGGTCATCTCCCGTATCCCGTGGGTTTGGACTCCCCAGTGGCAGCGCTGAGCTGAGCGGGGGGCCGAGCAGGGGCCCCTGTTAGCGCCAGCCCTGGGGTCCCCCTTGAGGCGAGGGGGGGAGCCAGAGGGAGTAATGCAGGGAAAGGGCTGGCCGGGCACAGCTGTCCAGACACACCTTGGAAACTGTGTGACACTGTGTGTGTGTGTGGGGGGGTGAACACAGTGTGTGTGTGGGGGTGATGCTCTGTGTGTGTGACACTGTGTGTGCATGATACTGTGTGTGAGAAGCTGTGTGGTGTCACCACCGCTTTGTGACTGGGGGTGTTATGCTGTGGTGTGTGTGTTATACGGGGGTTGCGCTGTATGTAGTTTACAGTGTGTATGTGTTATGGGGTGGGTGTGACTGGGGGTGTTACACTGTGGTGTGTGTGTCACGGGATGTGTGCTGTGTGTGCCCTATGGGGTGGGTATGACTGGGGGATGTTACGTTGTGGTGTGTGTTACGGGGGTGTGCTGTGTGTAGTTTATGGTGTATGTTATGGGGTGGGTATGACTGGGGGTGTTACGCTGTGGTGTGTGTGTTACAAGAGTGCGCTGTGTGTATGGTTCATGGTGTGTGTGTTATGGGGTGGGTGTGACAGGGTGTTACATTGTGTGTGTGTTACAGGGGTGCGCTGTGTATATAGTTTACAGGGTGTGTGTGTTATCGGTCAGATGTGACTGGGGGTGTTACACTGTGTTGTGTGTGTCACGGCGGGGTGTGTTGTGTGTATGTGCTATGGCTGTGACTGGGGGATGTTACATTGTGGTGTGTGTGTGTTATGGGGATGTGTGTGACTTCGGGATGTTACATTGTGGTGTGTGTGTGTGTTATGGAGTGGGTGTGACTGCGAGTGTTACACTGTGGTGTGTGGTTTACAGGGGGGGGGTGTGTGTGTGTGTACTATGGGGTGGGTATGACAGGGTGTTACGTTGTGGTGTGTGTGTTACAGGGGTGCACTGCTTGTATAGTTTACGGGGTATGTGTGTTATCGGTCAGATGTGACTGGGAATGTTACACTGTGGTGTGTGTGTCACGGGGGGTGCACTGTGTGTGTGCTATGGAGTGGGTGTGACTGGCGGATGTTACGTTGTGGTGGGTGCGTGCTATGGGATGGGTGTGATGGTGTGTTACGTTGTGGTATGTTTTATGGGGGGAGTGCTGTGTGTGTGCGCTATGGGGTGGGTGTGACTGGGGGTGTGATATTGTGGTGTGTGTGTGTTACTGAGGGTGTGCTGTGTGTGTGGTTTATGGTGTGCTTGTGTGTTATGGGGTGGTGTGTGTGTCACAGGGGAATGCTGTGTGTGTGGTTTACAGTGTGTGTGTGCTATGGGGTGAGTGTGATGGGATGTTGTGGTGTGTGCATTACAGGGGGTGTGCTGTGTGTGTGGTTTATGGTGTGCGTGTGCGTGTATGGGGTGAGTGTGGTGGGGTGTTACGTTGTGGTGTGTGTGTTCCATGGGGTGTGCTGTGTGTGCGGTTTACAGTGTGTTTGTTATGGGGTGAGTGTGGTGGGGCGTTACGTTGTGGTGTGTGTGTTACAGGGGGTGTGCTGTGTGTGTGGTTGACGGGGTGTGTGTGTGTGTGTGTGTGTGTGTGTGTGTGTTATGGCGCGGGTGTGATGGGATGTTAGGTTGCGGTGTGTGTGTTCCGGGGGTATGCTGTGTGTGTGGTTTACGGTGTGTGTGTTATGGGGCGGGTGTAACGGGGTGTTACGTTGTAGTGTGTGTGTGTGTTACAGGGGGTGCGCTGTGTGTGTGGTTTATGGTGCGTGTGTGCGTGTATGGGGCGGGTGTGACGGGGTGTTACATTGCAGTGTGTGTGTTCCAGGGGGTGTGCAGTGTGAGTGGTTTACGGTGTGTGTGTTATGGGGCGGGTGTGACGGGTGTTACGTTGTGGTGTGTGTGTTCCAGGGGGTGCGCTGTGTGTGTGGTTTACGGTGCGTGTGTGCGTGTATGGGGCGGGTGTGACGGGGTGTTACGTTGTGGTGTGTGTGTTCCAGGGGTGCGCTCTGTGTGTGGTTTACGGTGCGTGTGTGCGTGTATGGGGCGGGTGTGACGGGGTGTTACATTGCGGGGTGTGTGTTCCAGGGGGTGTGCAGTGTGAGTGGTTTACGGTGTGTGTGTTATGGGGCGGGTGTGACGGGGTGTTACGTTGTGGTGTGTGTGTTCCAGGGGGTGCGCTGTGTGTGTGGTTTACGGTGCGTGTGTGCGTGTATGGGGCGGGTGTGATGGGGTGTTACATTGCGGGGGGGGTGTTCCAGGGGGTGTGCAGTGTGAGTGGTTTACGGTGTGTGTGTTATGGGGCGGGTGTGACGGGGTGTTACGTTGTGGTGTGTGTGTTCCAGGGGGTGTGCAGTGTGAGTGGTTTACGGTGCGTGTGTGCGTGTATGGGGCGGGTGTGACGGGGGTGTGCGTCTGTGCCAGCCTGTGCAGGTGCGCAGCACGGCGTGGTGTGAGGTGCGGTGTGTGTAAATGCCCCGTCACGGGCAGAGGCTGGGCCCGGTGGCTCCGAGCCCGGGACACGCAGGGGGCCTGAGGCTGGGACCGGAGCAGGGCGAAGCCGGGCCCAGCGCCAGGCGGGAGCTGGGCCGGACGGTGTAGTAGTGCCGCTGCCCTGCTCCGCTGCCCGGCACGGCTCTTCCGTGGCGTCCCGCTGGGGCGTCGCCGGCACGGCCAGGACCAGCCGTGAGCGCGTGATGGGCCCCTGGGGCTCTGGCGGGGGTGGGGGGCAGCCCGCTCCATGCTGCACTTGGCGTGTGAGCCCCTGGGTGCCGGGTCCATTTGCCGCCGCTCCCTGGTGTCTGGGTCCCGTCTCTGGCTGCTCCCCATCTCCTGCTCCCCTGGGTGGGGTGTGAACGCCGGCTAGAGCAGCCTGCGTCTCGGGGCCTGGCTGGTGGAGTCCATGCCACAGGGCCGTGGCCTGACGTCTTGCACGTCTCCCCCGAGCTCCCGCCTGGGGCCAAAGGCGGGTGTGACGGTCACCTGTGCCCCTGTCTCCCGGGTGTGCCCCCCACTCCCCTGCTGGCTCCTGCGTCTCCCTTTGGGCCCCTGCCCTCCCTCGGTTTCCCAGCAGCCCCCGGGGGTCTCACCAGAGCAGCAGACGCTGCTTCTCGAGGCCCTGCCAGCAGTGACTTCCCCCATCCGCGGCTTGGAGTCGCCAGGACAGGGCGCGGGGGCAGCGGGCGGCCCGGCTGGGCGAGTCGGGGAGCTGTGGAGCCTGAGGGGGCCAGAGGATCTGTGTCCCGCAGCCTCAGCGAGGCGTCTCCCCTGCGGGTCACAAGGCTGCCTCCCCTAAACGTGGCCGGTGCCCAGGGACCAGCCCCCCCCCGGCTGAGCTCCCGGGGAGCCTGGCGTCCCCATAGAGCGCGCTTTGTTCCTGGCCTGCTCCTGCTTCTTTTTCCTGGCCCTCTGAGGCCTTGTCTCCCCCGAGGGGTCACCGGCATGCACACCTGTCTGTCGCATGCCTGTCTGTCGCATGCCTGTCACACAATGGTGCATCGAGCACGCCGTGTAACCGGCAGCGTGTCAGAGGGGACCGTTGATCGGACCTTGGGAGATTTGGCCAGAGCAGGGGGACCCTGCCCCCTGCCTCTGACCCACTGCGCCCCAACCAAGCATTCCCTCTGCTCCCCACTGTGTCCCCAGCATCCTCCCACCACGGTGCCCTTCCCCGGGGCGGGGGCCGGGCAGTTCGCTGCGGCAAGTCCTGGGCTGACAGGGCGCCGGGCGCCAGAACCGAACCGGCTGCTCACATGCCGCAGGGCAGAGCTGGACCCGACCCGGCCGGGCTGGCAGGTGGGCATGGCTGCCAGGCCAGTCTCCCTGCCCCTCTGCTCATCCGATGCTACTCGCTGGCCGGAGCACCAGGAGAGACGGGGATGGGGGATTCCCGTAGGGCAGCTGAGAGGCTGGCGTTTTGGGGGGGTCCTGAGGGGCACAGGGAATGGCTGGCGTTTGGGGGGAATCTATGGGGCACCGGTGGGTGGGGGAGTTGGGGGAGTCTGTGCAGCACTTGGGGGCTGGGTCTCCTCCCGTGTTGTCCAATGTCAGGACCCCGGTTCCTGCCCGTGGGCTCCCCTGGCTCCGCAGGGCAGCGTCTCACAGGGCTGTGTCAGTGCCCACGCCCTGCCCAGACAGGCAGCAGCCCAGCCTAGCGTCCCAGCTGCTCTGTGCCCCGTGGGTCCCCGCTGCGCTGCACCCCGAGTCGCTGCTCGCTGGGGGGCGGGGGGCCCTGTCATGTCCCGTCTGTCCCCGCTGAGGCTCCGGGAGGCAGCTGCCGTCTGACGGCTCCTGATGGGACGCCGCCGAGACAGGGCCCGTCACAAAGATTGGGGCCGCTGCGCGCTGATCCCGTCGGAGAGGAGAGCGGCAGCCCGGGCGTGGTGCCAAGAGCGAACGTTGCCCTGCGTGGGGCAGAGGCACCTGCAGATCCCAGCCCGGCGGGCCCCAGACTTGGGAGAGCGAGGCAGACGGGCCCCTGGTGGCTGTGTCTGGGGCAGGTCTGCCCCCGCCCCCCCGGAGGGGGTCGCACGTCGCATTGAGGGTGGGACCCCTGGCTCTGTTCTCTGTCTCGCTGCTGCTGTGTCCGGGGAGGGCCCGGGCGCCATCGCTCCGCACAGGGGTCTGGAGCCGCCCGCTGGGGGCTGATTTCTCTTCCTCTGCGCCCCCTGGCTGTGGGGTCGCTTGGGCGCCGGCTCGAGCATGGCTGGGGCCGGGGGGTACCGGCTGCATTGGTGGGGGGGTTGGTTTGGGGGCACAGACAGCGGCCCCGGGGGGTCTGGTGCACCTGGCTCACCCCTTGCTGGGCAACAGACACCAGAACATGGAGACCCTAGGACTGCTGGGGCTGCAGCCCCTCTCTGAGTGCTGGGGGCCCTTTTGCAAGGTCAACCTCGCTTGCCCACCTCCCCATTCTCGATCTGCAGGGGAGGCCGGGCTGGAGGAGCCGAGGGAGGCAGGGCTGGATTCCACCCCGGGCAGTCGGCTCCAGGCAGGGACGGAGGCTCCATGAGCTTCAGTGAGACCCACCAGTGGGGGGCAGGGGCAGGGGGAGCATCTACTGCAAGCAGGAGGCTAAGAGGGCTGGGTGGGTGTAAGGTGCATATGTGTGTGCATACACCATGGACACACGCAGGCACACCCACCACACGCATGCACACACGCAGACACCCACCCACCATGTGCACACCCACACACACACAGACATGTCCACCACGTGCACGCACAAACACGCAGACACCCCCACCGCGTGCACGTGCAGACACGTCCACCACGTGCACGCACACGTGCGCAGACATGCCCACCACGTGCACGCACAAACATGCAGACACGCCCACCACGTGCACGTGCACACACGTGCAGACACGCCCACCGCATGCATGCACACACACGTGCAGACACACCCACCGCATGCATGCACACATACGCAGACACACCCACCATGTGCACGCAGACACGTCCACCCCGTGCATGTACACATGCACAGACGCATGCACACACAAGACATGCCCACCACATGCACGCACGCACGCACATGCAGACACACCCACTGCGTGCACGCACATACACGTGCAGACACTCCCACCGTATGCACGCGCACACGCGCAGACACACGGTGTGAGCCGGCTCCGCTCAGAGATCCTGCTGGGCTGGGTTTAGTTTCGACCCTCGCTGAGGTGACCTGTCCCATCCCCCTGTCAGGAGCGAGTGCAGGGCCCCCTGAGGGGGAGTCGCTGTTCGAGGCCTTGTCACAAACCTGTCAACACACTTGGATCCGGACCTGCAGCTTCCCTGCTATTCCTGTCCCTCCCCACCGCGCTCTGCTACCCCCAATCTGCCCCCCGCAGCTATCCCAGCCCTCCAGTGCCCCTCACACTCCACCTGCAGCCCTCTGCACCCCCCCAATGCCGCTCATTGCCACGCTGGCTCTAGGGTTACCACTGGCCGGTATCTGACCGGCCTGGCCGGGTTTTTTATGGATTTGCCAGTTGCCTGGGGAAAAAAATTAATCTGCCAGGTTTTTTTTTACGTGGGTCTGAAGATTTGCGTTATTCTCACAATACGCTGGGGTAGCGAATGGGGAAAGTTTCTGTGCCCAGCTCAGGATGCTGCGCTGTTCCGTTAAAAGTAAGAAATGGCTGGAAACGGCGAAATGAACCGGCACATCCGAATTCAGGGAATAGACTCCGTGGATTTTCTTTGGGAACGTTTTGGAACTTACACGTATTCACGTATCTAGTTAAACATCGACTCCGCGCGGTTTGGGGAAAGAGACTCCGTGCAGACGGACACAAACAAAGCAGCTTGGAGAAGCAGCCAAGTAAGAGAATGACGGTATCAGTCGTATGGATGTGTGTTCTCCTCCAGAGACACTAGAAGTGGCTGTTGAAGGGGGGTGGGGGGGCTTGAGGAGTTGCTTTGTGGTTGGGGTTGCCGTGGGCTCGTCTCGGGGGGCGGGGGTGTGCTGGTTTGTTTGCATTTCGAAGGTGGTAACTCTAGCTGGCTCTGGTTCCTTTGGCTTCCACCAGGGCGGGGGCTGCCACAGAGGGGTACAGACAGACCCTGGCTGGCGCTGGCAGGGTGCCCCCACCCCACCCCCGTAGCTCGGTTGGAGACGCAGCTTCCTCTGTGCAGAGAGCAGCACCTTGGTTTGCGTCTGTTTCCCTGTGATTCTGCACTATCATGTGATACAAAGGGGGAGCGAACGCTGCTCCCTGGGGCTGAGAGCACAGAGCCCCCGGGCCCTCCTGTCACCTACCATCCCAGCCGCTGGGCACGGGGAGCCAGGCCAGGGTGGGGGTCTTGTTGCGTTGGCGCTGCCTGGTTCCTCTGGGCCGATCCATCCTGAGCAGGACTGGGAGCGCCCGACCGGCACTGCCCCACCCAGGGCTGGTCTCCCAGGATGGCCGGAGGACACAAAGCTTCCCCATCCCCCAGAAACCCAGTGAGTGCTGAACGCCCCAGCATGCGGCTTGCAGGCCGGGGGGGCCCCGTAGGAGCCTGCCTCAGGGTCAATCCCACACTGGGGCTGGGCTCCCACCCCCAGCTCCTGCCAGTGTCCAGCGCCTGGCACATGGGACTGCTGGGGTAATCCCCACGCCCCCAGTGTCAGGGTGAGTGCACTACCAGGGGCTGGCCTTTGGTGGGGGTCAGTGTGATGAAATGGGCTGGCGTGTGAGCGAGCGTGCATGTGTGTGCGTGTGTGTCCATGCACTTGCACACACGCCCACCCTGCTGCCCTCGGCTCGGTGGAACAGCCTCCGAGCTCTTCATGGCTGCCCCAGCCTGCTGTAAGGGTGACCATATTTTCCCAAAAGGGAAATGGGACACTTCACGGGGCCGGCCCATGCCCCGCCCCCACCCCAGTGCGAGCCCCGCCCCCCACCCCCGTGCGAGCCCCACCTCCCTGCTGCCCGCCTACACACAGGGCCCAGCCCAAGGCCGCCTTTACCCGCCCCCCGCCCCACCACCACCACCCGCGCACGGCTGTCCTGGCCCAAGCCACTCTTCCTAGCCCTCCCTCCCGCGCAGGGCACATGTGGCCACTTGCCCCCTCCCCGGCACGTTCCTCTGCACCCCGTGAGGGGTCACACCCTTTTTTCGGCAAATCCGGGCATTTGTCCCGTTTTTGCTTCCCAGTGATGATCAGCTGGCGAGAGAAACGGGACAAATGCCCAGTTTGGCCAAAAAAAAGTTGGGACGGCCTGGCCAGGGCTTAGAAAAGGGACTGTCCCAGCCAAAACGGGGCGTATGGTCGCCCCACCCGCTGCGCTTTGCACCCGTTCGCAGGGGCCAGCCCCCTTCTCTGGTGAAGCAACTGCTGTCGCTCCCTAGCTCCTCTGGGCCCTGCACCCCAGTGCCAAGGGGCTGGTTGCCTGGTGGCCAGGCTCTGTTGCCCGCCCACGCCTGTGGGCACAGATACTCAAGGGAACAGCAGTGGGCTGCCACGTGTGTGAGGGTCACAGACCTGCAGGGCAGGGAGGCTGCATTCCTGGGTGCGGTCCCCCCTTCTGTCTGTGTGTGGGAAGGGCCAGGCCATGGGGCAGGATGGGGGGAGGGAGGCGGGCGGGTTCCTTGCTGCTGGAAGGGTCTCTCTGCCGTGGGAGTGACAGAGACAAGGGGAAGGGGGGTCACACTGGCCCCCTGCGGGGCCTTGGCTTCCCCTTAGTGGGTGAGCTCTGCCCTGGGTGAGCTCATGTGACAGCCGCCATCCCCTCCCCAGGGACGGCACAGCCCTCGTCAGCCTTCCCCTCGGGTACCGGAGCCCTGCTGCAGGGGCCGGGCGCTGCCTCGGGACAGGAAGGGCGGTGGCTGCAGCGTTTAGGAGCAGGGAACGCTGTCAGCATGGGCTGTGTGCGGCGGGGTAGCCCTGCCAGTCCGTGGGTACGAGAGAGACAACGGTGGGGGAGGTGGTGGCGAATGAGTGAGAGGAGGCTGGGAGCTGCACAGAGCCATAGGCTTGGAGCCGCTTGGCAGAGCCGGGTGAATGGCGGGCTCAGGGTGGCATGACGATGGGCAGCGCTTGTGGAGCTGCTAAGGAGGTGGCGGAGGGGCGCAGGAGGCAGATCCTGGGGTTAGACAGAGGGGCGGGGGATAGGCTGGGAGGCCTGGAGCTGTGGGCTAGTTACCCTTGCCGCCGTGTTTCTGTTGAACGCTGAATTTTTTATGTTCTGTAACATCCGCCTGCATCGTCTGATCCGCCTGAAAATTGGCGGAGCAGCTCAGGGGCTGCCGGGGAGTTTGTGGGGCAAATTTGGAGTCGTTTGGTCAAGGAATTCCCAAGATGCAGCCCCCACGAGTGAAAATCTCCAGCTGGACGATAGTGCTTTGTTCGTAGATTCCTAGCGGCTAAGGCCAGAAGGGAGCATTGGATCACCTAGGCTGAGCTGCGTGGCACAGGCCATCCCGGTGCATCCCGGTAGCTCTGCGTTGAGCCTAACCACTCGGGTCGGGCTAACGCATCGCCCCAAAGGCACGGTTTGGATTGGCAGAGCTGAGAGGATGGAGAAACCACCTCTTCTGAACTTGTCTAGCTGCTGGTTCTTGTTCGGCCATTCTCCGCTAGCTTACAGAGCCCGTTGGGGCTGGGTGTCTTCTCCCTGTGAAGAGACTCACGCGCCATGTCATCACCTCGCCCCTCAACCCCCTTTTTACTGAGCTCTGTCGGTCTCGCCCTGTCCGGCATTTTCTCCAGCCCGCAGCTCATTTTTGTGGCTCTTTTCTGCACCCTTAGCAATTTTTTAACATCCTTTTAAAAATGTGCTGCTCCCCAGAACCGGACACAGGACCCTGTATCAGCTTCAGTGCCATGTAGAGAGTTAAAATCCCCTGCCTGCTGCTCCTGGGTACATACGTCCACGGGCCATCTTAGCCCTTTTGGCCACAGCTTTGCTCTGGGGGCTCATGTTGAGTAGTTTGACCCCTCAATCCTCGTCAGAGTCTCTGCTCTCCAGCACACAGCCCCCCATGCTGTAGGTGTGGCCGTCAGTCCTTGGTCCTAGATGTACGAGTTTGCATTTGGCTGTGTTAAGACCCATTTAGTTTGAATGGGGCCAGCCTAGCAAGAGATCCAGACTGCTCTGTGTGACTGCCCCGGCCTTCTCATTTACGCTCCGTGAATGTCTGGGTCGTCTGCACTTTGTATCAGCGGCACTTCTGTCTTTCCTGCCAGATCACCGATGCAGATGTTGAGCAGTGCCAGGCCTGTCTCTGTAGAAACACCCTTGTTCGATGGTGAGTCTCCTCTGACAACCACTTTCTGAGCTCTGTCAGTTAGCCAGGTCTTCATCCATTTAACATGCGCTCTATCGATCCTGTGCCGTGCTCCTGGTGTGATCAGAATGTTGTGTGGTGCTCAGCCACACCTCGGTGTGCAGTACAGCCACACAGCTCGTCAGCTCATCCAAGAAGGAGATCAGGTTTGTTTGACGAGGCCTGTTTTCCATAACCCCTGCGGAATGGCCCTAAATAGGTTAAGAACGTACAAACGGCCAGACGGGGTCAGACCAAGGGTCCAGCTAGCCCAGTATCCTGTCTTCTGACAGCGGCCAGTGCCAGGTGCCCCAGAGGGAATGAACGAACAGGCAAAGTGTTCCTATTTTTATTCTTTAGCAATTGAATCCTGTATCTGGTTTTCCAGGATTGCTCTAACTGCCCGTCGGGGTATGTCGGCACTGCCATACCCCATACGGGGGTGGGGGATAGCTCAGTGGTTTGAGCATTGGCCTGCTAAACCCAGGGTTGTGAGTTCAATCCTTGAGGAGGCTACTTAGGGATCTGGGGCAAAAATCTGTCAGGGGACAGTACTTGGTCCTGCTAGTGAAGGCAGCCGTCTGGACTCGATGACCTTTCAAGGTCGTTCCAGTTCTAGGAGATTGGCATATCTCCATTTATTATTATTATTATTATTACCCCTGCGGGCGGCTGGCCGGTGCCCGCCAACTCAGCCTTGGGCTCTCCAAGTGCCGTGTAGATGTTTCGGCTCAGGCTGCAGCCTGGGATCTAGGACCCGGCGCGGTGGGAGGGTCCCAGAAGTCAGCGGTGCAGTGCAACAGCCCCGCGAGCCCCAGTCCGCCGGCACCATAGACGCCGACTTCGTGAGTGCTCCGGGGCTGGAGCACCCACGGAAAAAAATTGGTGGGTGCTCTGCACCCACCGGCAACGCCCCGCCATCCCCGGAGCTCGCGCCCAACTTACCGGAGCACCGGGTGATGTTCCGGGGCCCCGCCCCCGACGCCGGCGACATTGTGGTGGCGTCGGGGGCGGGGCCCCGTGACGTCACCGGCGTCGGGGGGCGGGGGCCCGTGACATCACCGGCGGCGGGGGGCGGGGCCCGGCGTCAGCACCCACCGACGCTGACGGAAGTCAGCGTCGCTGGCCGGCACGGGCCCGCCACGGGGGTTTTACTGCAGTGTAGACGTGCCCGGTGTTACCGGTGCCGTTTCTGAATATTGGCCCTGTGTTAGCACGCTTTGTTTTCTGGCTTTCCCCCAGGATTACAAGCCGTATTGAAAACGAACAGCAGCCCAGCTAGAGCGGGACTCAGCGGGCAGGGTCCCAGCTCCTTGTGTCTGAGCAGAGCGGGGGATGTGTTTCGGGAGGGAGGGCTGGATAGCTGGGAGCGCCCCCAGGACCTGCTGGCTCTCTGGGGGCTGGGAATACCGTTGTGCAGCGGCTGTGTTTGTACCAGCCAGTCGGTCACAGACACACACGGCTCCTGGCCGCAGCTCAGACCTGGGGAGACCCGGGGCCCCGGAATGGTTGGTCAAGGGGGACTGAGGGGAAGGACAGCCAGGGCCAGGGCCAGGGCCACTGCTGAGAGCAGGGGCGTCTGTGGCACCGCACTCAGACCCGGGCGGCTGGTCAGTAAATGTGTGTGGGGGGGCTGGGCAGCTCTGCTGGGCGAGAGAGGGTTAACCTTGCCTCGATTCCCACCCCGTGGTCAGGCCGGCCGCCGTGGGGTGGGGACGCGCTGTGCCCAGGGTCTGACCGGATGCCGTGGGATGGGGACGAGCTGGGCCCAGGGCCTGGCCGGCCGCCTGGGGTGGGGACGCGCTGGGCCCAGGGCCTGGCCGGCCGCCGTGGGGTGGGGACGCGCTGGGCCCAGGGCCTGGCCGGCCGCCGTGGGGTGGGGACGCGCTGGGCCCAGGGCCTGGCCGGCCGCCGTGGGGTGGGGACGCGCTGGGCCCAGGGCCTGGCCGGCCGCCGTGGGGTGGGGACGCGCTGGGCCCAGGGCCTGGCCGGCCGCCTTGGGGTGGGGACGCGCTGGGCCCAGGGCCTGGCCGGCCGCCGTGGGGTGGGGACGCGCTGGGCCCAGGGCCTGGCCGGCTGCCGTGGGGTGGGGACGCGCTGGGCCCAGGGCCTGGCCGGCCGCCGTGGGGTGGGGATGCGCTGGGCCCCTGGTCGGGCCGGGCGCCGTGGGTGGGAACGCGCTGGGCCCAGGGCCTGGCCGGCCGCCGTGGGGTGGTGCCAGTCTGGGGTCCCTTGTTCCAGGCTCTCTGGCCTTTCCTGGCATGACATTAACGCTCGACCTGCCCCCTCTCCCCAGGCCTGTTCGGCTCCTGCCCCTGCCCCGCGCCGACATCCTTCCTGCTGCCGCTGGCTGAGACGGGGCCATGTGGGCCCTGCTGCCGCTCCTGTGCCTGATGCCACCGGGCTCCTCGGCCACTGGGGCCCGGGCTGAGGTGCGCCAGACCCCGCCGCCTGCCGGAGCCAGCGCCAGGGCCCAGCCCCCCTCTGCTGCCCAGAGAGCCCTGCCGAAGGCCCCCCTGACAGCGTCGGAGCTGCCGGCCCGGGGCACGGACCCCGTGCTCTCCCTCAACCTGGGCCTCAACTTCAAGATCAAGGTGCGGAGCCAGGGCAGCTTCCGGCCGGCAGGTCCCAGCGCCGAGCCGGCCCTCGCGGACCTGCCCCCGGCCGACACGGTGCACCCGGTCTCCTCCGCCGGACCCGATCTGCCGCCCGGCGAGGCCCTATCCGGCTCCTCCTCCGCGCCCGGCTCGGGGTGGCTCGTGACCGGCTCCGCGGACGAGCCGTCGCCGGACGCGTCCCACGGCCCCGGGAGCTGGGGCGAAGCCGCCGCAGACTGGGATGGCTCCCCGGCCCCCCGGTTCCGCAGCAGCCCCGGGGGCCGCCCGCCGAGCACCACCCCACTGGAGCCGGAGTTCCTGGAGCCGGTGCCCACGGCCCGGCTCGCCTCGTTCCGGCCCGCGCTGGGCTCCCGGCCTGACGCGATGCTGCCCGCTGCCAGACAGCCCACCCCCGCCAGCTCGCCCCGGGGGCGCAGCCAGGGGCTGGCGTTCAAGATCAACATTGACCTGACGGCTGGGCTGGACCAGGAGGGGGACGCGCCCCCCACCCCCATCCTGCCTGCCAAGGGGGGCAAGGGCCCGGGCACCAGGTGGAAGCACCCACTGCTCCCCAGCCTGAAGGCAGGGATCTCAGAGATCGCCAGCAAGCTGGGCACCTCCGGTGAGTACCGGGAGGGGTTGGTCTGTCTGCTCTGCTCCCCACGCGGCCCCAGCCTCCCGTCCGGCCCCTGGACGTGCGCTCGCACAAGGAGCTAGGGGCACGGTGCTCGTGCCACACAGATTAATGTATTTGCAGTGTCGGGCCGTTGTGATCAGCTAGTCCGGCCTCCCGGGCACCGCAGGGCAGTGACCCGCCCCGCAACCTTTCCTGGAGTGGAGCGTTGAGCAAACCATCGCACCTGGCTTTTAAACCAAGCTGTGCATGAGGGTCTGTGTGTCTGTGAGATTGTGTGTGTGTGTGTATCGGGGGGTGCATGTGAGCTGGGGGGGGGGGTCTGTGTGTGCGCAAGGCTGTGTAGTGTGTGTATCAAGGTGTGTGTGAGGTGTGGGGGGGATCTGCGTGTGCAAGGTTGTGCTGGGTGTGTATCGGGGTGCATGTGAGGTGTGTGTGTGGGTCTGCATGTGTGCGAGATTGTGTGTGTATCGGGGGGGTTAGGGGTGTGCGTGGGTCTGTGAGATTGTGCCGTGTATTGGGGTGTGTGTGTGAGGTGTGTGTGTGTGGGTCTGTGAGATTGTGCCATGTGTGTATTGGGGGGGGGGTGCGTGTGAGGTGCGTGTGTGTGGGTCTGTGAGATTGTGCCGTGTGTGTATCGGGGGGGTGCATTTGAAGTGTGTGTGTGAGTCCGTGAGATTGTGCCATGTGTGTATTGGGGGTGTGTGTGGGGGGGGTGTGTGAGATTGTGCTGGGTGTGTATTGGGGGGTGCGTGTGAGGTGTGTGTGTGTCTGCAGGTGTGCGAGGTGTGGAGTGCGTACACACATGTGTGTGCACAGATATGATCTGTGCTCCCTGTGGCGGAACCGGCTGCAGCCGGCCCTTCCCCGGGGGTCCGAGCGCAGAAGCCCCTGCCCTGAGGAGCGATTTATTCCATCTCCGTGCTGCAGAAGGGGCTGGATTAGCATCTGGGGGGCTGGCCCCAGAGCTGGCCCCCGTGGCCCAGCCGGGCCCTGTCTGCGGGCGGGGCAGCTCGTCCCCTGCAGCCCATCCCGCCCTCGAAGGTACCCGGGGCCCCATCAGCGCCAGTCGTGGGGAGGTTGCAGTGCAGACACCTGCCCCAGACCCATCTCAAGCAGGGCAACCAAACGGCCCCAGGCAGGAGCCCCGGGGCTAGCGTGGGACTGGGGAGCCCGGCCCCTGTCAGGCGCAGGGGGATGGAGCCGGATCCTGGGGCCCAGATTCCCGATGGCCTCCCCCACCAGCTGAGCCGAGCGCCCCAAAGCCCCCCCAAGAGCACACACTGAGCCCCCTTGCTGCATGGCCACCAGCAGCCCCTGGCCACTCCCAGAGTCAGGGGCGCGTCTAGGGCTGCCAACTCCCTAATCGCACAAAACCCAACACCCTACCCCGCCCCTTCCGCGAGGCCCCGCCCCTTCTGCGAGGCCCCGCCCCCCGCTCACTACTTGTCCCCTCCCTCAGTGGCTCGCTCTCCCCCACCCTCACTCACTTTCACTGGGCTGGAGTGCGGGAGGGGGCGAGGGGTGCAGACTCTGGGGTGAAGCCAGATATGGGGGGTTCAGAGTGCAGGAGAGGGCTCCAGGCTGGGGCAGGGGCAGGGAGTTGGGGTGCAGGAGGGGGCTCCAGGCTGGGGGGTGGGACCGAGGGATTTGGAATGCGGGAGGGGGCTGTGGGTTGAGGCAGGGGTGCAGGATGGGGTGAGGGCTCTGGGGTGGGGCTGGGGATGAGGGGTTCAGGGTGTGGGAGAGGGCTCTGGGCTGGGGCAGGGGGTTGGGGTGCAGGGGGGGTGAGGGCTCTGGGCTGGGGGTGTGGGCTCTGGAGTGGGGCTGGGGATGAGGGGGTTGGGGTGCAGGAGGGGGCTCCGGGTTTGGGGGGACTGGAGCCATTTTCGTCCTTGCCCCGCTCCACGGCCCCATCCCGGAGGAGGGCACGGCCCCCATGCGGTGGGTGAGTGAGAGATGCCAGGTTAGCAGCCTCCACCTCCCTCAGAGGCAGAATGGGCAGCAGCAAGGCCGGCGGGACCCCCTCCTGGGCTCCTGGGGATCTCTGTGCCTGGCCTCTCTGCGGGGGGCACCGCGGGGGCAGGGGGAGGTCCGTGTGCCGGGGCCCCTCTGCCAGGCATGGCTCACACCCGTCTGGGCTGAATTAGAGCCAGGCCTGGCTGCAACAAGCCCCATAACCCCTCCCCTCCCCGCTGGGCACCGGCTGCTGACGGCTCCATCCCGAGCACCCCTGCGTGTGTGTGCGGGGGGGTCCCCGACCTGTCAGAGTAGAGCCGTCCCCCTTTCTGTGTGCATGTGGGGGGTCCCTGGCCCCCCAGCTGACCAGGCCTGGCCTTTACTGTCTCCCTGCAGGTTTCTTTGGCCCTACGCTGCCCCCAGACTGGCACCAGGAGAGGAGGGGGCCACAGGAGAGGAACAGCACCGGGGGCGTCTGGGACCAGCCCCAGGACACCAGCCCCTCCCCACCCCGTGCCAGCGAGCCAGGTGAGCCCCTGGGCTGACCCGCCTGTCCTGTGGGGCTGGGGCGTTCCCCAAACTAGCTCCGCCCTCCCTGAGTCCCCCCCACTGCCTGCCCCCATCACACGTGCCCGAGCAGACGCCAGGGCATCCAGAAACCCCCGGCACACACGGAAGGACACCCACCACCCAGCCCTATGCCCCCCACCCACCACGCAGAATGGGCCTCCTCGTACAGCCCATGAGACCCACACACTGATGCACCCCACCACGATACACCCCAGTGCACCCCGATACCCCAATGCTGCACTGATACACACCCCAACAAACACGCACAGCACACAGACTGGCCAGCGTGATACAGCCCTTGGTGCACACCCCAGCACTCCCCCAGGATGCCCCCGATACCCCTCGGTATACACTGGCACACATACGGCTCCAGTACAGGTAGCTGGGCCCCAGGGTGTCCTGTGCCCCTGTACCCCCATCTCCTCCTCCCCCCCCCCCCCCCGTGCCCCACGCTGCCTCATTCCCACAGCAGGAAACACATGGACTGTTAGGTCCAAACAAGGACCCGCAGCCAGGGCCAGGCCTCCCGCCTGGCTGCAGGATTCACCGGGGCTCTTTCCAGCTACAGAGCGCCCAGGGCCTTGTCCTTTCGCCTGAGCCCACGGCTCAAGCCCTTTGCCTCCTCGCCCTACGTCCCCAGCCCCGGGGGCACGATGCTGAGAGCAGGGGGTGCAAAGGGCTAACGCTGCCAAGGCTGGACTCTGCTCAGGGGCTGAGCTGCCCTGAAGCCCCCAGCCAGGGCGCGGTGCAGGTCTGGGGCGAGTCCCGGAGCTGGGGGGCGAGTCCCGGGGCGTGAGCAGGTTCCTCGTGGACTCAGCCCTGCCTGGCTTTGCACAGAGCTAGGTGCTATCTCGGCATTTCCCTGACCATGGGGGAGGGGAGGTCAGACCTTTGCCCAGGAGCCGGCTCAACAGGTCTGGGGGTGGGGGGGCTGCAGGGGGCCTACAGCCGGTGGGGTCAGGGGTGTTACACAAGGCCCAGGTACACGTGGGGATATTTTTGCCTGCCTCTGTAGCCTGTGTGGGGTTCCCAGCAGTGCAGGGGCGGGCCGGTGGGGCTGGTCCGGGGGGCGGGGTGGGGGGAGTGAGGCACAGGGGGACTGGCTGGGGTGCTGCTCCGGGCTGGGCTGGCACTTGGAACCGGGCGCCCGAACTGCCCCTGCTGGGCGGCTGCTGGATCCGGAGCCCGGGTAGAGGAATGCAGTTGGGTCTGCAAACCTGCCGCGTTGGAGGGGCCCCGCGCTGTGACCAGGGCCTCTTGATAAGCCGGCTCCTATTGCCAGTTGCTGGAGAAGCTGGTCTGACAAGGCCAGGGAGAGAACCCTGGTGTCCTGGCCAGCCCCCCGCCTAGGGGGCCGTCCCAGGCCACTGCTGAGTGCAGAGGGATCAGCCCCCCCTGTGCAGCGTGAAACCCAGCACGGCTCAGAGCAGGGAGGGGCGGGGAGGGATTTGGGAGGGTCAGGCACCCTGCCCGCCCCGGGGCAGCTCCTGGCCGCACACCCTTTGCTGCCAGCCCCTGGGGAGCTTTCCATGACTGGATCTAGCAGCAGCGGGAAAGTCACCGGGGCCAGGCCGGGCCGGGCTGGGCTGAGCCAGGCTGGCTGGAACCGTTCTGCCTCTGGAGGGTTGTGCAATGAAGTGTGGTCCGAACACACAGACTACGCTCCCCTGCTCCCCGGCCCTGTCCTGCTGCCCTCAGCCCCTCCTATCCTCACTGTCTCCTTCAGCCCCCTAACCCCACTCCACTCCCCCCGTCCCCTCTCCTGTTCCCCACAGAGCCTCTTCCTGCCCCAACCCCCTTCCCGTACTCCCCGCTGGCCTGCGATCTGGCGATAGCCGTCGGTTGGACCCGGAGAAGCTGCGCCCCTGAAGGTCACTCGGCCCCGTGCCGGCTCCCTGCGGAGGGCCGGGGCTGCCTGTCACATCCCGTGGGGAAATGGAGTGAGAGCTGCCATCCCCTGCGTGCCCAGGCTGACGGGTGCCAGGCAGCATTAGCCTCCACCAGGCATGCTCCCTTCCAGGTGCGGGCAGGCGGGTGCAGCGGCGCCCCGGGCGCAGCGAGCAGAGAAATGCTCGGTGGCAGCCCGTCAGCCCAGGTAAGAGTCGCCTGCTGGAGGTGACGGATGGATCTGGACAGCGGGGAGGACAGCCGCTCTGCCGGCGACAGGCCCGTCACCTCTGCAGTCACACCGTGTCCCTGGCTCAGCCTCCCGGGAAGGGCAGCGCAGCCGGGCAGAGACGACCTCCTGCTGGTCTGGCATGGCGTGGGGATCCCTGCTGCCGCTGCTCCTTCCATCCTCCCCTGCCTGGCACCGCCACCCTCTGATTTCCAGCCCCCGCCGTGGCTGCCTGCTCCCCAATCTCGGGTGGGAGCGGGCGAGTGCCTCTCCCCCCGCCGGTATCCCCACTCCGGTGGGCTCGGCTCAGCCAGCCCCTCTGCTAGCCGGCCCGACCACGGGGCGCGGGTACCCCGCAGGAGCCCCCCGCCGCGGGAAGGCAGCCCGTGCCCGTGCACCCGTGGGCGATTCGGGACTGCTGCTCGCTGCAGGGGGCCGCGTTCCACCCGCCACTCCCGTGCTCTGTGACGTCACAGGCTGCTGCTGGGCGACCCTGGAACCCGGGGCCGGGGTTTGGAATCCCGCCGAGGAGTCGGCCGGAGCAGCCGGGGAGAGATGGACGTCACCGCCAAGCCCCATATCCCCCCCGCCATGGCCCTGTATGCCGAGAAGCACGGCGTCTTCCAGCTGATGCAAAGCCTGGTGGAGGCGCTGCTCGTCCACCAGCCCGAGGACCCCGTCTCCTTCATGATAGACCACCTGAAGCAGGACAGCGACCAGGTGCCCAGGGTGCTTGTGCTGGGCCCCCCGGCCGCTGGGAAAACCACCATTGCCATGTGGCTCTGCAAGCACCTCCACGCCCCGTACCTCAGCCTGCAGAAGCTGCTGGCCAACAAGACGCTGGTGCTGGCCAAGGAGGCACAGGGCTACCAGCAGCGGCAGGAGCAGATCCCCGACGAGCTCTGGGTCGGCCTGCTCCAGGACCGCCTCTCGGACGTGGACTGCATCAGGGAGGGCTGGGTCCTGGACGGGTTCCCCCAGACCCGCGAGCAGGCCTTGCTGCTGCAGACCGCCGGCATCGCGCCGCGGCACGTGGTGGTGCTCTACGCGCCCGACACCGTGCTGGTGGAGAGGAACCTGGGCAAGCGGCTGGACCCCGTCAGCACGGAGGTGTACCACACCACCTTCGACTGGCCGACCGACCCCACGGTGGAGCAGCGCCTGGTGCGGCCCGACAGCTGCTCGGAGCAGGCCACGGCCAGGCAGTTGCTGGAATATCACCGCAACATCCAGGGCATCTTCCAGGCCTACCGGGGGAACCTCCGGACCGTCAACGCCGACCAGCCCTGCGCCGACGTCTTCTCCCAGGTGCTGACGTTCGTGGAGAGCCAGCCCTGCTCGGCTGCCCCCTTCACCCCCCGGGTCCTGCTCTGCGGGCCCCCTGGCAGCGGGAAGAGCCTGCAGGCCGCCCTGCTGGCCCAGAAATACGGCCTGGCCAACGTGGACTGCGGGCAGCTGCTGAGGGAGGCCGTGGCGGAGAAGTCGAAGCTCGGGGAGCTCATCAAACCGTATTTCGAGAGCGGCTGCCCAGTGGCGGACAACCTGGTCCTGAAGGTGTTGCGGGAGCGGCTGGGCAGGCTGGACTGCACGTCCTTCGGCTGGGTGCTTCACGGCTTCCCCCACGACGCCGACCAGGCCGACCTGCTGGGCAGCACCGGCTTCGTCCCCAACCGGGTCGTCTTCCTCACCCTGCCCGTGGACGCCGTCCTGGAGCGGGTCTCTCAGCGGGCCACGGACCCCGTCACGGGCGAGCGCTACCACCACCTCTACAAGCCGGCCCCGAGCCTGGCACTGCACCGGCGCCTGCGGCAGAACCCCCAGGACGCGGCGGAAAAGCTGGAGCTCCGGGTGGATCTGTACGGCCGGCACGCCGCGGACCTGGAGGAGTTCTACGAGGATGCCGTCTACGTCAACGCCGACCAGGACCCCTACACTGTCTTCGAGTCCATCGAGAGCCGCCTCATCCGGCCTCTGCCCCTCCGCGCCGTCTAGCGGCTGCCGGGCAGGGAAATAGAGTTTGCTTCCAGAATGGGATTTGGGGTCATCTTCTTTAACAGTGCCAGGTGTTTGGGGGGGGGAAGTAACCCCCCCCGGGGCTCCCCTAGCCCCCACCTCCCTGCCCAGCCCCCAGCCCAGCTAAATAACCAGGGTAAAATATCGAATGGCTTCCCGGTGGTGTCAATGAGGAGCCAGCAGCGCCCAGCCAACTCTCCAAGCCATTGGCTTGGGACCCTCTGCCACGCAGTCCCTCTTTCCTGGCCTCCTTCCCTCTTCCCCCCACCCTCAATTTTGACGCCCCTGCAAGTTTGCTGATCCTGGCCTCTCGGCCGTGAGAGCAAAGGGTCCCTGTTGCCTTGGGGGGTCTCTGGAGAAGGTGCTGGACCCCGGGGGCTCTCTTTGGGGAAAGTTGCCCAATGTTCTCTTATGAGGCTTCTCCCAGGTTGTCTGGTGAGAGCTTCCCGGGCCAGGGGGCACGAGGGGACCCTCCGGAGCTTTGAGAAGCTGGGTTGGAGGAAGTTCTGCTCATCCCAGGCCAGGGGTGGAGAGGGGCCCTTCCCCTCTGCAGGGGGAGGCGGGAGTCTTGGTAGAGTGGAGCGGTGCCCACTTGGTGGGGGGAAGCCTTTGGAAAGCCTGGCACCGGTTTGGGTGGGGGCTGCCCACAGAGGGCTGGCTGGGAAGGGTCTTGTCCACGTTGGCCGTTGTCACCCCCAGGGGTCCGCTGGGGTCTCTGCTGACTCCAGTGCTCGTGGTTTCGGAGGAGGGGGTGTTTCTCTGCCGGGAAACGTGCTCAGAGTTCCAGGCTCGACTTCGAAGAGCCCCGAGCAAAGCGCTGGGGGCGCCGGCTCCCTGGTGCGCGTGTCGCTGTGCCCGCCGGAGGTGCTCGCGCGCTCGTCCTCGCTGGGTCTCTGCCCTGTTCTGCTCTCCTGGCCCTTGTGGCTCCCATTTGACTTCGAGGAGCCTTTCTCCTCGACCGCGTTACAACGGACATGTCTCTGCTGCCCCCCATCCCGCAGACTGACCCCCTCTGACGCCCCGGGGTGCTGAGTGTGGACTGGTTGGGCTCTGCGCTGCCTTCGCCTCCCCGAGGCAGCTGCTCCAGGCAGGTTTGCAGAAGGGCCTTGGTGTCCGGGCACAGGGAAGCCCGGCAGGAGAAACGCGGCTCAGGACTGCCGGCTCCGGGCAGCAGCCAGGGCCGGATGAACTTATTGCAGGCCCGGCGCCAAACATATTTGTGGGCCCCCCTGGGGCAAGGCGCAGTGGGCCAGGCTGGCGAGTCTCCAGAGTGAAGGGCAGGCTGGAAGCAATGAGGCACAGCGCAGCAGGGGGGCCCTGTTTACAAACCTGCAGCTGCCAGACGCACCCTGGCCTGCCCAGCCCTGTGCTGCCAGCCCCTTCCCCTGGAGGGCGGGCCCGCACCACAGCGCCCCCCTGCCCGGTGCCCCACCCTTACGCCCAGAGACCTCCCACCGCAGCTGCACAGCGCCAGCGCCGGGGCTGGGTGGAGAAACAGAGGGGCCGTCGCCCAAGCACCCCTGCTCAGAGCGCCGCTCGGCCAGCCCTGCCGCGGGCGCGGCTGCCTCCCTCCGTCACGGAGCCGTTCCCTGGCCCGGCACCCAGCCTGCTGCCACCCTGACACACACCCAGCGTCTATCCAGCCCTATTGGTGCATATGTAATGGGGGCCTTGCCCCTGGAGCGCCCCCTGGCGGGGCAGCGCTGCAATTACATCCCTGCCTCAGTTTCCCCTAGTGAGCTTTTAATAAGTCCTATGAGGCTTATGTATATTAAACAGCGCCCCTTCCGGGCTCCAGCTTATTTCACCAATGGTGGCACATTACCCAAATCGGCCTCCACCCCAGCCACCTGGCTGGAGGGGCCGGGGGTGAGTTGTGAGGTCAAACCGCGCCGGCCCTTCCACCAAACGGCATCGAATTCCTCGGCTCTGGGGCTGCAGCTGCTCCCGCCGTCGGGACCAGATTCCACTGGGCCTGGGCCCTGACAGCTCCTCCCTCCCCCAGCCTCTGCCCCCTCGCTGCATCTTCCCCGGTTTCCTTTCCTGGGGCGTCCCCTTCCCAGCACCCCGAGGAGCTCTGCCCAGGAGCCTCTGTTCCGCAGGGGGACCCCGCCGGGAGGAGCTCCATAGCCAGCCCCCCCACGTTTCCTCCCTGTACCGGAGCCCGCATGGGGCTGCCAGGTTGCCCAGGGGGGATCTGGCTGGTCGCTCTCTTTAGCAGAGCCTGTCGCAGGGTGGCTGAGAGCCGAGGGCCCCCAGGATACCAGGGCGGTAGCTCCATGCAGGGGGGTGGGGCTGCCATGCAGCTGGGTCCGGCGGGGCCCCGACTGATGATAATACTGAGCCCGCCCTGGGACCGGTCTCATGGACAGAGGGCTGGAGAGGGGCAGGTCCCACCGACTCAGCGGCACGGCCAGGCATAGCTCTCCAGACCCCTGGGCCTGAGCTCTGCCCCCCGGGCCATGGCGCTAGCCGGGCACACGGCCGCCCCGAGGCCAGGCTGCGCCGGCGGCAGGTGGCTGCCCAGCCCTGACAGCGGCGTGGCCAGAGGGCCAGCCAGCCGGCTCCGCGGCAAATTCCTCTGCGGTGATGCAAACGTGCGGGCGGATGGAGAGATGCCAGAACTAATCTGGCGGAGAGGAGGCTGCAAAGGCACTGGGGGCTGATCCGAACCGGGCTAAAGCCCCGGATTAGACCCGGAGGGATAAACAAAGCGGGGTGCAGGGCGGGCCACGATCCCCTGCACTGCCGGAGCCCTGCCCCCGAGGGGGGCCGTCGAGGAGGGGGAAGCAGGGCTGGGCTGAGCTCCGGGGGGCGCCTCGGTCAGCCCCAGTTCAGCCCGCTGGGGGGTGTCGGCATTGGGGCAATCGCTGATTGGCATCTGTCCCGCCGCTTCCTGCCAGGCCCCATGGAGCCTTTGTGCCCCTCTGGGGCCGGCCATTGTGTGAGCCGCTGTGTTTGGAGAAGCCCCCGGCTGTGCAAACAGCCGGAGAGGCAGCCCCCGGCCCAGGCCATTGTGCTGCCAACAATGCTCCCGAGCCCCGCCAGCCTCCCCTCCCCCACGCCAGCGCCCACGGGGCCGGCCAGCGGGTGCTGGGCTTGCTGCCAAGCCGAGGCTTTTCTCTGCCCCCGGGCACGGGGGGGAGGCCCCTGGGATGTGCCCATGGATCACTGCACCCTGCGTTCGCCTGGGTGGTCTCCGGACCGTGCCCAGACCCAGGCTGACACTGCTTGTCCTCCCTGCCCGTCTTAGCTCTCGCCCTGGTCACTCTCTTGCCTGGAGCGCCCAGGGCAGGTGGCCGCTCCCAGCAGGGAGAAAGGGGGCACCCGGCTCTCGCAGCGGGGTTGGGGGGTGCAAAGCCGCGCCCCCTCCTGCTTGGGGATGGACTGAGGAGCCCTGGTGCTCTCTGCGGCCTTGGAGCGAGCTTGGGGTTCCCTGGGGTCCCCCCTCCAGCGCCACGTGCCACCCTGTGCATGGCGGGCATCTGTCCCTGCTGGGCTGGCACAGCGGCATGGGTGGCTCTGCACCGGGCGTCTGCCTGAGGTGACAGTCAGCACCGCGGGGTCACAGGGGGCTCAGCCAGCCGGCTCCCCACAAGCAGCGAGCAGCCCGGCACGTTCTGTCAGCGGCCCCAGGCCCCCGGATTAGGGGCTGTTGCTTTCATGTGTTATCTCCAGACCAGAGAGTCCCTGGCTGGCTGCTCTCCAGACGCAGGCGCAGATCACGCAGGGATGTGTGCATGGCCGTGTGCTCTGCAGCCATGCGGGGGGCGGGGGGGATGTTTGCACGGCCTGACCTGAGCGCCTGAATGCAGCAGTTGCCACGCCCTGGTCTGGGGCCTTTTCACTGAGGCCTGTCTGTGTTTCAAAGCCCCCCCTCTGCCCTCCCTCCCCCGTGGGCACAGGGGCACATAGTCACGCACAAAGCTGTGTCTGCACATGGGTTTTGTGAGTGTCTCAAGTGGGAGCGTCTCCCGGATGATGGTACATTAGCATGCGCGTGTGTGTATGTGTGCACTGGGACACGTGTGTGCTGTGTGTGTGTGTGTGTGTGTATATGTGTGCACACTGGGGCATGGGGGGGGTGCGTTCTGGGGCCAGCGCATGCTCTGTGTATGTGCATGTGTGTGCACGTGCGGCCAGTGCGGTGCATGCTCTGTGTGTGTGCATGTGTGCGCACTCTGGGGCTGGTGCACGCTCTGTGTGTGTGTGTGCGTGCTCTGGGGCTGGTGTGTTCTCTGTGTGTGTGTGCGCGCTCTGGGGCTGGTGTGTTCTGTGTGTGTGTGTGTGTGCTCTGGGGCTGGTGTGTTCTGTGTGTGTGTGTGTGCTCTGGGGCTGGTGTGTTCTGTGTGTGTGTGTGTGTGCGCGCTCTGGGGCTGGTGTGTTCTGTGTGTATGTGTGTGCGCTCTGGGGCTGGTGTGTTCTGTGTGTATGTGTGTGCGCGCGCTCTGGGGCTGGTGCGAGCTGTGTGTGTGTGTGTGTGTGAGCGCTCTGGGGCTGGTGTGTTCTGTGTGTGTGTGTGTGTGTGTGCGCGCTCTGGGGCTGGTGCGAGCTGTGTGTGTGTGCGCTCTGGGGCTGGTGCGAGCTCTGTGTGTGTGTGTGTGTGTGTGTGTGTGTGTGCGCGCGCTCTGGGGCTGGTGCGAGTTGTGTGGGTGGCGGAGAGGCAGGGCAGCCTGTTTCCATCACCCCCCCCTTGCCTCTGGTGCCCCCCTCGTGTTCCCCCAGTGGCCAGGCCCCAGGCGCTGCCCCGCTCCAGGGGGCACCGGGATTGTGCGAATGGCGGGTCCCCTGACCCCACAGAGGCAGGAGGGGGTGGGCTTTGTGGGCGTCACCGCGGCGATGGCAGGCCACGAAGACCGGCGTTCCCTGCCGGCGCTGGGCCCTGGCGCTGGCTCCGCCCCCTGCTAACGGCCTCTCCGTCTCCTTCGTCCCCAGGCCCGGACCCTGGCAGGCACGGCCCCTCTCCCGGCACCGAGGGGGCGCTGGCCGCCTGGCCCAGGTGCCCGCCGGAGAAGCCAGAGGAGTGCGGCTCCCCCAGCCCTGAGCCCGAGGCCCCCCCGGCGCCACGCCTGCTGCCCTCCCCGCCCCTCTTCGTCACGCTGCACGCGGACTGGAACACGGCCATGGCCGACTGGGGCCTGGCCTGGGAAGCCCACGTCTACGGGGCCGGCTCCCTCTTCAGCCTGCTGGCCCTGCTCGCCCTGCTGAGCCTGGCCTGCCTCCCCTTCCGCTGCCCGGCCGGCTGCAGCTTCCTGGCCGCCCTCGACCTGCTGCTGCTGGCGGCCGGCGCCGCCCGGGCCTTCCCGCTCTTCTACGACGCCTACGGGCAGCAGGAGCGGCTGCCGGCCTTCGCCGCGCTGCTGCTGCACGACCTGCCCTTCCCCTGCCTCTCCTCTGCCCTGGCCGTGGCCTTCCTGCTGCTCTCCAGCCGCTCCCGCCTCAAGCTCTCGCGCGCCCGCTTCCGCCACCCCGGCTGCCTGGCCGCCCTGGTGCTGCTGCACTTCTCCATGGCCGTGGGCGCCGTCCTGGCCGCCGACGTGCTGCGGCAGTTCCCCTTCCTGCTGCTGGTCTCGCGGGGGGCCTTCGCCCTGCTGGCCGCCCTCCTCTCCCTCGCCTTCCTGGCCTTTTACTGCCTGGGGCGGGCGGACGCCGCGCCCGTCTACCACCTCCAGCGCTCCACGCCGCCCACCGAGCGCCTCGGCCGCTGCCCCTTCGCCGACGCCGGCGACTGGAGCCGGGCCGCACGCATGACCCTGCTGGCCGCCTGCTGCGCCCTGCTGAGCGCCGCGCTGCAGGCCTATGCCATCCTCCACGCCCTGGGCTACGGCCTGCCGCCGGGCTTCTTCGGGCCCTGGCCCTGGTGGGCGCTGCAACTGGGCTGCCGGCTCGGCGAGGTGGGCACCGGGCTGCCCCTGGCCCTGGTGGGCCTGTACCCCGTGTTCTGCTCCCACCAGCCCCCCTGCGTGCCCTGCTGGGGCGGGCTCTTCCGCGGCCCCGTCAAGGCCCCCGTCCTGCCCAACAGCTGCCAGTGGGCCGGCGCGCCGCACGAGAAGCTGGTGACGTGCGACACCATCGCCCGCAGCGACACCGAGTTCCTGCCGCTCTACGCCCTGGCCGGGAGCAGCCTGAGTGCGGCCGGGACCGCCGGTTACCGCGGCGCCCAGAGTCCGGGGGCGGCCAGGGCCTTGGCGACGCGCCTCAAGGGCGGCTATGGCTCGACGGCCTCCTCCCTCGCCAGCGTGGCCACGGACGGTGACCCCACCGCCGACTTCCGGCCCCCGTCGCCCATCAACCTGCGGCGCAGCATCGACGAGGCCCTGTTCAGCGAGGCCCTCATCCCTGGCAGCCTCTTCCAACCCGCCGGCGCCCTCGCCAGCTCCAACCCCCTGGCGCTCAGCCTGCAAGAGGGCCAGGGGCTCCGGGAGACGCCAGCCAGCCGCGGCCTGTACCGGACTTCCTCCTGCGTGGAGCTGGGGGCGGCCCTGCTCCCGGGAGGGGATGGGGAAGCGTCCCCGGAGGCCAGCGGGCCTGACACCGCCCTCTGCTCGCCGGGCACGTGGAGGGGCAGCCACTGCTGCTCCGGCTCCCCCGACGCACTCTCCCTGGACGGCTCCTCCCTGGCCCTGTGCCCCAGCCCGGAGCACACCGCCTCCGCGTCTCCCTTGGCCTATGAGCCGAAGCTGCCCCGGGGCCAGGGCGAGAGCAGCCCCCGCCGGTCCCCCCCGCCGCCCGGGGGGCCGTACCTGCCCCTGGCCCAGCCCTCCCAGGAGTCCTTGGACTCGCTGCTCCTGCAGCCGCCGGCGGGCGACGCGGCTCGGCTGCAGGAGGAGTTCATGGACGTGTGCCGGCAGATCGACGCGCTCAGCGTCAGCAGCGACACCATCGACCTGTAGGGAGGGGCCGCCCTGGGCCCCGCGGCTGCCACCTTCCCGGGGGGCCAGGGCGGCCCTGAAACCCACATCTCCCCCCATGGTGCTAGGCGGGACAGGCCCTTCCCGCCTCTGGAGGGGGGGCCCCTCTGGTCAGAGCCAATGCATGGCCCGTGCACACCCGCAGAGGGGGCTCACCCCACACCAGCGTCCCGGGGGTCCAGGCCCCCCCCCACACCCCCAGTGCCCCCGCACTGCACTGCCCCTGTGTCCTCCCCCCCAGCCCGAGGGGGGAGCCAGGGGCCGGCCATAGGGGCCTGCAGCTCTGTGGCGAGGAGAGGGCGTTCCCTGCTGGGGGAGAAAAGGGACTGCGGGCTCCCAACAGCCTGGCCCCACAGCTGCTTGGAAAGGGGGCCCGGCTCTCGCCCTGGCTCCCTGGAAGTGGCTTAGTGTCTATTAGAGATGCCCCCTGCCCGCCCCCCCTACGCCTGCTGCCCAACGCCCTCCTCCCCCACTCCCTCCCAGCCCCATGTGTGGCGGGGTCCTGGGCCCAGACCTTGACCCCTGTATTAGCAATGAGGTAGGCTCGTGGTTTGTGCTCCAGACTCCCAAGCCCCTAGCGGCGCTGACCGGCCCCCGGGCGCGGGGACCATGGGTGCCGGAGACTCCTCCCCCCTTTGCATCAATAAAGTATTTTATCAACAGGAGCAGCTGGGTTCCTTGTCGGGCACGAGCAGGGGGGGTTATATAGGTAAACCATGCGGCCTCTGGCCCTGGGCAGAGCCAGCCATGGGGGTGGGGGCTGTGCCCACCCTGCCAGCCCTGGGCACAGCCAGCCATGGGGGTGGGGGCTGTGCCCACTCTGCCAGCCCTGGGCAGAGCCAGCCATGGGGGTGGGGGCTGTGCCCACTCTGCCAGCCCTGGGCAGAGCCAGCCATGGGGGTGGGGGCTGTGCCCACCCTGCCAGCCCTGGGCAGAGCCAGCCATGGGGGTGGGGGCTGTGCCCACCCTGCCAGCCCTGGGCACAGCCAGCCATGGGGGTGGGGGCTGTGCCCACCCTGCCAGCCCTGGGCAGAGCCAGCCATGGGGGTGGGGGCTGTGCCCACCCTGCCAGCCCTGGGCACAGCCAGCCATGGGGGTGGGGGCTGTGCCCACCCTGCCAGCCCTGGGCAGAGCCAGCCATGGGGGTGGGGGCTGTGCCCACCCTGCCAGCCCTGGGCACAGCCAGCCATGGGGGTGGGGGCTGTGCCCACCCTGCCAGCCCTGGGCACAGCCAGCCATAGGGGTGGGGGCTGTGCCCACCCTGCCAGCCCTGGGCACAGCCAGCCATGGGGGTGGGGGCTGTGCCCACCCTGCCAGCCCTGGGCACAGCCAGCCATGGGGGTGGGGGCTGTGCCCACCCTGCCAGCCCTGGGGCACAGCCAGCCACGGGGGGGTGCCCCGTGCCCCACCCCAACGTGGGGACCCCTCGGTTCGGAGCCCTGCAGTGAGCGTTGGGAGCCCAGAACCCCCCGTGGGGTACTGCAGAGCCCCGTCCCCGTCCGGCTGAGTGTGTCTGAGTGAAACCCGAGTGCAGCCAGGGAGAACGGGCGCCCCTGGGGTTCATTATTAGGCCATCGTCAGGCGCCGCCCATCACCGGAGCGCCTAATGGAGCCCCTCGGTGCACGGTGCTGGGCGGGCAGGGAACGGAGCTGGCCCAGGGACCTCGTCAGAATGCCGTGGGCTGGGGATTGGCACAGGACGCTGGCCCAATGCGCCGGGCCAGGCCCGTGGCAGGCGGCAGGTGTCGCTCCCCTGAAGCCAGCGGAGGACGGACCCATAGCCACCCTCCAGCCTGCCCCAGCAGGGCCCTGCCAGCCCCACACCGCCCAGCCGGGAGGTGCTTCTTGGGCAACCTTTGGAGCAGTGTGGAGACCCTGCAGCCCCCTACTCGTCCGCCCCCATGCTCCCCTGGGCTGCCAGCAGGAAGGGGGGGCTCCCCAGGCCCCGTAAGCACCCAGCTGTGCCGTCACCCCCCTCCCACTCAGCGACCAGGGGCGGCAGGGCCAGCAGCTGTCATGGGGGCTCCTGGGGACAAGGCTGGGCTCCAGCAGGGGGGGCTGGGAGAGGCGGGGCGCAGCAGCCCTGGGTGGCAGCTGCGGGCAAATGCCGCTGCCTTTGCAGATCCAGGGTGACACGGGGGGGGGGGGCAGGGTGCCCCGGGAGCTGCCCAGCCCTTGGCCACGCTGGCTAGCCGGCCCCGTCGCTGGCACAGCCGAGTGCCCACGTGCGGCAGCGCAAGGAGAGGAACACGCAGGGCGAGGGTGCCCACCCCATCCCGCCGCTGTCGGAGACGGGACACTGGGCTAGCCGGGCCGTGGTCTGACCCAGCACGGCCGCTCTTACGTCCTCCCACGGCACCGAGGAGTTTTTCCGCAGCAAAGGCAGGCCGGGGGGGAGGGAGGCGAGCCCCCGGCAGGCCCTGGGCCAGGCCCCTGGGCCGTTTAGCAGGGCTCAGCCACGGCCAATACGCTGGGTGCAGAGTGCGAAATGCCCTTCGCTCCCCTGCACGGGGGGTTGCAGCTGTGCCTCCGGGCTGAGCGATGCTGCTGGGACTAGCGAGGAAACACGGAGCAAACGAGCTCTGTGCGGCTGGGAAGGTCAGCAGTGAATTGCCTGGCAGCGCGTTAGTATTCCTGGCCTGGAAATTCTGCTGCGCTTTCCCTTTCGGCCTGGGACCCAGGGACTCGCTCGTGCTGCAAGTGACAAGCTCAGGGGTCCGACTGGATCCCGACCGCTGCCAATGCGCCCTGCTGCTGCTTTAATTACCCGGACGGTGCGGTGATGGGCAACCTCCCACTGCCCAGCCCTGCCCTGGCTCTGCCAATACCCAGCCCCCGGTGCACTGCCCAGCCCTGCCCTGGCTCTGCCAATACCCAGCCCCCGGTGCACTGCCCAGCCCTGCCCTGGCTCTGCCAATACCCAGCCCCCGGTGCACTGCCCAGCCCTGCCCTGGCTCTGCCAATACCCAGCCCCACAGCACAGCCCCCGGTGCACTGCCCAGCCCTGCCCTGGCTCTGCCAATACCCAGCCCCCGGTGCACTGCCCAGCCCTGCCCTGGCTCTGCCAATACACAGCCCCACAGCACAGCCCCCGGTGCACTGCCCAGCCCTGCCCTGGCTCTGCCAATACCCAGCCCCACAGCACAGCCCCCGGTGCACTGCCCAGCCCTGCCCTGGCTCTGCCAATACCCAGCCCCACAGCACAGCCCCCGGTGCACTGCCCAGCCCTGCCCTGGCTCTGCCAATACCCAGCCCCACAGCACAGCCCCCGGTGCACTGCCCAGCCCTGCCCTGGCTCTGCCAATACCCAGCCCCACAGCACAGCCCCCGGTGCACTGCCCAGCCCTGCCCTGGCTCTGCCAATACCCAGCCCCCGGTGCACTGCCCAGCCCTGCCCTGGCTCTGCCAATACCCAGCCCCACAGCACAGCCCCCGGTGCACTGCCCAGCCCTGCCCTGGCTCTGCCAATACCCAGCCCCACAGCACAGCCCCCGGTGCACTGCCCAGCCCTGCCCTGGCTCTGCCAATACCCAGCCCCCGGTGCACTGCCCAGCCCTGCCCTGGCTCTGCCAATACCCAGCCCCCGGTGCACTGCCCAGCCCTGGCTAAGAGAGACAAGCAGCCCCCAAACATCACTGCGACACCCTGTGGTCCCTGGGTCTCCATCCAGGGACAGACCCAGCCAAAAGCTCCATCCAGAGCCAGCCCCTGATCCTGGAGCCAGACCAGCGGAGACAGCCTGGGGCAGCCCCCCACCCTGCTGCTCAGACAGCAGGCTCACCCAGGCACAGCACTGAGCCAAGACCCCAAAGGGTGAGACATACCCCAGAGATGGCACCAAAATCCCCTCCCCGGCCCCATCCCCGGCTATAGGCTGAAATCAGCTACCACTAGGGGGAGCCACATGCTGCACGTTTGCAGGGTCCAGCATTTTGAAATCAAGGAAATGGGCACAGCGAGAAAGGGAGAAATGATGGGACGGGCGTGTGTGTGGGGATGGAAGGAGGGATGGTTGGTGTGGATGGGGATGGAAGGAGGGATGTGGGTGTTTATGGGATGATGGGGGTGTATGGTGGATGGATGGATGCTGGGTGTGGATGGAGGAGGATGGAGGGATGATCCGTGGGGAGGGAGGGAGGGACGATGGGATGGGTGGATGGATGGATGCTGGGTGTGGATGGAGGAGGATGGAGGGATGATCCGTGGGGAGGGAGGGACAATGGGATGGGTGGATGGATGGATGCTGGGTGTAGATGGAGGAGGATGGAGGGATGATCCGTGGGGAGGGAGGGAGGGACGATGGGATGGGTGGATGGATGGATGCTGGGTGTAGATGGAGGAGGATGGAGGGATGATCCGTGGGGAGGGAGGGACGATGGGATGGGTGGATGGATGGATGCTGGGTGTGGATGGAGGAGGATGGAGGGATGATCCATGGGGAGGGAGGGAGGGACGATGGGATGGGTGGATGGATGGATGCTGGGTGTGGATGGAGGAGGATGGAGGGATGATCCGTGGGGAGGGAGGGAGGGACGATGGGATGGGTGGATGGATGGATGCTGGGTGTGGATGGAGGAGGATGGAGGGATGATCCGTGGGGAGGGAGGGACGATGGGATGGGTGGATGGATGGATGCTGGGTGTGGATGGAGGAGGATGGAGGGATGATCCGTGGGGAGGGAGGGAGGGACGATGGGATGGGTGGATGGATGGATGCTGGGTGTGGATGGAGGAGGATGGAGGGATGATCCGTGGGGAGGGAGGGAGGGACGATGGGATGGGTGGATGGATGGATGCTGGGTGTGGATGGAGGAGGATGGAGGGATGATCCGTGGGGAGGGAGGGACGATGGGATGGGTGGATGGATGGATGCTGGGTGTGGATGGAGGAGGATGGAGGGATGATCCGTGGGGAGGGAGGGAGGGACGATGGGATGGGTGGATGGATGGATGCTGGGTGTGGATGGAGGAGGATGGAGGGATGATCCGTGGGGAGGGAGGAAGGGATGATGGGATGGGTGGATGGATGGATGCTGGGTGTGGATGGAGGAGGATGGAGGGATGATCCGTGGGGAGGGAGGGAGGGACGATGGGATGGGTGGATGGATGGATGCTGGGTGTGGATGGAGGAGGATGGAGGGATGATCCGTGGGGAGGGAGGGACAATGGGATGGGTGGATGGATGGATGCTGGGTGTAGATGGAGGAGGATGGAGGGATGATCCGTGGGGAGGGAGGGAGGGACGATGGGATGGGTGGATGGATGGATGCTGGGTGTAGATGGAGGAGGATGGAGGGATGATCCGTGGGGAGGGAGGGACGATGGGATGGGTGGATGGATGGATGCTGGGTGTGGATGGAGGAGGATGGAGGGATGATCCATGGGGAGGGAGGGAGGGACGATGGGATGGGTGGATGGATGGATGCTGGGTGTGGATGGAGGAGGATGGAGGGATGATCCGTGGGGAGGGAGGGAGGGACGATGGGATGGGTGGATGGATGGATGCTGGGTGTGGATGGAGGAGGATGGAGGGATGATCCGTGGGGAGGGAGGGACGATGGGATGGGTGGATGGATGGATGCTGGGTGTGGATGGAGGAGGATGGAGGGATGATCCGTGGGGAGGGAGGGAGGGACGATGGGATGGGTGGATGGATGGATGCTGGGTGTGGATGGAGGAGGATGGAGGGATGATCCGTGGGGAGGGAGGGAGGGACGATGGGATGGGTGGATGGATGGATGCTGGGTGTGGATGGAGGAGGATGGAGGGATGATCCGTGGGGAGGGAGGGACGATGGGATGGGTGGATGGATGGATGCTGGGTGTGGATGGAGGAGGATGGAGGGATGATCCGTGGGGAGGGAGGGAGGGACGATGGGATGGGTGGATGGATGGATGCTGGGTGTGGATGGAGGAGGATGGAGGGATGATCCGTGGGGAGGGAGGAAGGGATGATGGGATGGGTGGATGGATGGATGCTGGGTGTGGATGGAGGAGGATGGAGGGATGATCCGTGGGGAGGGAGGGAGGGACGATGGGATGGGTGGATGGATGGATGCTGGGTGTGGATGGAGGAGGATGGAGGGATGATCCGTGGGGAGGGAGGGAGGGATGATGGGAAGGCTGGATGGATGGATGCTGGGTGTGGAGGGACGAGGATGGAGGGATGATCCGTGGGGAGGGAGGGAAGGCGGACGGCAGGGTTCACTACAAGGAAGGCGCTGAGGGCCCTGTGAAGTCCTTTCCCCTCCACGCACCTATTGAAGTTTGAAATAGTGTTTCTGCTGCCTTTACTTCCCGGGCTCCGGCCCAGCCTTCCTGGGCACCCTGGGCTGGGGGCAGCTCGCTGCGACCTGCCCGTCGCCCAAGGGAGCCAGGTCTGTGCCTCTCTCCCAGCCACCAGCCACACAAGCTCTCCCCTCCCAGCCTGCGCAGCCCCCTGTCCGTTTACAGGTCACGCCAGGCACGCTCCAGCCCCCCAGGCCTCCGAGTGTCCCCCCGGTGTGTGCAGCCCCCTCCTTCCACTGGGCACGAGCAGCGTTCACAGACCAGCCGCTGCACGGAACGCCCCGCACCTAGCGTCCATCCCAGGGAACGCCAGGGGCCGTGCGCTTAGCCCCTGGGCCGAGCAGGTCGCAGGATTGGAAGCAAATGGGCACCTAGACAATCTGATCGTAACCCACAAGCCGGACTGAGCCCTGTTGCACTAGAGACGCTCTGGTCCCACAGAGCAAAGCGCCCCCAAACCCTTCCCGCCCGGCTTGGCTGGGATCTGCCCTTCCTGAGACAAGGCGCGCTGGCAGCTTGCCGGCTCGGGGAGGTACCGGGGTGTCTCTCTGGGCCCCCCGACACCCCAAACCGTTGCCTTAACTCGTGAGACACCCCCTGGGGTTGTTTCTTCCGCTGTGCCTGAGATCTCCCGATCGGCTCAGGCTGTGTCAGGCCTCCATGCTGGCATGGCCAACCCCCGGCGCACCCGGCCGGGCGGAGAGAGAAAAGTGTCTCTTCCCGCCTGCCTGACAGGAGTGTGCTGAGCCCCGTCTGGGGACCTGCCTTCGCCCCCAGGCTCAGGGAGAAACCCCCCCAAGGGCTGACAGGGCGCGATGGGGCGGGTGGCTGGGCAGAGTAGGGGAGGAGGCCAGATAAACGGCCTCTGAGGCCCAGAGAGCGGTGCCAGGGCTTCTCTGCAGTCTGGAGCTAGGGCCTAGCCCTGCAGGTGAAAGGGCCTGGGGCCTCCCCTGGGAGGGGTGGGGAGGCAGGAGTACGAGCCACTCACCCCGTGCCCACGAGCTCCACGAACTCACCCGGGGCCAGGATGCCCTTCTGGGAGCTGGCTCTGTCCCAGTGCCAAGGCCCCGGAGCTGCTGGCCCTTCTGCCGTCAGGGTGGGGGTGGGGACTTTGGCTCCCCTTCCAACCCAATGATGCTTCGGGGCAATGAGTTTGCTGGGTCTCAGCTCAGCAGGTGTCAGATCTGCTGACCCCCGAAGAGAGGCTGAGGAAGGGGTCGCTCAGGGTGAGGCCAGTTCTTTCCCCCCGGCAGGTGGATGAACCCTGGGCTGGCCCGGGATCCCCCCGTTCCGTGCGCTGGGTCCGTGCGCTGGGTCAGGACTGTAAGTCTGGGGCTGGGGTTTGCCTGGGCCAGTACCGAGAGGCCAAAGCGGGGGGCGCTAGCGACAGCTTGTGGGGGCAGCTGCGTCCAGGGTGCAAAAGGCCATGGGTGCTCTGCTCACTCCTACTGCTGCTCACCCCTGGCTGGGGCCTGCTGCCCTCTGCCGGACACAGCAGCCACTGCCTTCAGCGACCAGGAGAGCGCCCGTCCTCCATCCTCCGTCCGGACAGGGCAGCTCCGTTTTCTGCTGCCGCAGGTCTGGGCAGAGGGTCTCTGCTTCCAGGGTCTCCAAACCTTGTCCCTAGCGGGATGTAGAGAGCAGGGGCTGGGCCAACAACACCCCCTGCACAGCCCCAGTCACGCCGAGAGGGGCCCCAGCCCGGGAGCTGTGGTCACATCGCCGGAGCAGGCAGAGCCGGTGACCCCGGCGGATCTGGCCCTCCCGGCCCGCTGGGAACCCTCGGACACAAACCGCCTCGGGACAACAGAGCAACCCCCGAAGGAGCCGCTGCCCCCTCGCAAGGGCAGAAGACAATGCCCATGTTCCGGGCACCAGACAGGCCGGCTCTCGCCAGCTTAGGGCTCGGGGCTGATGAACTGGAAAAAGAAACCAGGGGACATCCCGGGCCATTGGATCAGGAGCCACTTTGTCCCCAGGGCGACGGGGAGATGCTGAAACGAGAGGACCCGTCCTCCCACCCCGGAACCAGGCACTGCCATGGAGTGGTGCTTCCTCTGGGTCCCCGAGAGAACGTGCTCTAGCTTGGGGGGCAGCCGCAGCTTCCCCATCCAGGGCAGCCCGAGCCACGCACTCAGCCCGGGGCCATGGGGGGATCAGGCTGGAGCGAGGGGCTCCCATCGGGCCTGCGCGCTGGGCGCTTTGAGTGGTGGGGGCCCCACTTCAGGCACTGGGGCCTGGTTTCCGGCTGACGTCCCTGGGAACATGAGTGATCTTGGCCTGTCAAAATCAGGCTCTGGCTGTCTCCCAGTTGGCCCCCAAACTGGAGTCACTCCAAATGAGAGGCCGCATTGTATAAATCCCAGTTTAGCCAGCACCCTGGCAAAGGAGGGGGTGGGGGGCAGCACCCTGCAGAGCCCCAGTCCTGCAAACGCCTGGGCACGGCAGCCTCTCTCCCCAGGCAGGGGGCTGTTCACATCCCCTGGGGGTCTCCTCCCAGCCCTGCCCCTTTCCACCCCACCCGCTGCTGCTGCATGGCACCAGACCCTGGGCCCCTCGTCCACTCTCGCGCCCCCATCCCCTCACCCCCCCACACTCCCGTCCCCAGCCCCTTGCCCCCTCCCATGCCCCCAGCCCCTCACCCCTCCCGCACCCCTGGCCCCTCCCGTTCCGCCGGGCCCAGCCCCCTCCTGCGCCCCTGGCCCAGTGGTCTCCTAGATGGGCTCTAAAGCCAAGAGATCGTTAGCATTAATTAATGGGGAGGGCGGGGTTGTATTTTGGGTCCATCCTGATAAGACCCCCACCCCCCCGGTTATGGGAGGTCAGGGTTAAAGTTCACCAGTAACTTCACACACCGAAACGCAGGGCTGCCCCCCGCTGCAGTCGGGCTTAGCCCCGCCCCCTCCCAGGCTCCGCCCCCGCCGGCCCGGAACCCCGCGGCGGCCCCGTGTTCCCGGCCGGAGCCGTTTCGCTGCCGGACCCGGCCAAGATGGCGGCGCCCATTGGGCAGCGCGTGCGGGGCGGGCGCTGAGCGGCGCGGAGCCCGGGCCATGGCCGGCCTGACCCTGCTGGTGCGCGGCCTGCCCGCCTCGGCCCGCGGCCCCGGCCTGGAGCAGCTCTTCGGCCAGCTCGGGCCGCTCAAGCGCTGCTTCGTGGTGACCCACAAAGGTGGGGCGGGGGAGTCTGGGGGGGCTGGATCTGGGAGGGGGAAACAGGCGTCGGGGGGGTCTGGAGGAGCGGAGGGGGCAGCTGGAGCTATGGGGGGGGAGGGAAGCGAGCCTGGGGGAAGCAGGAGTCGGGGGTGGGGGGGGTCTGGTGGAGCGGAGGGGGCAGCTGGAGCTATGGGGGAGGGAAGGGAAACGAGCCTGGGGGGAGCAGGAGTCGGGGGTGGGGGGGTCTGGAGGAGCGGAGGGGGCAGCTGGAGCTATGGGGCGGGAGCGAGCCTGGGGGGAGCAGGAGTCGGGGGTGGGGGGTCTGGTGGAGCGGAGGGGGCAGCTGGAGCTATGGGGGAGCGAAGGGAAGCGAGCCTGGGGGGAGCAGGAGTCGGGGGTGGGGGGGTCTGGAGGAGCGGAGGGGGCAGCTGGAGCTATGGGGCGGGAGCGAGCCTGGGGGAAGCAGGAGCCGTGGCCCCCCCAGGACTGGAATGGGGTGGGAGAAGGGAGCAGGCTGAGCTCCGCGCAGGGAGAACTGGGGTCCCCAGGGAGCAAGGCAGGGGAGCGGGTCTTGGGGCCCCCAGTTGCGGCAGGGACAGAGCCCAGTTCCCCTAATGGGGAAGTGGGAGCCTGGCCTGGTGGGGGAGACCTGGAGTGTGGGATGGGGGGTGGGGGCTAGGGGTGTGTGTGCAGGGGGCGGCACCTGGAAGACCTTGTGTGGGGGGAGGGGGAAGGTGAGTCTCTGGGTCTCATCACCTGGAGTCTCCATGAGTTGTTTCGGGCAGGGAGGGGAGCGGATTGGCTCAGATCCTCAGCCCTGGGGAGGCCCCTGTCCCAGCCCCCCTCCCCGTGGCATCCCTGCTGTTCCTCTGTGGCCGCTAGGTGACATGCCCTGGCCAGCCCTGAGGGTAGGTGCTGGGGGGTTCAGTAAGAAGCTTGGACACGTCCTAGCAGAAAAGGAGCCTCCCCACTGTGAAGCCTGGTGCCGTAGAACATCCAGAGCCCCCCACCCACCCCCAGGGTCCCTCGGCAGAGCCTGGTGGGGTGCCAGTCACGCTGCCCTTCTCCTGCAGGAAGCGAGACCTGCCGTGGGTTTGGCTACGTCACCTTCTCCCTGCTGGAGGATGCCCAGCGAGCCCTCAGGGAGGTCACCACCTTCGAAGGCCATGAGATCAAGGTGGATGTTGCGAAGAAGAAGCTGAGGGAGAAGAAGCAGCAGCCGCCGGGTGAGTTGGGAACAGCCTGGCTCTGTCGTGGTGGTGGCAGCGCGGATGGATCCTGGCGTTGCAAAGCAAACTGCTGTCTGGGAGCTTGGCACTTGTCGGGGTGGGTGCTGGCTCCGTGGTGCTGGAGACAGACTCTTCTCTCTGCCCACGGCGTGGGGGCGCTGCGGGCAGTGTCTGTACGAGGCCCCCCCACTATATGTCTCAGCTCTGCCCTGGAGGGAATGCCCCTGTGAGCGGGACGGAGCTCAGCCCCCACACCGGGCCAGTTAGTCCTCCTTGTGCTGGTGTCCTTTGTGACATGGGCACCTGTCTGCGGAGAGCCCCTCCCCAGTTCCCATGCCACGCAGGCCAGCCAAGGCCAGCCCGAGTGTCACAGTGCAGCTGGGGAAGAAACGCCTCGTCCCATGGCCGCTGTCTCGTTCGTTGTGATCTCTGACTGGTAAGTGGCTGGGGTGTCCAGGGCCCCTAGGCCGGGGGGAGAGTGGGGTGGCTGTTGGTTAGGGCACAGGGTTCTCCCCCTGCTGTGTCCAGAGACTGCCCTGAGGTTTGTAACTCGGGCTGCAGATACACGTGGTTGAAGGGAGCCCCTGCAGTATCGTGCTCACTTGTGCTGCCCTCTGTTCATTAGGCGCTCCGGAGACCCCTTCAAAAGAGCAGAAGCCGAAAAAGCCGAAAGGGGCCCCCAAGAAAGCCAGGCTGATCGTCCGCAACCTGAGCTTTAAGGTAGGAGCGGGGTCACCGGCCCTACGGCGTGCCCGGCGACTCGGCAAGGCGAGATCACAGCCCGGGGCTCGGACTTGCGGCGGCTTTGGCACTGTGTGTGTCTGGCACGTAGCTACAGCAGAGCAATGAAATGAGGTGGGAGTCGCTTCTGGAGGCTTCCGGGGTTTATAACCTGGCACCGTCGCTGCCTTTCCACTGGCGTGGGGTGGAGCTGGCTTCAGATCCCAGCCGAGCCGTTCGTGGATAACCCACAGTGGGCGCTAAGGGCACCGTCCCTTCCTAGGGGGCTGCCCACGGTGCTGCCTGGCCCTCCCGGCCCATCACCCCACGGAGTGAGGCTCAAAGCTGGCAGTGCAGAGTACTACACTGGCCTCGGTTCATGGGCAGCTCAGAAGCTTTATTTACCTGGCGTGAGGGGGCTTTTAACTCTCCTCGCTCAGCCCAGCTGCCCGTGTTTGGGGGGAGACCTCCAGCTGCGTTGCTCCGGCTTCCTCATCAGTCTGACCCCCTTGTTCTCCGCAGTGCTCAGAAGATGACCTGAAGGCTCTGTTCTCTCCCTTTGGAGCTGTCCTGGAGGTGAACGTCCCCAGGAAAGCAGGTAGGGCTTAGCCGGCTGCCGGAGACGGGGGAGCCCCCGTGCTCTGCGCAGGGAAAGTCAGAGCCATCGGCCAAGCTGCCTTTGCGGGGGCCGCTGGGGGCTCAGGTCCCTCGTTTGGGTGCCCAGCGTCAGAGCCTGCCCGTGACCATCCCAGCCATTGGTATCTTAGACGCCAGGCCTGTTGGTAAAGCTCTTTCCAAGCGAGACCCCCATGTTACAGACGGGGAGCGCCTCACTCTGGGACACCGCAAGGCAGCAGGAAGAGACCCCAGCTCTCGGATTCCTAGCCCAGCAGCCTGGCTGCTTGACCACGCTGCCGCCTTAGCGCCTGTGTCATCCCCGGCTTTTCCCCGGGGCCTGCGTCTGTGTCCCAAGCGGCAGCGTTTCTACCCTAGGATCCTTGCATGTGCTGAACGAGAAACAGGAATGGGGGGAGGTGGGGCTGGGGCATGCTGGGTGGGGGCTGCTAGGCTGGACACTGGCTGTGCCCTCCCAGCACCCCTGGGGTTTAGTCCTGGAGCAGACCGAGCTTCTGGGGCACCCCCTGAGCCTGTCCTGGAGGGGATAGCTGAGCCCTGGGCTCCCTGCCCTGGCCCGGTGCACTCTGAGCCTTGGTCTCTTGCAGACGGGAAGATGCGGGGCTTTGCTTTCGTTCAGTTCAAGAACATCCTGCAAGCAGGGAAGGCACTGAAAGGGATGAACATGAAGGAGATCAAAGGTGAGCACCCCCTTGTCCCCGGCCTGCCCTGACGTGCAAGAGCTGGGCACCCCCAGAGCTAGCCTGTGGAAAGGCGCCCGCGGTTTGTCCCACTGCAGTCTTGCGGTGGCCTGCCGGGGTTCGTCGGAGCCTCAGCCCTGAAGGAAAGCCCACGCAGCGGCTCTGGAACTACCAAACCGCTCCCCTGCGCTGGAGCTGCGGCTCGGTTCAGTGGGCACTTCGTGCGCTTGGCTCCGGCGGGCGAGTAGCAAAGGGGCCTCCTGGCACTGTCCCCAGGGCTCAGCTCTAGCTACCCCCCAGCGTAACCCTCCGGCTGGGTTAGCCCGTCTCCTGCCAGCTCTCCTTGTCTCCCGCAGGGCGCACGGTGGCCGTGGACTGGGCGGTGGCCAAGGATAAGTACCGAGCCACGCAGGCGGGACCTCCCTCCGGTGAGTGAGCTGCGGCCGTCTGGGCATTGGCAGCACGGCTGCCCTGGTTGGGTGGGAGTGCTGGGATGGGCCGCTCTCAGGGCGGCTGCTTTCCCCGGGCATGTGGAACTCCCTGCTGCGTGACGTGGCTGTGGGAATCTGGCTGATTGGTCACTGCCATGGACTCTCAGGCCCCGGGCTCGCTCACCTCCGTACAGTCCCTGGGAGGAACCCCCTTCAGTGTGACAGCCTTCAGCACGCCTGTCTCTCGCCGTGGGCCCTCTCAAGGAATCCACTCACTCTGGACCCCTGGGGCCTCCACCCCCAGAGGGAGCAAGGCCCCCCCCGGTCTCTAGCTGCAGTGACTCTCAGCCAGCGTAAAACTGAAGGGTTTATTGAGCATCTGAACCTAGCACCGGCAGTTCTCAGGGCCCTCCAGCCTAGCAAGTCTCAGTCCAGTGCATCTGGGTCTGTCCCTGGATGCTCTTTGTCCTCAGTCATAGACTCATAGACTTTAAGGTCAGAAGGGACCATTATGATCATCTAGTCTGAACCTCCTGCACAAAGCAGGCCACAGAATCTCACCCACCCACTCCTGGAATAATCCTCTCACCTATGTCTCAGCTATTGAAGTTCTCAAATCATGGTTTAAAGACTTCAAGATGCAGAGAATCCTCCGTTAAGTGACCCGTGCCCCATGCTGCAGAGGAAGGCAAAAAACCTCCATGGCCTCTGCCGATCTACGCTGGAGGAAAATTCCTTCCCGACCCCAAATATGGTGATCAGCTGAACCCCGAGCATGTGGGCAAGACTCACCAGCCAGACACCCAGAAAAAAGTTCTCTGTAGTAACTTCTAACATCCCATCATTGACCATTGGTCCTATTTACCACTGATGGCAATTAATTGACCTTTGACTAAGATCATTTTATCCCATCAAACCATCTCCTCCATAAACGTATCTAGCTTAATCTTGAAGCCAGATAGGTCTTTTGCCCCCACTGCTTCCCTTGGAAGGCTGTTCCAGAACTTCACTCCTCTGATGGTTAGAAACCAGTCCAGCAGCAACACCCACCCGACCACCCTGTATCATCTGCCTGCAAGCCCCGCCTCCGTCCTTTGCCTTCAGACCCAGGCAGACAGGTCACTGGGTCCTCTCTCTTCCATCCTTTGTTCCCTCACTGGCTGGAATCAGCTGGTCAGGTCACGGGGTCCTCTCTCCTCAGCCCACTGGCCAGCTTCCAAGCTGGGCTGGTCCTCCCAGACACCAGTTGCTGGGGTATCCAATCTCCAGGCTGTTGTCCGGGGTCCCAACTAGAAACAGACCCACACAGTGTCCATGCAAAACACTAAGAAAATGCCCCGCTTCGTCATTGTTTACCTACATGTGTCGGGCAGGAGCCGGGTGGACGTGGGCACGTGGCTGGGTGCTGTTCGGGGTACACGGGCTGAGTGCCCAATGGTAACAGGGCCGCAAGGTGCAATGTGCCTGATCACCTCCGGAACACCCCTGAGGGTCCTGAGCCCAAAGCTGGGGCGCTGAGCTGTCCTGCCTGGCTGACCCCACCCCATCTCTCCACCAGTACCACACCACGTGTGAGCCGAATGGCGCTGGCCTGGCGTTCTGGGACAGGACCCGGGGCTCGTGGGCTGCCCTGGTCTGCGGTTCAGGAAGAGGGTGGCCCAGTGGTTAGAGTGCTGGCCTGGGGCTCAGGAGAGCTGGGCTCTATTCCCAGCTCTGCCACAGACGCCGTGTGACCCTGCCTCAGTTTCCCATCAGTAACACAGGGCAGTTAGCTGCCATGTGTGAGGGTGTGTTATGTCCCCGAGTGCGTGTGTGCGGCTGACGCAGGGAAGGAACCGTCTCGTTCCTGGCTGGATTTCGCTCCCCTGCCATGCGTGGCTCTTCCGCTGCGTTTGGTAGCCACAGCGGCGCTGACTGTCCTGAGGGAAATGAGTGGAACGAAACCCGAGCTCTGGGGTGGGGGGGCTGCCCCCCGCGTGCCGCTGGCTCATCTCCCGTGGCGATTCTCACCCCAGGGGGCAGGGAGGAGAAGCCCAGCCATGCCCAACAGCAGGACTCGGGCTCCGAGAGCGCCAGCGAGGAGGAGGATGAAGAGGAAGGTGAAGTGCTGGGATTGAAGGAGCCGTCCAGCTCGCCGGTGCCGGCACGGTGAGTGAGTGCCAGACCTGTTCCTGGCTGCAGAGCGTGCGGCTGGCTGGGTCTTGGGGAGCCTCATCAGCGCGGACACCACAGCTCTGTGGCCCATCAGCGACCTGTGTGACCAGGGCCTGGCCCCGGGCAGCGTGTCAGGGTGCAGCACAGCTCCGTGAGCCAGCGCTGCTTGATGGCGCGAGAGGCGTCCCCGTCGGCAGCTCCTGGGAGGCTGCACGCTTGACCCCAGACCCTGCTGTGTGCAGAGCTCCTGGGGGCTCGCTTGCTGTGGTCGCCCCCCTGCTCCTCCTAACTCCTTCCTCCACCACGGTTTCCACTCATCACGTCTCCCCTTAAGCCCTTTACAGAGGCACTTGGGCTCTGTGGTGCTGGCTGTGTCCCACGGCAACGGCTGGGCTGGCAGGACCTGGCTGTGCCCATGGTGCCAGGCGTGTCCCCCACGTGGCTGGCTCTGCCCACGGGGCGGGGCATGGTTCCCACGGTGATGGCCAGGCTGGCAGGGCCTGGCTCTGCCCACGGGGCTGGGCATGGTTCCCACGGTGATGGCCGGGCTGGCAGGGCCTGGCTCTGCCCACGGGGCTGGGCATGGTTCCCGCGGTGATGGCCGGGCTGGCAGGGCCTGGCTCTGCCCACGGGGCTGGGTATGGTTCCCGCGGTGATGGCCGGGCTGGCAGGGCCTGGCTCTGCCCACGGGGCTGGGCATGGTTCCCGCGGTGATGGCTGGGCTGGCAGGGCCTGGCTTTGCCCATGTTGCTGAGTGTGTCCCACGGTGCTGGGCATGGTTCCCACGGTGATGGCCGGGCTGGCAGGGCCTGGCTCTGCCCACGGGGCTGGGCATGGTTCCCGCGGTGATGGCTGGGCTGGCAGGGCCTGGCTCTGCCCATGTTGCTGAGTGTGTCCCACGGGGCTGGGCATGGTTCCCGCGGTGATGGCCGGGCAGGCAGGGCCTAGCTCTGCCCAGGTTGCTGAGTGTGTCCCACGGGGCTGGGCATGGTTCCCGCGGTGATGGCCGGGCTGGCAGGGCCTAGCTCTGCCCATGTTGCTGAGTGTGTCCCACGGGGCTGGCTTTGTGGGGCCTGGCTGTGCCCACGGTGCCGGACGTGTTTCCCACTGGGCTGGTGGGGCTGTTCGTCGGCTCTCCCCAGCCAGCATGTGCTGCCCTCCCAGCTCTGCTCCTTTCCAGCGGGGGCTGGCGGCTCTCCCGGCTGCTCAGCCCCTGGCTCTTGCTGTTTCAGGCTCGGGAAGGGCATGGCTGCCGCCCGCGCAGACAGCAGCGAGGAGGAGGAGGAGGCCGGCGAGGCAGAGGACGGGAGCGAGGCGGAGAGGGAAGGGCCTGAGGGCTCGGACGAGAGCGCCGCGGGCTCAGAGGAGGACGATGAAGGTTTGTTCTGTTACCACGTCGGGGCGCTGGGCTCGGAACCAGCCCGGCTGCGGGCGAGGAGAAAGGAGCTGGGATCTCCGGGGGGCTGCTCCCTCTCCCCCCCCCCCCCCCCCCCGCTGGCAGCGGGCTGCACACCGGCCCAGGCCCTGCGTTCATGCCCCATGGTTGGGCCCCACACGCTAGGAGTCGCCCCAGTTGGCAAGGAGCCCTGACCCTCTGTGCAATGATGGGAACATGCACGTGGGGGACGTGGGGTCCCAGCCAGCTCGGACTCGGGAGGGGGGGGGGGGTGTCACGTGGGTCAGGGAGCAGCTGCTGCGTGGCAGCCCCCATCCCTCACCCAGCCTGGCCAGCGCGGAACTGGGCACCTGGAGGGAGACCCTGGGCAGGCAGGACTCTGGACTGGCCTCCTTGAGGTGTCCTGGGGGTGCCCAGGGCTGGGAGGTGCCTCACTTCCCCCTGCCCTTAGTGTGCGGGAGCCTGGTCTGTGCATGAGGTGGGTCAGCTCCCCCATGGCCACGCTGTCCCTCTGCGGCTTAGCAACAGGCAGCCCCGACTCCCTGCAGCGCCCAGCCCCTGGCCTGCCGCTCGCAGCATTCCCAGATCCGCTGCTGGCCAGGGCAGCCCAGGGTGCCCGCGGCGCCGCAGGGCAGCATCCGGCATCCCACGCCGCGCTTCGCTAGGAGGGGCAAGCGGCAGCAGGTGGGAATATTGGGAACCCGCGGTCACGTGTCAGATCAAACCATCCCGCGCGTTCTAGAGCCCGCACACTGTGTTGCACAGAGCGCGACTCCCCCGAAGCCTGGCCAGCGCATTTCTCGATGCAGGCCTCGCGTGCCGCCCGTTGGGGTCTTACTGTACCTGTATCCGGCCCAGGGGTCCCTGTAAAACTCTGTGTGCCCTCTGCTGGGGGCATCCAGGGGTCCCTGGGTCACAGACTGGAGCTCTGGGTTCTGTTCCCAGTTCTGCTGCTGGCTCCCTGGGTGACCCAGGGGGTAGCGCAGGGGGCGCTTTGCCCTTGCCATGGTCAATATCTCCTTCCCCTTTAACACCTCCATGCCCCCCCGACAGGCTGTGCCCAGGGGACCCGCCTCGCCCGGAGGGGTGAAAGGCCTGTGCCAGCCATGCCCAGTGGTTCCTCCCCCCAGCCTGCAGCGCTGGCTGAGATGCTGCATTAGTGAGGGAGGGTTTGGCCGGGGCCCTCCTGCGCTGTCACCCCCCAGTGACTGGCATGGGGAGCGGAGAGCCCAGCCCGTCCCCTGCCCAGTCTGGGGCCCGGGTGCCGAGCTCACCAGGGGCAATTGTCTGCCCGGGACGGTGGCTGGTGGGTTTGCCGTGGGGGTGGGGAGAAGCAGCTGCCCTGGGTGCCCCCCGCCCTGTGCCCAGGACTCTGCCTGGCTTTGTTCTAGATGCCGACGTGGCCAGGAAGAGGAAGAAGGGCCCGAAGCAGCCGTCCGACGTCGCCGAGGGGAGGACTGTCTTTATCAGGTGGGTTAGTGACCCGGCCACGGGGAGACCGTCTCTGAGGGCCGGAGCTCTGGCCGGGGGGCGCGCAGGCGTCGGAGAGCAGGGAGAGCTGCCTGCTGCTGGGAAGTGTGGGGGTACCAGAGTGGGGAGATGGGGGGCTCTTTCCCAGGGAATAGCGGGGTGCTTGGCACAGCGCTCATGGAGAGGGTGACCCTGCCTCAGTTCCCCCTGCTCCTGAGCTGGCACCAGGAGTCCCACCCCCCTCTCCAGAACACTCTGCGTTCCCCCGGGCTGCTGACCGGAGTCGCCCTGCAGCCCCCCTCTCGTTCGTGCCCCCACTCCGTGCCCTGCCTGGGGGGGCTCCCCAGCCCCAGCAGGGGGAGGAAGCAGCCAGGTTGTGGCCCTGATGCCGTCTCTCTTGCCCCGTGGTGGCTGTTCTCTCCAGCCCCGATCGCAGTCCTGGGCCCGTGGCAGGAGTGTGGAGTGAGCCGTGCTCTGCCCATTGGACTCGGGCACCGCAGCCCCCCTTCTGCGCTGGGGCTGGGCGCGTTATCCTTGCCGCCTTCCCTGGGCGCCCTCTGTGCCGCGGGAGCATCCCCTCCCCCTGCCACGGGACCCTCCCCTCCACCCACTGCACCCCTCTCTGAGCCGGGGGACCCCCCAACACATCCCCTGTGCCGTGGGACCTTCCCCTGCCACGGGACCCTCCCCTCCACCCGCCGTACCCCCTCTGTGCCGTGGGACCCTCCCCATCCCCTGCCACGGGACCCTCCCCTCCGCCCACCGTACCCCTCTCTGAGCCGGGGGACCCCCCAACACATCCCCTGTGCCACGGGACCCTCCCCAGCCACGGGACCCTCCCCTCCGCCCGCCGTACCCCTCTCTGAGCTGGGGGACCCCCCAACACATCCCCTGTGCCGTGGGACCCTCCCCAGCCACGGGACCCTCCCCTCCGCCCGCCGTACCCCCTCTGTGCCACGGGACCCTCCCCATCCCCTGCCACGGGACCCTCCCCTCCACCCACCGTACCCCCTCTTTGCCACGGGACCCTCCCCTCCACCCGCCGTACCCCTTCTGTGCCGTGGGACCCTTCCTTCCCCCCAGCCTGCGCCCTGCTGTTGGGAACAGTCAGTGGCTCCTCTCCCCTTCTTAGGGGGTGTCTGTGGGGTGGGGGGTGCTGGCAGAGGGCAGGGCCAGGCCTGGCCGTGCAGGGCAGTTGGCTGCCACCTTTTCCTCTGAGGCTGCCGGTGGTCGGCGAGTGGCCGGGTCAGGGGTGGGCGTTAGGTCCTGGTGGGGGAGCCGCCGGCAGCGGCAGGGCCTCACGGTGTGTTGCGCTCGGCAGGAACCTGGCCTTCGACACGGAGGAGGAGGAGCTGGGTGAGATGCTGCAGCGCTTTGGGGACCTCAAGTACGTCCGCGTCGTCCTGCACCCGGACACGGAGCACTCCAGAGGTAACGCCTGCCTCGGGCCAGGGGAGACCCCGCCAGGGCGTGGCCCTCGGGCCCCCCGATCCCACCGCAATCCTGAGTAGCCTGGAGTCAGCCCCAGGAAACAGCCGCCCCCCCCCCCCCCCCCCCGGCGCTGCCAGGGCCCCAACCGGGCGCACAGCTCGGGTTAGCTCTGCAGGGCCCCTGCCCGGCGTCACCCAGGCCTCGGGCCTCTACCGCAGCCACGTCCCTGCTGGCCTTGCCCCAGTGCCCAGGCGGGCAGGGAGCCAGCGTGCGGGACCGGGGAGGTGAGGATTGGGAGGCAGGGGCTAATGCTTGGAGTGGGGCAGGGGAGGGCTGGGTGCTGGGGAGCAGGGGTTGCAGCGCTGGGAGGGGGGTGGGGGCGTGTGCTGGGGAGCAGTGGGGTGCGCAGTGTTGGGGAATGGGGCAGGGAAGGTCTGGGTGCTGGAAAGCAGTGGGGTGCAGTGACGGGGGGGTGAGCAGTGCCGGGGAGGGGCTGTTTTTGGAGCGCGGAGGAGGGGCTGTTTTTGGAGTGCGGGGGGTGTGCGTGTGCAGTGCCGGGGGTGGGAGACCTGTAGCTTGCTCCGTGGAGGCCCTGGCGGGACAGGCTGTGCCTGGCACCATTTCCCGGCTGCCCGGGTCCGCGCCCAGCCGGTATCTCACCCCCGCGTCTCTTTCCAGGCTGCGCCTTCGCCCAGTTCACCACCCAGGAAGCCGCCCGGAAGTGCCTTGACGCTGCCCAGGACGACAGCGAGGTGAGTGGGAGACACGTGACCATTGGCGCTCCGGCGGGCCCACGCCAGACACGGCTGGGGTGGGGGGAGAGCCGTGCCCCCCCCCCTCCACTCCCAGTATCATCCGTAGGGGCGCCCGTGGCTCTGAACGCCCCTCGGTGCATCCTCCATGGGGGTGGGAGGAAGCCAGACGTCTCCCCTCCTTCCGCTGCTGCGTCCCCAGCGCCTCATTGGCTCTCTGGCTCCCTCGCAGGGCGGGGGGCTGCGGCTGGGCGGGCGCCGACTGCACCTGGACCTGGCCGTGAGCCGCGACGAGGCCCAGAAGCTGCGAGCCCAGAAGGTGAAGAAGCCGACGGGCACCCGCAACCTGTACCTGGCTCGGGAAGGCTGTGAGTTACCCACTGCTGCCCGCCGGAGATAGCCAGACCGGTCCCTTCTCCCCGCAGCTCCCGCTCTGCTGCCTGCCTCCCTGGGAAACCCTCTGTGCTGCCTCCTAGTGCCAGGGCCCCGGGACTCCTGAGTCTCCCCCGCCCCGGCCTAGCGCCCTGGATTCCAGCTGTGAACACACCCAGGGGACGCCTGCCCCTGGGCCCCGGCCCCCAGCGCCCTGGCCAGCCGGGGCCGGTCCGTGCAGTCCCGCGGCTGTCCCACGGTCTGGAGCGACTCCCGACTGGGAGAGCCGACCTCGGGGAAGACTCCGAACCCAGGCCCGGCGCCCCAGACTGTCAGCCTGTTCTCTGCTTAGATTTCGCCCCCCAGGAACAAGCGCTGGAGCAGTCGGACCACAGGGTCCCAGACAGCCCCCTGGGGCCCTCCTCCTGCTCTGCCCCCCCCCCCCCCCCACCCGGGGAGCCAGGCTGTGTGATAGCCGGTCCCTTCCGCCAGCCATCACCGCAGTATTCAGCTTCCTCCCAGGCCCGAAGGGCCAGTCACTTCCCCCAGGCCGGTTGTACACAGGTCCCACGCCTGTCACCAGTCCTGTAACCCACTGACGGGAGGGCTAGTAACCAGGGGAAGAGACTGGCAAGGTTGAAAACAGGGAACACACACGCACCAGTGAGTTCCCCTCTCCGATTTCGAAAGGTGCTAAGCAGCTCCCTGTGTCTGGGGCTGACCCACGCCAAGCAGAGCGGGCATCTCGTAGGGGTAGGAATCTTTGCCCCCCAGAGGGCAGAAAATATCAGTTTCTCCTTGTTGCCACCGAGCTCCTAGCTGGCAGGAGTCTGCGTCCCAACCTCCGCTGCCTCTCTCCATGGCGCCCCCCGGTGGGCCCTGTCAGTGCATGTAACTCCTCGCTGTGGGGCGGGGCGGCGCCGGGCACTGAGCGTGGGGCCCCGGTCGGTCCCTGGGGCGGCTCTAATGCCTCTCCCTCTCCTCGCAGTGATCCGGGCCGGCACCCAGGCCGCCGAGGGCGTGAGCACGACGGACATGGCCAAGAGAGCGCGGGTGAGTGGGCGGGGGCGTCCTGGCCAGTGGGCTCCGGGACCTACGCTGGGCAGGCTGCCCGCTCCCAGGGAAGATACAGCAGGCACAGGCTTTGCTTGGCAAGAGCCGCCGGGCAGCAGGAGGGCACCGGGTGCCCATGGGAGGAGAGCCTGCTGGCTGGCGGCAGGAGGGCACGGGGCCCCCACAGGGCGCGTGGGGCCGGCGGCAGGAGGGCACGGGGCCCCCACAGGGCGCGTGGGGCCGGCGGCAGGAGGGCACGGGGCCCCCACAGGGCGCGTGGGGCCGGCGGCAGGAGGGCACGGGGCCCCCACAGGGCGCGTGGGGCCGGCGGCAGGAGGGCACGGGGCCCCCACAGGGCGCGTGGGGCCGGCGGCAGGAGGGCACGGGGCCCCCACAGGGCGCGTGGGGCAGGCGGCAGGAGGGCACGGGGCCCCCACAGGGCGCGTGGGGCCGGCGGCAGGAGGGCACGGGGCCCCCACAGGGCGCGTGGGGCAGGCGGCAGGAGGGCACGGGGCCCCCACAGGGCGCGTGGGGCCGGCGGCAGGAGGGCACGGGGCCCCCACAGGGCGCGTGGGGCTGGGGCCGGCGGCAGGAGGGCACGGGGCCCCCACAGGGCGCGTGGGGCCGGCGGCAGGAGGGCACGGGGCCCCCACAGGGCGCGTGGGGCCGGCGGCAGGAGGGCACGGGGCCCCCACAGGGCGCGTGGGGCCGGCGGCAGGAGGGCACGGGGCCCCCACAGGGCGCGTGGGGCCGGCGGCAGGAGGGCACGGGGCCCCCACAGGGCGCGTGGGGCCGGCGGCAGGAGGGCACGGGGCCCCCACAGGGCGCGTGGGGCTGGGGCCGGCGGCAGGAGGGCACGGGGCCCCCACAGGGCGTGTGGGGCAGGAGGGCACGGGGCCCCCACAGGGCGCGTGGGGCCGAGTTGCTGGGCCGCCGGGGTCTCGCAGGCCGAACGCTGCAGTCGTGTGGGGGCGGCAGACCTGGCTGGGGCAGAGCACTCTGTGGCACGGCTGGCGCCTTCTCCTCCTGTGCCGGGAGCCGTCCCGGGTGGCGCTCGGCTGCGGGTGGGAGGGAGCCCAGGTCTCCCTTCCCTGGCCGCTCGTGGCACCTTGGGCCCTTGTCCCCTGGCTGCAGCGCCCGGCAGGGGAGGGCAGGGCTCTGCGGTGCTGGACCCAGGCCCTAACGCCCCCCCTCGCCCCCCGGCGCCTGCCCCCTCCCAGTTTGAGGAGCTGAAACGCCAGAAGCTGAAGGACCAGAACATCTTCGTGTCGCGCACCCGGCTCTGCGTCCACAACCTGCCCAAGGCCCTGGAGGACAAGCAGCTCCGGCAGCTGCTGCTGCGTGCCGCCGGCGGGGGGCCAGGCCTGCGCATCAAGGAGGTGAGTCCCTCTGTGGGGGAAGGGGACGGGGAGCCGGCTAGGTGGGCTCCTGAGCTGGGGAATTATGGGGGGTGGGTGGGGTCTGGTTCGGGAGGCTGTGGGGGGGTGTATTGGGGGGCTGAGCCGGCTCCGTGCAGTAGAGTGGGGCAGGGGTCTGCCCACCCTGCCCTTATCGGCCAGCCCCTGCCAGGCGGGTCACTGGTGCCCCCCGGTGTTCGCTGGGGGAACTGCAGTTACTGCTCGCTCGGCCCTGGTCTGTCCGCACTGGGGCGCGGCCTTGGTGGGGTTTACGCCAAGGGACCGATTGGGTGGGGGCCGCGCGGGCCGGTCTGAGCTGCTTGGCATGTGCGTCGTGACCCCCATGTGCGCCCACCAGCAGCGTGGGTACTGCCGGCCGCCCCCCCGGGGGCAGCGCGGGAACCGGCCGGCCGCCCCCCCGGGGGCAGCGTGGGTACTGCCGGCCGCCCCCCCGGGGGCAGCGTGGGTACTGCCGGCCGCCCCCCCGGGGGCAGCGCGGGTACCGGCCGGCCGCCCCCCCGGGGGCAGCGCGGGTACCGGCCGGCCGCCCCCCCGGGGGCAGCGCGGGTACCGGCCGGCCGCCCCCCGGGGGCAGCGCGGGTACCGGCCGGCCGCCCCCCCGGGGGCAGCGCGGGTACCGGCCGGCCGCCCCCCCGGGGGCAGCGCGGGTACCGGCCGGCCGCCCCCCCGGGGGCAGCGCAGGTGCCGGCCGCCCCCCGGGGGCAGCGTGGGTACTGCCGGCCGCCCCCCCCGGGGGCAGCGCGGGTACTGGCCGGCCGCCCCCCGGGGGCAGCGCGGGTACCGGCCGGCCGCCCCCCCGGGGGCAGCGCGGGTACTGGCCGGCCGCCCCCCGGGGGCAGCGCGGGTACCGGCCGGCCGCCCCCCCGGGGGCAGCGCGGGTACCGGCCGGCCGCCCCCCGGGGGCAGCAGGTGCCCAGGCCAGGGGGCTGGGGGGCCGATGGCCTGGGTGCGAAGCCGCCGCGGGGGCGCGTCGAGGGGGCGACAAGGGAAAGTGGCGCGTGGCAGTTGGAGCCCGAAGACAGGAAGTGCCCCCAGGGCACGTCTCCCATGTGGACGAGGGTCAGGGGAGCCCCCGGGGGCCTCACAGGGCTGGGCCGAGCGTTCCGCGCAGTGACGAGCTCTGAACTCCGGCCCCCTGCTCGGCCGAGGGGCTCTGGGGGGTCCCAGTGCAAGGGGCGCCCCCAACCCGTTCCGCCCCCCAGGGGTGGCCAGGTCAGAGCAGAGCGCCAAAGGGGAGCCCATGGGCCCATACAGGGCGGGGTCGGTGGTGGGGCTCCCGGCAGCTCCCGGACGCGTCTCCTGTCTCGGCAGTGCCGGGTGATGCGGAACCTGACAGCCCCGGCGGGGAAGGGCCGCGGCCAGTCTCTGGGCTACGCCTTCGTGGAGTTCGAGGAGCACGAGCATGCGCTGGCCGCCCTGCGCCACACCAACAACAACCCGCAGCTCTTCGGGCCGCACAAGGTGGGTGCCGCTCGGACTGCGGGCGGGCCCGGACTGCTCCTGCGGGGCTGGGTTCCCTGCACCCGGAGAGCTGAGCACTGGCAGTGGGGGCGGGGGGGCCGGGGATCTCCCTTCCAAGAGAGCTGAGTGGGGCGGGGGTGGAATGTGCCGGGTGTGGGGCACTGAGGCGCCCGCGCTGGGTGTCAGGCTGGGGGTCCCAGCTGGAGGGGGGCGGGGAACGCCTCAGCTGTGGGGCAGTGAGGTGCCCGTGCTGGGTGTTGAGTGGGGGGACATCATGGCTGGAAGGGGGGTGAGGTGTGTGGGGCAGGGCTGGAATGCACCATGTGTGGGGCGGTGAGGCGCCTGCATTGGGTGTGGGGTGCGGGGTCCTGGCTGCAACAGGGAGGCACCAGGTGTGTGGGGCGGGGGGGCCGGGCGGTGTCCCGGGTGAAAGGGGAAGCACTGGGTGTGGGACGGGGGTGAAACCTGCCAGGTGTGGGGCTGGGGCGGGGACCCAGCTGGAGGGGGAATGCTGGCTGTGGGGCGGGGGTGGAACAGGCTGGCTATGGGGGTGGAACGGGCTGGCTGTGGGGGGTGAGTCGCCCACGCTGGGTGTCTGGCAAGTGGTTGGGGATCCCGGCTGGAGCGGGGACGCTGGCTGTGGGGCGGGGGTGGAACAGGCTGGCTATGGGGGTGGAACGGGCTGGCTGTGGGGGGTGAGTCGCCCACGCTGGGTGTCTGGCAAGTGGTTGGGGATCCCGGCTGGAGCGGGGACGCTGGCTGTGGGGCGGGGGTGGAACAGGCTGGCTATGGGGGTGGAACGGGCTGGCTGGCTATGGGGGGTGAGGCGCCCGCGCTGGGCACGCCATGCTCAGTACCGGTCCCTGTGCGCTGAGCGGGCTGGCGCTGGCTCCGTGCCCGGGGCTCTGACCCACCCCCTCTGCCCCACAGCGCCCCATCGTGGAGTTCTCTCTGGAGGACCGCAGGAAGCTGAAGCTGAAGGAGCAGCGGGCCCAGCACAGCCTGGTAGGTGTCACGGCTCCTCCCCCCGGCTGGGATCCCGCACGCACCCTCCCCTGTCCGACCGGGGGCCCATTCCCTGCCCCGCAGGGGCCCAGGTGGGGTCTGTGCTGCTTGAGAAATGCAGCTGGCTGGAGGGTGCAGGATCGGGGCTGGCATTATGGGGCCAGCGTGGGGGGAGGGCAGGGTGGGGGCTGGCATCAAGGGGGCAGGGTGTGAGGAGCAACTCCCCCCCCACTCCCCCAGAGCACTGGCCTAGCCAGCCTGGCGCCCTGGCGTGACCGGTACCTGCTGCGTTGGTAGCAGCTCACACCCAGCCTGGCGCTGGCAGCCAGCCGTGGGGAGGCGTGGGGGGGTGGCCTCGGGGCTCCTGGCAGCTGGTCCCGGCAGTGCTGGGGCCAGGATCCCCGATGGACCTGCCGGCGCCGGCAGGGGGCACTGACCTTCTGTTTTGTGCAGCAAAAGCTGAGGCAGAAGCAAGCGGCAGAGGGGCAAGGACCTCCCCGGGGGACTGGCCCTACAGAGACACCCCAGAAGCTGCCCCTGGGCCCCAAGGGGCAGAAGAACCCCAGGAAGCGGGGCCCCAAGGGGCAGGGAGATGCCGCAGGCACCCAGGGGCAGCAGAACCCCAGGAAGCGGGGCCCCGAGGGACAGGCAGACGCTGCAGGTCCCCAGGGGCAGAAGGACCTGAGGGGCCCCAGGACGCAGGGTCCTAAGGGGCAGGGAGATGCCGCAGGCGCCATGGGGCAGCAGAACCCCAGGAAGCGGGGCCCCGAGGGACAGGGGGCTGGCACCTCCTGGGCTGGGTTCCAGACCAAGGCGGAGGTGGAGCAGGTGGAGCTGCCGGACGGGAAGAAGCGTCGGAAGGTTCTGACGCTACCGACTCACCGGGGGCCCAAGATCAGGTAGGAGCTGGGCCCCGGGTGGGGGGTGAGCGGGGGGGGGGGTGTCTGCATGGCCTGGCGCTCGCCGTGTAGCTCTCGGCCCCCCCACCCCCCTCAAAATCGCTCATGCTCTCGGCTCTGACCACAGGAAGCGCGACAGGGGCAAGCCGCCCGTGCCAAAGAAGCCGAAGGCCCAGGCCAGCCAGCGGCGGCAGGAGAAGCAGAGCGTGGCATCCAGACAGGTGAGGGGAGTTTGGGTGGGGCAGACCCGGGGCGCACGGTCCTGTCTGTCTTGAGGGGGCTGCGGCAGCAGGAGTGGGGGGGATTCCCGCAAATGGCTGGGCCGGGCGCCCTGCGGGACTCGGGGGAGCGGCACCCAGAGCCCCCTCCCCGCCGGCACCAGACGTCCTGTCGCAGCGAGCACTGAGACACCCACGTTGGGCCTTGGCCTGGCTGCGTCTCCCGCTGCACGTCACCCCCCAGCCCGCGCCCCCCCGACCCCCTGCCCACCTCCCCCTCCTCCGCCCACGGTGCACGCCCCATCCATCATTGAAGGGCCCAACCGCCTTCCTCAAAACCTCGGGAGCTCCCTCCCCTTGCCAGACCCTCCCCTCGCCCCACCTGCTCCTCTCCAGCCCGCTGCCCTGTCCCCGCCACTCTTGGGGACCTCTGCAGGATTCCTTCCTCCCCGCCGTCTGGGCCTGCCCCCCCCGCCCATGTACCGCTCCCCAAGAGTGGGGGCGCAGAAACTCTCCGTGCCCGGGGCACCCATTGCCCCGCGGGCAGCTCCTCTGCTGGGCACAGGAACCGACCTTCCTGCTGCTGGTGGGGGACGTGCCGCGAGCTGGCACCTGCAGCCCCGGCGCTGGCTCCTTTGCCCCCAGTACGGGAGGCAGGCGGCAGGGCTGAGCCAGGCCTCGCCCTCTCTGTCCCCCGCAGGCGCCGGGGAAGAGGCGGAGGCCGGCGGGGGGCCAGGCGGAGGCCCGCTTCGACCAGCTGGTGGAGCAGTACAAGCGGAAGATCATGGGCAGCGCCCCCGGGGCGAAGAGGAGCAAGTGGTTCGAGAGCTGAGCGCCCCTGAGCTGCAGGGGGGGATGGTCACGCCGCAGAGCAGCACCAGCCTGTGCCAGGCGGTGCCCGCGCCTTGCACCCTCCCCCACCCAACTCTGCCACGGGGGGGGGGGGGAGGAGGCAATCCTCTTCCCTTGGTGTCTCAGATTTTTATTAATTTAAATTGTTCTTTTTTTAACCTGGGAAGAACCAAGCCTCGTCTTTGCTCATTTGGGGCACGGTGGTGGGGGGAAGGGAGCTGGCCTGCCCCCTCCCCCATTTAACCAGGGGATTCAGCTCATTCTGTACCAGCCTCCTCATGCCCTGCCCCACCAGCCCGCAAAGCTCCAGATCGTCCTCTCGCTGCATGCCTGGCGTTGGCCCACGCCCTGCTCCCCGGGGACCCGCTGCAACGCTCCCCACGGACAGCCGGCAGGGAGCCAGCGTTTACTCCATCTAATACCTGCCCTGTTCGTGCCAGGCAAGGCAAGGTGTCTCGCAGTACTAGGGCAAATGCCGTGAATGTATTATCAACCAGCCCCGTCGTCCGCAGCACGACATCACTATCCCCCCGGTTTGCTTGACAGCCCGACCTTCCAGGAACCCTGCGGGCTGGCGGGATTGCGTTTGTAGCCTTGATTTACTGGCCCAGTCCCAGATCCATCCTTCCACCGCGGCCCCACAGCAGGGTAACGTTCGGCAGCTAGAGGGCCCTGGCTTGTCCCTTTTCCATACTGGAATCCCTTTGGAATTTGCCCGGCTCCAGCATCCTTTGTAGCAGACTCGTCTGGTGCCAGTCCCGTCACTAAGGTTAATGACTTTGTTTCTCTGGTAGCAATTCCAGATTGCGGGGCGGGGAATAGGGTCAGGGTTCTGCCGGCCCGTGGCTGACTCACGCTAGACGGGCGTTCAGTGACACAGATGGCCCCGGATTCTTCACTCCTCCCGACACCGATTCCTCACGTTCTCTGAGCCGGTCCTGGCCAGGCGCCATGCCCGGTCAGGCGGTGCCCAACAAAGGGTTGTCAGTGCTCCGGGGGCTGGAGTCTGGGCTCTGACCCCCCAAGCGGCTCAGCTGTGCCCTCTGGCTCTGTTCTGATCCCAGCCGCCCGAATGCTCGGCTGCAGCCAGGGCCCCGGGATCCCGGCACATTTCTGTGGCTCCCGCTCTGCCCAGCCTGTCTCTGACCGTGGCATCCTGGCTCGTCCTCCGGCCCAGCGCGCAGGGCTGCCAACCGCTCTGGGTGTGTCTTGGCTGGGCACGGCCCGCGGGCGCACAGCTGCCTCTTTTTTGCCTTTCGTCCGGCGCTCGGTAGCTCTGCTTCTGGGAAGCCTCACGGCAGCTGTTATGCTCCCGAGGACGGGACTCCAGCCCCCGCCAGGGCCGTGGCATAAGTCACAAGCAGCCTCCCGAGGCCGCCACCCAAAGGGGGAAAAAAAACCTTGGACCCAGGAAGGAGCACTTGGAAATTGCTCGCTGTGGGGTACCCTCAAGCCCTTTCACCCCCTCTCTGGGGAAGAGCTGAGAAAGAAAACAAAGGAAATTAGCTGTTGCCCCCAACTAATCAAACAGCAGATGGACAAAGCTCTTAGGACACCAAGAATCCAGCCCTGTTCTTAACAAAGGGAAATTGTATTGCAAACAAAAAGAGAGAAAATACATCTGGAACTTCGGCTTTTGCTAGGTTTTAAAAGATTCCAAAAATCAAGCACCCAAACTAGCTTTCTTGGGGGTTCAGCTTAAAGGTTACAAGCAAACAAAAGCATCTGGGGTTAGCTCAGAGGAGTCCTCTAGCCAATAAGAAATAACCCTAATCGTGTCTTTTTAGACATTCCCTAATTGTACTTACCTAGCTGAGGCTCCAGAGGTTGCAGGTAGGAATTGATCGTGTAGAATCAGACCTGGCTGAAGCTGCTTACAGCCTGGCTGCTCTGTGTCCCTGCAGCCCAGAGAACAACAGACAAAGGGAAAGTTTTTTTCCCAATTTTAAGTTCCACCTTCCCACTGGCTCTCTTGGTCAGGTGCCCAATCCTTTTCTTTTAGCTGGGGGCTTGTTAACCCTTTACAGGTAAAGCAAGCAGAGAACAGACCCAGGGGGATTGTACAGCTAACTTGCTGGCTGGGTGTTCAGAAAAGGGAGCTATCCTTCCCGCCCAGGGCCGTGCAACCACTAGGTGAACTAGGCGGTCGCCTAGGGTGCCAAGATTTGGGGGTGCCAAAACGCAGTGCCCCCAATTTTTTTTACAGCGTTCCTGGGCTGGGCTGCCCGCAGCGCACTGACACGTGCAGCCCTCAGACTCCCTCTCCCAGCGCCGCCGCTCCGCTTCTCCCCCCCCAGGCTTGCCGGAATCAGCTGTTTCGCGGGTGGCAAGCCTGGGAGGGAGGGGGGAGAAACGGAGCGGTGGCGCGCTCAGGTGAGGAGGCGGAGCGTGGGGGGGAGCGGAAAGCTGTGGGATTGGGGCAGCTGGTGATTGCTTGCCCAGAAGTACCATGTCCTTCCCTCTAAACATCAGGGGAGCCAGCGCACCAGGCAAGGGGGCTGCAAAACTTTTCCTGCCCCAGAAATTCACAGGGTCCACCCTTTCGAGCTGGTGTATGGAAGGGAAGTGAGAATGGGAGGGGAAGACGAATGGGGAATCGGGTGCAGTACGTTCCGGGGGAAGCTTGGCCAGGCAGAACCTAGCCAGGGCCCAAGGGAAGCGAAGGGCTGGTCCCACCGCATGCTGGCTCCTCTGGCACCGGGGACAGGAGAGGGGTCTCGGCTCCGTGCGAAAGGCGCCTGGGACGGGCCCTGTGCAATCATGAGCTGGTGGAAGGAGGTGAGTCGTGTCCTGGCGCGGCCCATTCAGGCGAGTGTCCCATGTGGACACAATGAACCATACGTTGACAGGGAGCAGCTGGTGCTGGTTGAGTGCGGGCACGGGGAGGGGAAGCGGGTGGAAGGGGGGTCCCCGGTGGGTCTCTTCCCTGAGACAGGAATCGGCCTCCAGCTGGAATCAATCCCCCTCTGCCCGCGGGCAGGAGCAGAGGGGCTGGGTCCCTGCCCGCAGCTGCTCTCCAGCCGGCCTGGGCACACTGATCCAGCTGTCCACTGGGGGGGGCGGGGAGACAAACATCACCCACCCAACAGGTGTTCCCCCACTCACAGTCACCGGGAAAGCAGCCCTGGCCCTGGCGAGAGAGGGCAGAGACACGCTGGCTGTAGGGGGGATCCAGCCACCCACCATCCCCGGGCCTCTCCCATGGGGCTGGCCCCCAAGGACGGGTCGATCAAACTCTGGGTGGACTCTTGGACGCTCAGTGCCCTCACTGGGTCCCAGGCCTGCCTTGGGCTAACAAGGCGGGGGCGTTCCCTCACTACCACGGATCTCCCCAAAGGCTACTGGCCGGCACCTTGGGACCCAGATGCCAGGTTGGAATCTGCTCCCATCACTCCTATGGGGCTCTTTGGGTTCCTGGTCCTGTCAGCCTCAAGGGGGCACCTGCCCCGTCCCAGCACCTGGGGGATCAGTTCCTGAGGGGGGTGGAGGAGTGTGCCCGGGAGAGCATAAATATCTGTGTCTTCAGGCCAGCCTGGGAGGACCGTGTGCCCCAGGTGAAGAGGGGGCCGGGACGCCTCCAGGATGCTGGACTATAGAGGCCGGAAAGCGTAAGGTGGGGATGGCCGAGGCGTTGTACCTGGGCCACAAAGTGGGAAGCGGCTGTCTAAAGGCAGAGCTGGCCAAGGTGGGAGGTGATCAGAGACTGGCCCATTCCTCAAACCAAGAAACAGGCCCAGTGTGACGGCGCTGCCCGTGGGAGCCCGCTGAGGTCAGTCACTCAGTTCCCTTAAAGTGCCCAGGCTCAGGCCTCCATCCAGACACACACGTCAGATGAGGTAAGATTTTCAGTAACATCATCACATCGTCTGAAAGAAAAGGTTCTTCCAACCCCAAAGGATCAGCCACACACCCAGGTTCAAATACAACTTAGATCTTATCCACAATACACGTTTATAGTCAATTCTTATTAACTAAACTAACATGTATTTAAAAAGAAAAGAGAGAGAGTGTTGGTTAAAAGATCAAGATACAGACAGACTTGAATTCAATTCTTGAGGTTCAGATACATCGCAGAGATGGCGAGTTTGCAGTTGCCAAAAGTTCTTTTAGAAATAGTCCATAGCTTATAATCCAATGTCCATATTCAGGGTGACTCCAGCCAGTGACTGGGAATCTCAATCCTTATGGCTCAGGGTTTCCCCTTCTTGAAACCCAAAGCAGATCTGAGATGAAGAAGGATCGTGTCCCAGGGTTTTTATACATTCCCAGCAGCATCTTGGCCTGAGAAAACTAGGCTGAACTTTCCTTCTCCTAAACATCCTGCCAATTAGCACAGGGTAATTTATCCATTAAACACTTCAGAGACAGGTTATCACAACCTTCAAAGAGACATACAGACAATAATACTCTTACTCAAATGTCTTCCTAAATGTTAATACTTTTTTGATCTTTGAATCAAAGCCATAGTAATAGATAAGACTTGTTTGCTTACTCATAGACTCATAGACTTTAAGGTCAGAAGGGACCATTATGATCATCTAGTCTGACCTCCTGCACAATGCAGGCCACAGAATCTCACCCACCCACTCCTGGAATAATCCTCTCACCTATGTCTCAGCTATTGAGGTCCTCAAATCATGGTTTAAAGACTTCAAGATGCAGAGAATCCTCCAGCAAGTGACCCGTGCCCCATGCTGCAGAGGAAGGCAAAAAAAAAAAAAAAAAGCTTGTGCTTACATCACAAGACCTGAAGAAACAGCTCCCGTCTATCTCTAACAATGCCGGCTGCATTTCCCAGCTCTGTTCATTTCCATCTCTTCCTAACTAGTCTTTAAAGTTCGGCCGTGGGTCGGGTCAGTCTGGGAGTTAATTAACTCTGGCCCTGTGTCACCTTTCAATGAGATATATTACACTCATAACGTCACACCCAGGTCTCATGGAATGGCAGGGTGTGACATTATTGACACGAACTGTCACCGTATAGATCATTGTTGCAACCAGTTATATATTTGCAGCAAATATTATACAGAGGTTGTTGTGTGAGGTGTCTGTGGAAAGGTTAGAATTTGCTGGTTATGATTATGCTATCTGTGTGTGTGTGTCATTTTGTAGTTGAAGTTAGGAATATTGGCTATGTACTTGTATCTCAATGTGTTTGGTTCTAAGTAGCCTCAGTGAAGCATTTGATCAGCTTCTTGAGAAAGGACAATTCTCAGTAAATGCCCAACCAAGAAACACTTAACTGACAATGAACTTTGGGAGAGACCAATCCACATCTGAGCTTTCCTGGGAACTTTCAAACTAACATGTAAACACTGGCATTGGCCTGTAAAGAACTGAGTCATGCCTGGACATGTGACTTGCCCATGTGACTCCAAACTCCATCTTGCTGCTGGGATTTCTACAGTAAGAACAAAGAGGTGGCTTTTCACATGTCAGACAATATAAAAGACCCTGGAAACCCCTCCATCTTGTCTTCAATCCTGCTTCTGACCTCTGGAGGGACTTTGCTACAAACGGAAGCTCTGAACAAAGGACTGAACGACCCATCCCAGCTGTGGATGTACTTGAGACTTGATTTGAACCTGCAGTATTTCATCTCTACTGCAAGCCTGAACCAAGAACTTTGCCATTACTGTATGTAATTGATTCCTTTTAACCAATTCTAGCTCTCACCTAGACCTTTTTCCTTTTATGAATAAACCTTTAGATTTTAGATTCTAAAGGGTTGGCAACAGCGTGATTTGTGGGTAAGATCTGAGTTGTATATTGACCTGGATCTGGGGGTTTGGTCCATTGGGATCAGGAGAACCTTTTTTCTTTTACTGGGGCATTGGTTTTCATGACCATTTGTCCCCATAACGAGTGGCACTGGTGGTGATACTGGGAAACTGGAGTGTCTAAGGGAATTGCTTGTGTGACTTGTGGTTAGCCAGTGGGGTGAGACCATAGTCTCCTCTGTCTGGCTGGTTTGGTGCCTTAATGATAAAGGACACCCAGCCTTGGGCTGTAATTGCCCTGCTCGAAGCAATTTGTCCTGAATTGATACTCTCCGTCGTGTCCCGCCAGAGGCAGCGTCGTTACCCAGGGTACTACTGGAGGTCTGTGCTGCTCTTTATCTCCCATCACCGAGCTGTGTGAGACGGGCGAGTGGACGGGGAAGTCTGGACCGAGCAGTGCCGGGGGCGCTCTGCATGCTGAAGGAGGCTCTAAGCCAGGGGCCGGTCCTGGTAAACCCAGACTTGGACAAGCCTTCAGGGTGCCCACAGAGGGGCTAATGCCCAGCCCTAAGATGGAGTCTGATCCTCCAGGGTTATGAGCTGGACGTGATCCATGTTGAGAAAAGTTCTAATGTCATAGCGGATGCGTTGTCCCGGACAGGGGGCCCTGAACTTCCCCAGGTCACTGGTTGGAGTGACCCCGCGCAGTTCAGACTCGAAGGGAGGACAGATGTGATGAAGTGGGGGATTTTCTTAGTGCTTGGCATGAATACTGTGTGGTCCTCAGTTTCCTATCTGCTGGGCTTGGAGTGGAAGCCCGTCTGCCACTCCTCCCTGGCCAGCTCTGCCCCAGGAGAGACCTAGATGTACTGGGCTGAGGGTTGCTAGGCCCGAGGGCCCGGAGACTTTCCTGTGCTGGGTTCAGACGCTCAATAAACCCTCCCGTTTTACGCTGGCTGGGAGTCGCTCCGGGCTAGAGTGGCCTGATTCCCTCTGGGGGTAGAGGCCCCTGGGGGCCAGGAAGAGGGGACTCCCCAAGGGGGCCCACGGTGAGAGACAGGCCTGCTAAGGCTCAGAGAGGTGCGGTTCCAGGAGGCCGAGGGGCTTAACCCCCGAGAGAGAGTGGACCCCCGAGAAGGGCTGTCGCACTGAGGGGCTCCCCCCAGGGACCGTACAGAGCCAGGAGAGAGCACGGGGCCTGGGAGTCCGTGACCCCCTTCCCCAGCCGACAGCCTCTGCCCAGGGCAGAACCCCCAGTCTGCGCCGTGCCCTGCGGGTGGGTGTGCAGCTGACGGGCGTTGCTTGTCCCGAAGCCCAGGGAGCTGCCCCCAGGTGCCAGCCTGGGGCTGCTCTGGCCGGCAGGGCCTTGGCTCTCAGGCTGCGTGATGCAAGGAGCAGTTTGTGTGTTCCTGGCAGGAAGCTGATGGGAAAATGGCCCGAGCCAGGAGCCCGGGGCGGGGGGAGGAAGCGGGTGCCAAGCGCCAGACAGTCACTGTGTGTCTCTTCTCCGCTCGCCCGCACCGAGCTGTTACGCGTCCCAAGTCAGGTATGCAGCCGCGGAAACGCGGCTTCCGCTCCGGCGGGGAATTCTCCGCAAAGGAATGCGGAGCTGGGTGTCGGAGGGGAACCCGAGCCTGCCGGGGGGTGGGGGGAGACAGGCTCGGCGCCCCGGGGGGCGGATGTTGGCAATGCACAGAGCCTGCAGCCTCCCTGCCAGCTGCCCAGCGGCTGTGAATCACCTAAGCGCAGTCCCTTCCCCAGCTGGGAGCGGTGACCTGCTCACATTCCCCTCACCGCCTGCCCCTGGGCCTCTCTTGGGCCCGTGGGCTGGGCTGGGCGGGAGGCAGCGAAGCGGCTGAGTCGGCCTGCGAGGGGGTTTGGCCTCTGCCTGCCTTCGGCAGGAGACGAGGGGGGTTGTTTTACGAGGTGACATGAACCGTTTAAAACCAAGCTGGGTCTGACAAAGGCACCGGCCCCTGCAAGCGCTGACGCCCGCGGTGACGTCCACAGGAAACCGGCGGGCAAGTCCGCGACTGGGGAACAGGCGCCGGCCAGCGCTGACTCATGGCAGGGGAGATGGGAGACACTTCGCCTGTGCCAAACCACACAGGGCTGGGAGAGCGGGGGGCTGCGGGTCGGGAGTGAGGGGCACTGGCAGGGCTGTGGATGGGGTGAGCCCAGGGCTGGGAGAGCGGGGGGCTGCGGGTCGGGAGTGAGGGGCACTGGCAGGGCTGTGGATGGGGTGAGCCCAGGGCTGGGAGAGCGGGGGGCTGCGGGTCGGGAGTGAGGGCACTGGCAGGGCTGTGGATGGGGTGAGCCCAGGGCTGGGAGAGCGGGGGGCTGTGGGTCAGGAGTGAGGGGCACCGGCAGGGCTGTGGATGGGGTGAGCCTAGGGCTGGGAGAGCAGGGGCTGCTGTGACAATTGGAGCTACAAATTTACCCAAGTTGTGAGCTCAGCTGTAAAAATTCCCCAGCTGTCCCCATACCCGGCGCTAAGCAGTCTGGGGGAAGAGGTGCAAACGGGAGCCAGACAAACTGAATTAGTCTAAACAAACAGCTTTGAAATGCCTGGGCAAAGTGTGTGGCTCATCCCCCTCCAGCGCTGAGCCACACAGAAGATAATGGCCTTCTACTGCTATCAGCTACTCTGTTAGCTGAAGCGGGGGAGGTCTGCAGTTATCCTGCCGATGACCCAGGAGAGGTTCACTGTGGTTCCACATAATGGAATTTTTTCAGTTTTTAATTTTATTTAAATGTTGGAAACATGATTGAAAACAAACCCGTTAAAAGGCCACAAAGAAGGGTACAAAGCTGAGTGCTCAGAAGTTAGGAAATGGCTAAAGTAAGGTTGCCTGCATAACCTTAATTCAGCCCTTGTGTGTGTGTGCATTATGAGCTAGTCTTTCATGGCCTGCTCGTATGCTGTGTTTTCCACAGGCCCGTGCCTCATTCAGTGCCCAGGCTGGTCCTGCTCTGGGGAGGAACCAGGGCTGTGCAGTGATGTGCGGAGGTCCCCTGCCTCGTTGTGTGGCAGACACCGGTAGAAGTGCAGCGGCTGAGGCAGGGGATGCCGGAAGAGACGGGAGGCTCTCGCAGCTGAATGCTGCCCTGGAGAACTGGCTTCTCTCCCAGCCGCCGCCCCAGCGTTTCTATGCGGCGCTGGACAAGCCACGTAAACCAACAAGTTCACAGGTAGCCGATGTGCGTCCTCCCTTCCTGGGAAGCCGGCTTGAGACGCTGGGGGCTGGGTCTCAGCTGCAGCCGAGGCCAAGGGGGGCTCTGCTCCCACAACGCTCTAGAAAATGATAAAGCCCCCAAGAAATCAGGCCCCCGGCGGCGCCGATTGGGCACCCACCATCGGCCTCATGTTCTCAGGCCCCCGGCTGCCAAAGGGGGATCAGAGCCAGGCTGAGCTATCAGTCCGTATTAGTGATGTGCCGCCCCCCACGCCCTCGAGCGGCACAGAGCAGCCCGGGGGGCGGTCGGAGTTCTGTCCTCGCTGCAGGGTCTGAGTGCCACGCAGCGCGGCCGGCCCGGGGCTGGGCAGATCCGACCCGTGTGCTGGCTCTCCCCGGCTGCAGGGCGTCCCTGCGCCCGTCGCCTTGGCCGGGGTCGCAAATGTGAGCGGCCCGTCAGCCCGGCTGCAGCCTGGCGCTCAGGGACCAACCTGGAGTTTATCTGCTCAGCTGGGGGGTCGGGCAGGCCGTGACTGGTGAGCGTCCCTCTTCCTCCTCCAACAGCAGGCAGTGCCGGGCCGGGCTCAAGCGTGGAATGGGCACTGGGGTGTCTGGGACAAGGGGCTGCACCCTAGTGGGCTGCAGGAGGCTGCTGGCTCCTGGTGCAGTCAGTGTCGCGCCCCGAACCCCTCCCCACACCGGTTCCCTTCACCAGCTGAATTACGCCCCCAACCACCTGCCGTTCTAGTCCTGGCCCCTGGCTCGAGCCCTGTGGCACGTGTGACGCTGAGACCCTTGGCCAAGGGTTCCCCGTGCCTTGCAAAGACCACTCACCTCAGCCCTGACAAACTCACTCCACCAGACACCGGCTCGCAGGCTGTTTGTCCCTGAAGAGCAGCAGGGGCGGTGGCTGCGGAAAGCTCCTGCCGTGGCGAGACTCAGGCATCATGGGACGCAGAGCCGGGCAATAGCCAAGGAACAGTGTGCGGTATGGACTGGGAGCAGAAACCGGTCACTAGTTGTCTCTCGGGTGGCCCCTCTGGGTAAGAACGGCCCGACTGGGTCAGACCAAGGGTCCATCTAGCCCAGTGTCCTGTCTGCCGACAGTGGCCAATGCCAGGTGCCCCGGGGGAATGAACAGAACAGGGAACACAACGGAGCGGGGACATCTGGGAGCAGCCAGTGTCAGGGGCTGGATACCGCGGGGAATGACCCACGGAGCTGGGGACTGGGGTGCCGCTGGCGTGAGCCTGCCTGAGGCTGGCCTGGGATCAGGGCAGCCGTCGGGGGCGTGAGGGGCAGGCTGCTGTGTGCCCGTGGGCGAGTCCCGTCGCCGCTCGGTACTTCGTTCAGTGGGGGTTACGCCCTGCCCGGGCCCACACGTACAGGGAGCGGCTCCAGTACCCTGGTGATGGGGCTGGAGGGCAGGCAGATCGAAGGGACCCTAGCAGGGCTCCCACAGGCAAAGGCCTCGTCTCGCCTGGGAATTTGCCCCGATTCCAGCAAGCGAAGGGCCCCCCCATGGAGCTAGGCTGGTGTTACTCTGTCTCCAGGCAGCTTCTCAAGTGATTTAACTGGAAAGAACCGAAGCAGGGGGGGGCCAATGGAAACTGCTGGGCTGGGGGCAAACCAGGCCACGGCCTGGAGTGAAGGGCAGGGAGTGTTATGTGCCCTCCCCCCTGCCACCAATGCAAAGTGCAGCCTCAGCGTCCCGGCAGCCTACCTCGCCCTGGTCTCCTCCAACCCTCCCCCCGCCGCCCACTGGCAGGGCTGGGGCTTGGGGAATCTCTCCTTGTATTAGTCCAAGCAATGGGGGGGCACTTGGGGGCACAGCGCGCTAGCCAAGGGGCCGGGAGGCATTTCAAAGAGGCTCGTCTGTTCTGCCTGTGTCCCGCGGGAGGACGCTGGGGGAAGAAGCCAGGCAGGGCCGGCAGGAATCGCTGCTCCGGAGGTGAAGCGCTCGCTGGCTCCAGACAGGCGCTCGCCGGGCCGTGACTCCCGGGTCGGTGCCGGTCCGGGCGCCTGGCGCTGGGTAAAGCACCCGGAGCCGTGTGCCCGTCCCCAGTGTGTATTATCTTGTCATGGGCACGGGGAGGTGGGGCTGGGGGGCCCACAGGCCCCTTCATGCGCATGCCAAGCGTAGGCCATGGGGACACGTCTCCTGGGGCGAGTCGTTCCAGAACTGGGTCTGACACCCCCACCGCCCCCAGCGACACTAGCTGGGCCTGGCTGGACCCAGGGGCTGAGCCCGATGTGATGAACTAGGACTGTTGTTAATGTTTTCCCTGAGTACTGTGTGGGTGCCTCGGTTTCCCCTATGCAGTGCTTGAGTTTCTAGGTGGTGGAACAAGGATGCATGAGTGTTACAGAGGGGCCTGGACCCAGAGAATGGCTGACACTTTGTATCCTAGCAACCGATGGCCCCGGGCCCTCCCCTGCAAAGGTGAGAGCTGAAGGTGTTCGAACAAAGGGATCAGGTGACCTCCTGGCCCGGGAAGCAGACAAAGGGGGAGGAGGGGCTGGATAGTTTCAGTTTGGAGCTGGCCGGAGAAGAGGGGAGAGAGGCAGACAGGGTCTGGCCTCCCTGCCCCGTTTGGAGCTGTGGGGCAAAATGCAGGGAGCCCCAGGCTGGGGTCTAAGCTCCCTGCCCCCCGGAAGGGCCCGGCTGAGGGGTCCTGGTTGTACTGACAAGCTCTGGTTGGACTGTGTTCCTGGCATCTCTAATAAACCTTCTGTTCTACTGGCTGGCTGAGACTCCCAGTGAATCCGGGGAAGAGGGGTGCAGGGCCGGACTCCCCCACACTCCGTGACACCCAGCCATTGCCAGGCTCTGGAGACCTGGGAGAAGAGGTGACAGGCACTGGACCAGGTGCTGAGGGCTGGGTCGAGGGGCGTCTTTGCAGCGGTACCTGGGGGCACGGGAGGGGCCATCTTGGGGCGACCTCGCTGCTTGGCCAGGCCTGCAGGCCGTGACCTTGGGCTCTTAATCCCTGTCTCGCCCCCGCCCCCCCCCCGCCCGGCGCTGGGATTGTGCTGAGCCCGGCAGGCCTGTGTCCGTTCTCCTTAACGCGGCGCATTTTTCTGTCCCGGGCCTGGTTTCAAGGAAGCTTTGACGTGTTTTCAGCCCCTAAAGGAACGAGCTGGACCCCCGAGATCAGCGCGCGGGCTGGGCCCTGCTTGGCTCCGCGCCCCCCTCATGGCAGCACGCTCAGCCCCGCAGGACGGACGGACGTACGGACGTGGGACCCGTCCAGCTCACCGGGGAATCTGCTCGGGGTGCAGCTTTCTGTCCTTCCGCGGCCGCTCCAGCCAGCTGGAAGCTGGGGTGCTGCCCCTCCCCCCTTTCCCTCTATGACTGGGGCCAATGGAGATCCCACCCCCCGCCCCGCAGAGATCATGGCCAGTGAGCACGTTGGCCGGGTAGCCAGCTGGGTGCCGTGCTGGCCCGGGGAGCCGAGCAGCCCTGCCCTGCACCCACCCGCGGCTCTAGGGCCAGGCTGGCAGTGCCCCTGGGCTCGCTTGGCCTGAGCGTGTTTCTCGGTGTCACGGCACCGTGCGTGGGGGGAGGGGGTGCGTGCAGCTCGCCCGTCTCTGTGCACGGAGGTGCGCGGTGTCAGCCGGCTGCAGTGCTGTTTTGTGCCCAACTTGCCCAGCGTGGGATTCATGGTGGGGAGGGGGAGGCCGAGGGTGGGGCTGGAGGGGCCATCGGATCAGGCTCAGGGCATGGGAACCTTTCATGCTGGGGGGGCTCCCCCTTATCTTTGCCCCTCTGCAGAGTGAGCAACCCATGGGCCACCCCCTGAGCTATTGACCCCTCCCCCCACAGACCTGCTCCATTCCTGACCCCCCTCTCACTGCGCCCCCCTGTGACGTCTGTGGGTCACCTGCCTGCCGCCCCCATGTGAACCTCACGTCCCTGAGAGCCGGCTGGGCTGAGCGGAGGGGGACAGTGCCCAGGGCAGAACCTGAGCCCTAGGTCGGTTAGTGCTGGGTCTGCATGGAAACCCTCCATCTGCCTCGCTCCGTCTCCCGGGGTAAATCCAGCCCCCCGCGCTGACCGGGGCGAGCCCCGAATTCCTGGCGCCCTAACGCGCTGCAGCTGCAGCGTTGGACGGTCAGACATACCCCAAGGCAAGACCCGCCCTAGGCTAAAGAAATCCCATCCCGCTCCACCGAGGCCTGGTCTGCCCTTAGCAATGCGGTGACCTCGCGCTATCGGTCGGGGGTTGCAAACGCCGTGCTCCCCGCCCCCCAAGCGCTGTCGCGACGCCGACCTAGCCCCGGTGTAGACTTCACGTCGTTCAGGGCAGTGACCTTCCTACACAAACGGGCCTCCCCTCCCCCCATTGCGTCGCCGTAGGCTGCGTCTACACTAGGGGGTTTTGCTGGCCTAGCTACACACCAGCATAACCCGACCAGTGTGGTGTCCGTCGTGTAGCCACTAGGCAAACCTGCTGGAGGACGAGCAGGGGAACCAGAAAGAGGCTCTTTCGTCAGAATGTTAGACGGTGGCGATGGTGGGGGAAGTGGGATATTCAAAAGTTTCATACCAACCATTTGGTAGCGGCTCTTCTCCGTCCCCTGCTAGCTCGTGGCACAAACCCCGCCCTTCTCTGTGGAGAGCGGGCTGCTGGGTGTGGTACAAAGGGCAGGGTTGAGACAGACACTGGGCAGGAGGTGGCCGGGACGTTTTACAGCCGAGAGAGCGAGCCGTGGTGACCGAGCCGCCCACGAGGCCGAGTTTGGGCCGTGTTCAGAGCGGTGTCTTCGCTCTCGTGGGAGCCCCAGGTGGTGTCACGGCTCTGTCCCCGCTCGCCACTGTCTGCGACACCCACCGAGACCCCCCCGGAACGCGCTCCCCACTTCCACAGCGGCGCAGGGCAAAGCCGCGTCAGCGCCGCAGGAGCTGGGAGCCAGCCGCACCGAGGGCTGCAGGGGGGCCAGGATCTGGGGGCCGGTCTGGCTGCGCTGCAATCGGTGATGTCACTGCGGCAGGGCGTGGACACACCGACGCTAGCGTGGCTCTCGCTAGCTTGAATGAGAGCAGCCGCCAGGCCGCAGCGACAGGGGCTAGCAGCCGGGCACCTCCCCGGCGATCGGGGGCGGTTGTACGGCGCCGCGGACATCGCGGTTCAAGCTCGCTGGCTCGTGTGTGTCTGTGCGGACATGTCCCTAGTCAAGGCCTTGGCCCGCCCTCCTCGGGGTAGGGACCCGGCTGGCCAGGGGAGAGAAAGAATCCTCCCCCCACCACCACCCCCACGTGCCAGGGAATGGCTGTAAGTCACAGGCGGAGGATCCAGCCGCCGGGCGAGGGTGGGGGGGCAGCAAACAACCCCCTTTGCAAAGGCAGACGCCGGGCAGTTAACAGGAGGGGGCTAGACGTGTCAGGTAACTAGGCAACCCCTGCATGAAGGGATGTCGTTTCCATGTCAGCCTGTCACCCACTCCTCAGCACATGGGTGTGCGCAGGTGTGAGGAGCCCAATGTACTGACTGCCGTGGGGGCCTCTGAGAGCCCAGGGCCCCTCGCCCCCAGCATGAAACCCAGGCACCCCTGACCTGGCTGGAGTGAACACACACCGATGGGCCCGTCGCTGGACAGGACCTGGCACTGATCGGTGCTTTAGACCGAAAGCGCCAAGATGCTTGCTGGTTTCTCTGAGCAAAGTCTGCCCGAGTTTTCCAGGTGCCAGCTGAAAGGCGGTGAAATCCCATCGTTGGGGCCGTAGGAACAGAACAGCTGCAGAGGAATTAACTTTACTTCAAACAGATCATAGAAGAAATAAATATACATGTCAACAAGCAAACAGGTCACACCTCTGGAGTTTTCCTCCAGCCCCCAGTCGCTCTGGGTTGGGTGGGACTTGCCACTTTCAAGTCATCCAGAAAGAGTGATACTAAACATCTGTTCCCCTCCCATCGGGCGGAGTGGGCCACGTATGTAACGCTCCCCCCTTTCTTGGCCCAGGAAGAGAGCGCTAGTCTCCGCACCCCCCACAGACGCACAGCGCCACAGAGAGGCCACGGGGTCAGTGCGGCCCGTTTCAAATTTAAATTAAAAATATATAGAGACAATAAATAAATACTGGAAAACTGCTCCAGGCATAGACTTCCTACAACAAAGGCCTGAGGGCAGCTCCTGGATAGCCGGGCATTGTGCTCCTTACAGGGGAGCGGTAAACTTCTCTCCGGCATAGATTACAGACAAACTCTGCTTGCGAACGTCCCGTGGCGGTAAGAGTTCTCAGGCCTTGGTGTTCTGCTCCTTGCTAGGACAGTGAGGAGGGTATGTCCGGGCACCAGGCAAAGTCCTTGGTGTGTTTTCTCTCAGGGGAAGTACCTGTGGGAATGAAAATTCTGATGTTCGGAGGTCGTGCTCGGAAGCTGGCTTACGGGAGAACCGAGAACACAGAGGTCCTGTTCTCGGCGTTCAGTCAGCTGGTGGTGCAGCCGGTCTCCTCTAGCAGCTCCCAATGTGATCCAGATGTTTGACGATGCTGTGCAGGCATGTCTGGAGCCGGTCCAGCGCCACCACCGCCGTGGTGTACGGCGAGAGAGTCAGCAGCTCTGTCAGATTCCCCAGAGCGGCCAAGTTAGAGGATTTGTGGAAAGTGCAACCGAGGTGAGACCCCAAGGTCTGGATCAGACTCCGGAGGTTCTCTATGTCGTTGAAGATCTGTGCTACAGGCACGTTTTCCATGGGCAGGCTGGGGAGGATCCTCTGGAATATCTGCAAGGTCTCGTCCATGGAGTCTAAGCTCTCCAAGGGTCGCTCGCCGGGGATGAAGTCAAGTCCACTTATCTTCAAGTTCAGCGGGAAGAGCTGCGAGGAGGAGAAGGCTAGTGAGCCACGCTAGCACAGGGCTGCCCTCTCTTCTCTACAGGGGCTGTTTGGCTAAGGACTATGGCACGTCTACGCTCCAGGGATCAGCCCCGGGAGCTCAGACGGCTCTAGCAAGGCCTGCATGCGCTTCCTGGGGACAAGGCCGTCACAGAGGCGTTAGGAAGGCCACGCCAGCAGCCATGGAATGGATGGGCCCCCAGCATGTGTGAGGCGGGGAGGGGAGGAAACACATGTGCCATGTGTCTAGGTCAGCAACAGAGGCTGGTTCTACCTGCCTCCTGATGCCTCCTGCCCTGGCTTCAACCGGAGAGTTACCCGGGGGATCCCCCCAGCAGAGGTGGACTGAGGTTTCATGAGGCCCTTGGCCAAAGCAAGTGTGGGGGCACTCCTCACCCCTTCCACCTGTGGTCCCACCCCATTTTGCCCCCCCCCCCCGGGGCCCTGCAACCCTTTTGCTCCTTTCTGCCCCCCCCAAGACCAGAGAAGCTCTGTCCCCGCCCCCGCCCATGGCCCCAGGGCTGCAGTGGGGAGAGCTCCCCCAGCCCTGAGGCCGCGGCAGTGAGCGAGAGCACCTCCAATCCTGGGGCCACAGCCGGGCTCCGGGCGCTGCGGCTTCCCCCGACCCACCCACATGGTGCTTCTGCTGGGGGTCCGGGCTTCCGCCGCCCAGCAGCGGATTTTTTCTGGGGCCCCATAATTGGCCGGGGGCCCTGGGCACGGGGCCCATCAGCCCACTGGCTAATCCACCACTGTCCCCCAGGTAGGAATGCAGCACGGTGGGCAGTGCCAGGGCATTCGGGGGGCAAAATCAAGTGAGAGTTCGCAGCACGAGGCAGCAAATGACTCACTGTGGGGCTGCAGGAAGGACGGGTGGTTAAACCATGGAGCCTGGGAGCTGGCGCCTTCGTCCCTCTCTGCCACTGGCACATGACCGTCCTTGGGCACCTCCTAACCTGCTCAGCGAGTGCCAGGGGCTCGGAGCAGCAAGCTCCTTCGATGGGAGGCGCGAGGTGCACACGGAGATCCCTGGAGCAGGGAGATCTCGGGGGAGAACTCGCCTGGACAGCCAGCGTAGGCCTGGGCCCCTCAGTGCTGGGGAGGAGGAGGCGCTGTGGGCTCGGAGCAGGAAGTTTGTGTGTGTTCCCTGGCTCAGAGATAAGGACAGCCGCCAGCATGTGACACCCCAGCTACCTGTCCCCAGCGCAGGGCAGAGAAGGGCTGTCCCAGGGAGCAATGGAGATTTCAGCTGAACCCCGGGGAAGGCTCCCTTCCAGCGAGCTCAGGGACAGTGGAACCGTCGCCCAGGGGAAGGGACTCAGGACGGGGTGGGCAGTTACAGACCCCAGCAGTCGTCTCCAGCTCTGATTCCCTGGGCCGGATCCTCAGCGGGCGGGGGCCCCCCGGCGTCTCGAGCTCGGGGCTGCTTTCCACCAGCTAAGGGCCTGGCCCCCGGAGGCTGCTCGTGCCCCGAGGGCGGAAGACAGCCGTGCCGGGGGAGGAATCGTTCCGTGACCTGACCCGATCGCCCCACTGATCCTCCGCCCGGCTGGCCCCCACGTACCTGGTGCTCCTGGATCCGGGCTATGATGGTTCGCGTGAGGTTTTTGGTGTCGGCCTTGACCTTGTCGATTTTCACCGGCCGGCTGGCGAAGAGAGGCAGCCAAAACCAGAGCAGGCCACAGAGCGGCAGGCCGGGACACCGCATTTTCCTCCCGCCTCCTTCGCTAAGGCCCTAAGCAGGCAAGAGCGATGCAAGTTAAAGAGGTGTTTGCAGCCCCCCGGGAGGTCTGAGAGCTGTGGGGTGCTGCCCCACGCTGTGGCTGCCCTCCGCTCCAACAGGGACGGGCTGCTCTGCCCGCGCACGGGGCGCCAGGCCATCAAATGAGGGAGCAGCCCCCACGAATCTGCTTCTGGCTCCCAGCTGGGTCTTTTCACCTGGGCCGTGGCGCCCAGGGGTCCCTGCTGCTGACGAGGCACCTGGGGGTGTCGCATTGCCAAGGGGTCAAAGCAGCGGGACACCGGCCGGGGAGCTCTCCCTGGGGGTGAAGGGCTGCAGCACTCAGCAGCGTGGTCTGTGCAACACACCTGGCACCCGCAGCTCTCCATGGGCGCGTGGAACAAACGTGGGAGCGATCGGGCCACACCTACCCGAGATCGGGGCCCAAGGGGCTGGGGGCTGTGTGTCCACAGGGAGAGACAGGCTCTGCCCCAACGAGCTCCCAGCGGGTGGGGTAGAGAGGCGTCGTTACCCCATAGCCCTGATGGGGGACTGAGGGATTGAGCGGCTCCCCCAGGCTCCCGTGAGCCGTGCCAGAGCTGGGAACTGAACCAAGAGCCTCTGACCCCAGGCCAGCCCGTCCTTCATCGGGGGCTGGACTGGGCGGGGAGGGATAGCTCAGTGGTTTGAGCGTTGGCCTGCTAAACCCAGGGTTGTGAGTTCAATCCTTGAGGGGGCCATTTAGGGATCTGGGGCAAAAATTGGGGATTGTCCTGCTTTGAGCAGGGGATTGGACTAGACACCTCCTAAGGTCCCTTCCAACCCTGATATTCTATGATTCACGGCACTGCTTTGCTCCCTTCCACGCCCCATGTCCTCGGGTTACCCTCTGGCAGCCAGCCGGGCACCCCTCCCCCTTCCCTGTGAATACTTCTCTCGTTCCCTGGTGGCCACAGGCCCGTGCGGCGCCGCACCACGTGCGATGTGTCAAGGTTTCGGTTTGAGATTCCTGGCAGGGCTCCCTGCCCTGTGGCCTGCAAAGGCTCGGGCTGAGCTTCCCGGCAGCGCTGCCTCTGGCCGGCAATCGAGCATGTTCCCGGGACCCTGGCCGGCTTGGGGGGGGTGGGTTGCTTGCTAGCCTGGGCCAGGGTCTGCCCTGCCACGGCATTGCCCCAGCTCGATTAAAGCGGGTCCCCGGGGCAGAGCTGCCTGGGGGCCTGGCGAGGGCCTGTCACTACTATGCAGGTACTTCCTCACCACACCCGCGGCAGCATCCCCCCTCCGCTGTACAGGTGGGGAGCTGAGACTAACCCACTCGCCCAGGGCCAGACCCCGGATCTCCCTCACCCAGCCCAGCCCTTCCTCTGGGCAACGGGACAACGTGGGGCAGAGCAGACGGGCCGAGCGCCTAGGCGGTCGAGACAAGGGGGACACAAGGCCAGGGGGACCCCAGCACCTGGCTTCATCAGGCACCTTTCCCCCAGCAGGAATAAACCAGGCCCCACACTGACCAGACCTGGCTCACCGTCCGCAGCCAGGGCTTCTCCCGGCCCCAGCATCTCTGCGGGGAAATACACTCTGACGCACAAAGCCAGGGACCTGGTGCAGAGAGCCGGGTAGTGCTCCGCGCCCCGGCAGGGACACTGGTTTTGTACCTGGCCAGGTAAAGTCTCCTGGTGGCTCGGCAGGGCTGAGATAGACCCCAGTGTCCTGCTGACAGCCCCTCTGCACTCCCGCCCCCCTCAGCATGAGTGAGAGGAGACTCCGGCTCCACTGGGACTCCATCCTCCTTCCAGCCCCGGCCCCCATGGCACCGGGCCCCAAGGTCACTCTTAGCCTCTCCTCCCCCACCTGGTCTGTGTCTTTGACCCTTTTTTCCCATCTTCCTCCCTGTCTCACCTGCTTCCTCCCTTGACTTGAGCTGCTCTCTCCTCCAGACCCCCTGGGAGCCCCCTGTCTAGCGGGGCTTCAGATCACCAGGACTATGGGGCTCCTTCCCCACACGCCCTCGAGAGGGGTGGATCCTGTCTTGCCCTACACGCTACCCCCCCGCAAGCCCCCTTAAGACAACAGTGCCACCTGGCACTCTCCCTCCCACGGACCTCCGAGCCTCGGTCCCATTTTGCAGCAGGGGAAACTGAGGCACAGAACGGGGACGTGGCTGGCAGAGCCAGGCAGGGAACCCAGCTCCCCCGAGCCCCTGCCCTGCCCACGGGGCCACTCTCCACCCCCGACCGGCAGCTTTTAAACTCCGTGGCCCCTGGGAGGCTCCTTCCCCGTCCCCAGCCAGGGCAGAAGCGCTGGGCTGCGGCTGCCTGCCCCGTGGCGGGGCTGGAGCAGGGCCGTGCAGTCCCCAGCGGAGCTGCGGCGGGGAGCCGGCCAGCCTGGGGCCCAGCGCCCCGGGAGGGACGGAGGGGAAGGGAAGGGGGGCCCCCACCTTACCTCCCGGCTCGCTTCGCCCTCCGCGCTGCGCTGGCTCCATGTCGGGCAGGGCCGGCTTATATAGAGCCGCGGCAGCATTGCTAGAGGGTTACTCATCCCTCCCCTCCTCCGGCTCGCCCCGCGCTGCGGCGGGCCCCGGCCAGAGCCAGCGACGAGCCGGGCGGCTGCGGAGCGGGGCTCCCCGCAAGTCCCACCCCGACACCCCCTGGCCGCGCCGGGGGCAGACGCGAACCCCGGGGTCCCCCCGCCTGCTGCTGCGGGGTCATGTCAGCAGCTCGCGTTGGTGTCACTTCTTCTCCCCTCGGCTCCCGCGTCCTCTGGCCTTGGGTTAAATACACGTGTTTCTAGCGAAATATTCCCCATCTACCCCCGCACCCCACTATCTATCCCCACCCCTCCCTCCCCGCACCCCCACTATCCTCATCCACCCCTCCCTCCCCGCACCCCCACTATCCTCATCCACCCCCCCAGAACCCCGTCTATCCCCATCCACCCCTCCCTCCCCGCACCCCCACTATCTATCCCCATCCCTCCCCGCACCCCCACTATCCTCATCCACCCCCCAGCACCCCCACTATCCTCATCCACCCCCAGAACCCCGTCTATCCCCATCCACCCCTCCCTCCCCGCACCCCCACTATCCTCATCCACCCCCCAGCACCCCCACTATCCCCATCCACCCCTCCCTCCCCGCACCCCCACTATCTATCCCCATACACCCCTCCGTCCCTCCCCGCACCCCCACTATCCTCATCCACCCCCCAGAACCCCCTCTATCCCCATCCACCCCTCCCTCCCCGCACCCCCACTATCCTCATCCACCCCCCAGAACCCCGTCTATCCCCATCCACCCCTCCCTCCCCGCACCCCCACTATCTATCCCCATCCATCCATCCGTCCCTCCCCGCACCCCCACTATCCTCATCCACCCCCCAGAACCCCGTCTATCCCCATCCACCCCTCCCTCCCCGCACCCCCACTATCCTCATCCACCCCCCAGAACCCCGTCTATCCCCATCCACCCCTCCCTCCCCGCACCCCCACTATCTATCCCCATCCATCCATCCGTCCCTCCCCGCACCCCCACTATCCTCATCCACCCCCCAGCACCCCGTCTATCCCCATCCACCCCTCCCTCCCCGCACCCCCACTATCTATCCCCATCCATCCATCCGTCCCTCCCCGCACCCCCACTATCCTCATCCACCCCCCAGCACCCCGTCTATCCCCATCCACCCCTCCCACCCCGCACCCCCACTATCCTCATCCACCCCCCAGCACCCCGTCTATCCCCATCCACCCCTCCCTCCCCGCACCCCCACTATCCTCATCCACCCCCCAGAACCCCGTCTATCCCCATCCACCCCTCCCTCCCCGCACCCCCACTATCTATCCCCATACACCCCCCCACTATCTATCCTCATCCACCCCCCCAGAACCCCCTCTATCCCCATCCACCCCTCCCTCCCCGCACCCCCACTATCTATCCCCATACACCCCCCACTATCTATCCTCATCCACCCCCCCAGAACCCCCTCTATCCCTATCCACCCCTCCCTCCCCGCACCCCCACTATCTATCCCCATACACCCCCCACTATCTATCCCCATCCGTCCCTCCCCGCACCCCCACTATCCTCATCCACCCCCCCAGAACCCCGTCTATCCCCATCCACCCCTCCCTCCCCGCACCCCCACTATCTATCCCCATACACCCCCCACTATCTATCCTCATCCACCCCCCCAGAACCCCGTCTATCCCCATCCACCCCTCCCTCCCCGCACCCCCACTATCCTCATCCACCCCCCCAGAACCCCGTCTATCCCCATCCACCCCTCCCTCCCCGCACCCCCACTATCTATCCCCATCCATCCATCCGTCCCTCCCCGCACCCCCACTATCCTCATCCACCCCCCAGAACCCCCTCTATCCCCATACACCTCTCCCCGCATCCCCACTATCTATCCCCATACACCCCCCACTATCTATCCTCATCCACCCCCCCAGAACCCCGTCTATCCCCATCCACCCCTCCCTCCCCGCACCCCCACTATCTATGCCCATCCATCCCTCCCCGCACCCCCACTATCTATGCCCATCCATCCCTCCCCGCACCCCCACTATCTATCCCCATACACCCCCCACTATCTATCCCCATCCGTCCCTCCCCGCACCCCCACTATCTATCCCCATCCACCCCTCCCGCACCCCCTCTATCTATCCCCATCCACCCCTCCTCGCAATCTATCCCTATACACCCCCCATATCTAGCCCCATCCACCCCTCCCTGCACCCCCATCTATCCCCATACACCTCCTCTATCCACCCTCCCCTCTATCTACCCCATCCACCCCCTCTATCTATCCCCATCCACCCCTCCTCGCAATCTATCCCCATCCCTCCCTCCCCCTCAATCTATCCCCATCCACCCCTCCCTGCACCCCCCATCTATCCCCATACACCTCCTCTATCCACCCTCCCCTCTATCTATTCCCATCCATCCCTCCCCGCACCCTCTCTATACATATACACCCCCATTCACCCCTCCCAGTACCCTACTATCTATCCCCATCCACCCCCCTACATCCCTTACCATCTAGCCCCATCCATCGCTCCCCGCACCCCCTCTATCTATCCCCCCCCCCCCCACTATCCCATCTAGCTATCTCCATACACTCCATCTCTCTCCCCAGACACCCCCTGTATCATCCATCTATCTATCCGCAGACCCCCCCACACCCATGTCTCTGTCGGGGGGGCTGTGTGTGTCTGGTGTAATCCGTGGATGTTTGTAACCCGCTGGGAAAGCCCCAGGCCCCGCGGGAGGCGAAGCCCGGCGGTCCCTGGGCGGGTTTTCGGACGGTGCCGTTATTGTGGCTTCACTCAGTGATTATTTCGCCTCCGGTGTTTTAAACTCCAACGGGAAGCGCTTTGGGCGAGGCCATGAGCGAAGGACGCGCCCTCCGGCCTGGCTCGATATGAGCAGCCAGGAGCCGCGAGGGGCAGAGCTCGCGGGGTGGCCCGAGGGGACGTGTCCGGGGGAGCGGCGCTCGGCGCTGCACACCACGCGCGCTGCGGACGTTTCTGCGCTGTTCATTCTGTGTATGGTACCAAGAGCTCGCAGAAGAATTGCACCGTGTTGTGCAGACACAACGCACCACCCCCCTTCGATCAGCAGCCCCACGTCCCGTGGGGGCAGTTTCCAACTTTCCCCCTCTCTTCAAAACGTGTGTTTATTTCCCCCAGCCCGAGTCTCGTTTTGAATAAACCGGATCCCCCTGCACTCCACGTGTAGCCGGAACGCGGTCTAGCCAGAGAATTCCCGTCCCCCTCCGCCCGTTGGATAATCCCAATGAAGGAATTTCCCTGCCAGGAGCCGGCCAGTTGGGAGCCCGCTTTGAAAAGATCCGGTTTCATTTCCCGAGAAACCCTTCCGCGCGCTGGAGTTTAAAAGCGAAACAAACCCCGCCCGGAGCGAGAGCGCGCAGCGGGGGTGCTCGGTGGGTTGAAGATTAACCCAGCCCCGGTGGCGCGATACCGCCAGGACAAGGTATAAAAATAAACCTGTCCCGGCCGGAACCAAGAAACCCCCCGAGTTCGCCCGGCTCCCGCCGCAAGCGCCAAACCCGTTGGCCGGGAAATAGGCGGCGTGTGAATTTCAGGTCCCCTGAAAGGGAGTTTGATTTTGCTTCCCTGCATTTTGCAAAGCGGGCCGCGTGTCGGTTTAAAAAGCCGCGCAGAAGGTGGAAGTGCGCGGGGGGGGTTAGTGGCGGGGTGGAGACGGGCCGCTGAGCTCAGCGGCGGGGCCTTTGTGCCCCATTTCCTTATGGGAGGTAGCGCTTTGCGCAAGGGAACTGCCCCCGGCAGGACGAGATTTTTAAACCAGAATTCAAAATAGCGCCTGGCGCAGCGCGCAGAAACAGCCGCTCTCCCGGGCCCGCAGGCGAGGGGCGGGATCCCGGCCAGGGAGCAAATCGAGCAGCTGGGCAGCGTTCAGAGGAGACGGAACAAAGCCCCGACCCCACCCCCACGAGGTGCTTGTTTGCGGCACAAAGCCAGCGGGGCCCCTCCCTTGGGATCAGTGTGAACGTTGCGGGGAGGGTCTCCCCCGCTCGCTCACATGGGTCCAGGCAAACCGAGGTGACAGTCCCGGGCGCCCCTGAGCCAGAGGCGGGGGAGTGCAGCAGTGGGGTAGCCAGGTTTAGAGCACAGGGGAAGCGGCGCCTCCCGGCTCCCCCTGTACTCACCCGGCGGCGCTTTAAAGAGCTGGGGAGTCTCTGGCCCTTTAAAGCGCCCCCCCCCCCCCAGCCCAGCTCCCGCAGCCGGGCTCAGGCGGCGCCTTGGTGCCACTTCTCCTCACAGGGGGAGCAGCCCCCCCCCGTGCTCCCCCCGGCTACGCTACTGGAGTGAAGGCACATTTGGAAACAGCCTGTACAGCTGATAACACGGGGGTGTTTGTCCCCCCCCAATAAAACAACAATTCAGCGACCCAACCCCTCCCCCGAAGTGCTCCGTTAGGGGTGCTGCATTCCGCACCCCCGAAATCTCTCCACATCCTTCCTCTTCCTGCTCTGTCCCATCCCCGCAGGGCCCCCTGGCTCCCCCCCTTCCCCGTCTCCTCGGGGCGCGGAGCCCCATCCGGCAGCAGGCCGCCTTTCCTGGGCCCTGGCTGTGCTGCAGGGCGAGCGGCCGGTGGGCCGGGCTGGGCGCTCACAGCCAGGGAGCCGGCCGGGCAGAGCTAGGCGAGGGGCAGGACTTCTACAAGAACCCCAGACACTGAGCTGCTTTAAATGGACATGATGGGCACAGGCAGAAACGCAAAGTGAAACCAGGTTTCTGAGTCGCAGCCCTGTTAGTCTGTGTCCAATGACCAGACACGTGGAGGATAGACACACACAGGGATCAGTGGGCTGTAGCCCACGAAAGCTGATGCTGAAATAAATGTGTTCGTCTCTAAGGTGCCCCAAGTACCCCTGTTCTTTTTACACACAGGGACAGACCCACAGTGTGTGCACACAACCGTGCGTGTTTACCGACACAGACAGACACAGTCTGAGTACAGGTGTGACTAGTATACAGGTATATAAAATACAGATCTGGGTGCAGACTCTCTCCACACCAAAGCACTGAACAGAGAATTTTATCCCTGCTACTGAATTTTATAGGAATTTTAAAAAAAATGGAATAGAAAGGAGTTAATTATCCATGAAAGTCCATCGCGATCTCTATCTACAGCCTTTATAGTAAAACCCTACAGACGTTAACAAGGACAAAAGCATTTATTATTAATGATTATGGATAGTATGGGTGACAGGGGATGGATCTCTTGATGATTATCTGCTCTGTTCATTCCCCTGCTGTTGGCCGCTGTCGGCAGACAGGACACTGGGCTGGATGGACCTTTGGTCTGACCCAGCCTGGCCGTTCTTATGTTCTTATGAATTACAGCGCTCAGAGGCCCCAATCAGGGTGCCGTTGTTAGAGAGGGGTCGATAGAAATAGCCCACAGGTCGCTGGAAATGACCCTAAAAACCTCCTTAAAAAACCGAAGACCAAGCGTGGTCCTTTCTGGGTGTGCAGATGGGCCCTGTCGCACCCCAGGGCAGGGGCAGAATTCTCTAGTCCAGTGTCTGACACCCAGTGTGATGCCAGGGACGTGAGCAGGGAGCTCTCAGGGCCGGCGCCAGCCCACGGGCCGCTCAGCGAGGGCCAGGACCAAAATACTAGCAAGCCAGAGGCTGTTCTCTGGGGGCTCCGAATGGCTGCCCCAGGTGTGACGCTGCCCTGAGCTGGAGCGAAGCCAGGCCCGGGCCCGGTGGGGCAGTGAGGGCGGCTCCCCCGGCGTTAGGGCGGGAAGGTGCTAGAAGCCAGCTCGGGTTTCGTTTCTTCCGGCAGGAAATAGCTTTTGGCCCTGAGGGGACGTTATTCACCAGCTGCCCTCCCGGGGCCTGGGGTGTCTTCACAGTTTGTGCTCTGCTGTGTCAACGGGGGTGGGGCCCAACCCTGCCAGGTTTACGCAGCTGAGCAATCCCTCCTCACTTGTGTAATCCCATTGACGTCAATAGGGCCAGCATGCAAGGCAGGGCTGGGGCCGCAGACATGCCCCCTGCAATCCCAGCTGCCGGGATGCCAGCCCCGCGGCAGTCAGAGGCACGTCTCCGCCTGTGCCCGCTGTCCGTGGCGGTTTCTTGGAGCACACGCAACGCAGCTGGCTGGGTGCCCAGGTGCGGCCTCCTTCCCAAACGCCGAGTAACAGCAGCGGCAGCAGTTCTCCGGGAGAGCTGGGAGAAGTTGGTCCAATAAAGGACATGACCTCCCCGGCCTTGTCCCTCTGACAGAGCCAGGGATGGTTAAGGGCAGACCCCTAGGGGCACCTAGTCTGCCCGCCTGCGTAGCCCAGGCCGAGAACCCGCCCAGGGTCCTGCCCGCAGCCCTGGCTGCGTGAGGGCAGCGCTTTAAGAAAGAGACGGATTTCAGATCCCCCATCCCTCGGGCAGCTGTTCCAATGGCGAAGGGGCTTCGCTCCGTTTCGCACAACAAAGGGACGGTTCCGGGGTGACTTGAGCACAGTCTGGGCTGCAGACCTGGAGAATCGAGGGATGGTGGGGAAGGTGTAACAAGATCTGATGGCTGGAAGCTGCAGGTAGACCAATTCCGACGGGAAATAAAGCAACATTTTAACAGGGAGGGTGACTAGTCACTGGAGCAATTTACCGAGGGCTGGACAAGTGATGCCAGATCAGTGAGCACCCAGCCCGGCAATTCACCAGCAGCAGCAAACTTTGAAATCAAGCGTGGACGGTTTCTCCAAGATCTGCTCGGGGGCAATCAGTGCCGTCCCTAGACATTTTGGTGCCCTACGCAGCCCCAGGCCTCCATGGGGGAGGCATCCCCAGGCATCGGGGGGGGGGGGGCTACGCCCAAGGTCTGTGGGGGGCAGGAGCAGGCTTGGGGGGCAGGGGGAAACACCCCCCAGCACGAGCCAGCAGAGCGGAGCGGGTTGAGGCCAGTTGCTCCCCTTCCCGCTGCCCAGTGATTGCAGGACAGGCCCGACTCCGCACTCACGGGGCAGCAGGAACTGGAGTGACCCAGCCCCAGCCACTCCACTCTGCTCCCCTGGCTCCCAGCCTTGGGACTTGGGGGGCAGGAGGGGAAGCGCCCCCCCAGCACTCACCGGCGGCGTGGAGCAGGCTGGGGCCGGGTCGCTCCACTTCCCGCCGCCTGGTGAGCGCAGGGCGCGCCTGGCCTCTGCTGCAGTCCCCAAGACATAGCTCAGGGGAAGGGGGGGAGTGGGGGCAGGGCTGGGGTGGAGCAGGGGTGGGAGGAGGCGGGGAGCAGCAGGGACAGGGGCTATGGGGAAGGGCTGGAGTGGGGGCAGGGCTGGGGTGGAGCAGGGGTGGGAAGAGGCGGGGAGCAGCAGGGACGGGCTATGGGGAAGGGGGGGAGTGGGGGCAGGGCTGGGGTGGAGCAGGGGTGGGAGGAGGCGGGGAGCAGCAGGGACAGGGGCTATGGGGAAGGGCTGGAGTGGGGGCAGGGCTGGGGTGGAGCAGGGGTGGGAGGAGGCGGGGAGCAGCAGGGACAGGGGCTATGGGGAAGGGCTGGAGTGGGGGCAGGGCTGGGGTGGAGCAGGGGTGGGAGGAGGCGGGGTGCAGCAGGGACAGGGGCTATGGGGAAGGGCTGGAGTGGGGGCAGGGCTGGGGTGGAGCAGGGGTGGGAAGAGGTGGGGAGCAGCAGGGACAGGGGCTATGGGGAAGGGGGGGAGTGGGGGCAGGGCTGGGGTGGAGCAGGGGTGGGAGGAGGCGGGGAGCAGCAGGGACAGGGGCTATGGGGAAGGGGGGGAGTGGGGGCAGGGCTGGGGTGGAGCAGGGGTGGGAGGAGGCGGGGAGCAGCAGGGACAGGGGCTATGGGGAAGGGGGGGAGTGGGGGCAGGGCTGGGGTGGAGCAGGGGTGGGAGGAGGCGGGGTGCAGCAGGGACAGGGGCTATGGGGAAGGGGGGGAGTGGGGGCAGGGCTGGGGCGGAGCAGGGGTGGGAGGAGGCGGGGAGCAGCAGGGACAGGGGCTATGGGGAAGGGCTGGAGTGGGGGCAGGGCTGGGGCGGAGCAGGGGTGGGAGGAGGCGGGGAGCAGCAGGGACAGGGGCTATGGGGAAGGGGGGTGAGTGGGGGCAGGGCTGGGGTGGAGCAGGGGTGGGAGGAGGCGGGGCGCAGCAGGGACAGGGGCTATGGGGAAGGGCTGGAGTGGGGGCAGGGCTGGGGTGGAGCAGGGGTGGGAGGAGGCGGGGAGCAGCAGGGACAGGGGCTATGGGGAAGGGCTGGAGTGGGGGCAGGGCTGGGGTGGAGCAGGGGTGGGAAGAGGTGGGGCGCAGCAGGGACAGGCTATGGGGAAGGGCTGGAGTGGGGGCAGGGCTGGGGTGGAGCAGGGGTGGGAGGAGGCGGGGAGCAGCAGGGACAGGGGCTATGGGGAAGGGCTGGAGTGGGGGCAGGGCTGGGGTGGAGCAGGGGTGGGAGGAGGCGGGGAGCAGCAGGGACAGGGGCTATGGGGAAGGGCTGGAGTGGGGGCAGGGCTGGGGTGGAGCAGGGGTGGGAGGAGGCGGGGAGCAGCAGGGACAGGGGCTATGGGGAAGGGCTGGAGTGGGGGCAGGGCTGGGGTGGAGCAGGGGTGGGAGGAGGTGGGGAGCAGCAGGGACAGGGGCTATGGGGAAGGGCTGGAGTGGGGGCAGGGCTGGGGTGGAGCAGGGGTGGGAGGAGGTGGGGAGCAGCAGGGACAGGGGCTATGGGGAAGGGCTGGAGTGGGGGCAGGGCTGGGGCGGAGCAGGGGTGGGAGGAGGCGGGGAGCAGCAGGGACAGGGGCTATGGGGAAGGGCTGGAGTGGGGGCAGGGCTGGGGCGGAGCAGGGGTGGGAAGAGGTGGGGTGCAGCAGGGACAGGGGCTATGGGGAAGGGCTGGAGTGGGGGCAGGGGTGGGAGGAGGCGGGGAGCAGCAGGGACAGGGGCTATGGGGAAGGGCTGGAGTGGGGGCAGGGCTGGGGCGGAGCAGGGGTGGGAGGAGGCGGGGAGCAGCAGGGACAGGGGCTATGGGGAAGGGCTGGAGTGGGGGCAGGGCTGGGGCGGAGCAGGGGTGGGAGGAGGCGGGGAGCAGCAGGGACGGGCTATGGGGAAGGGCTGGAGTGGGGGCAGGGCTGGGGTGGAGCAGGGGTGGGAAGAGGCGGGGAGCAGCAGGGACGGGCTATGGGGAAGGGCTGGAGTGGGGGCAGGGCTGGGGCGGAGCAGGGGTGGGAGGAGGCGGGGAGCAGCAGGGACGGGCTATGGGGAAGGGCTGGAGTGGGGGCAGGGCTGCAGTGGAGCAGGGGTGGGAAGAGGCGGGGAGCAGCAGGGACAGGGGCTATGGGGAAGGGCTGGAGTGGGGGCAGGGCTGGGGTGGAGCAGGGGTGGGAGGAGGCGGGGAGCAGCAGGGACAGGGGCTATGGGGAAGGGCTGGAGTGGGGGCAGGGCTGGGGCGGAGCAGGGGTGGGAAGAGGTGGGGAGCAGCAGGGACGGGCTATGGGGAAGGGCTGGAGTGGGGGCAGGGCTGGGGTGGAGCAGGGGTGGGAGGAGGCGGGGAGCAGCAGGGACAGGGGCTATGGGGAAGGGCTGGAGTGGGGGCAGGGCTGGGGCGGAGCAGGGGTGGGAAGAGGCGGGGAGCAGCAGGGACAGGGGCTATGGGGAAGGGCTGGAGTGGGGGCAGGGCTGGGGCGGAGCAGGGGTGGGAAGAGGTGGGGTGCAGCAGGGACAAGGCTATGGGGAAGGGCTGGAGTGGGTGCGGGGTGGGAGCGGGGGCAGCTTTCCTGGCCGGCTCAGCTGGCCAGGGATCAGGCTGGCTGCTGGAGCAGCACGCAGCGCGTAGGGCACCAGGAAATTTGGGGCAATTTGGTGCCCCACATTTCCTGGTGCCCTACACAGCTGCGTAGTTTGCATCTGGGTAAAGACGGCCCTGGTGCTCACTGAGCTGACTCCAGTTGCGGGTGCTGAGGAATTGAAAATGTGACCCCGTGGCTCAGATCCTATTCCTGCTCCCGCTCAGAAGCTCTCTCTGACGTCTCCACCTGCGAGGAAGGATTGCGCAGGGTCAGGCCACTAGCCCCCAACTCGGGAGAGGCGGATTCAGGTCCCTGCCCTGTCCCAGCCTGCCTGTGTGAGCTGGGGTACGTCCCAGAGCCTCTGTGCCTCAGTTCCCGTCTGTACACTGGGGCTAAGAGCCCTGCCCCGCTTGCCAGGAGCAGCGGGGGGGTGAACGATTGGAGGGTGTGAGGGCTCAGGTGCTGCACAGATGGGCACCACGTTAAGTCCCGACGGTCCATAGTTGTGATGTTTGGATGCTGAGTCACTGGCACCAAGAGGCAGCAGCGTTGGGCACCGCCCCACCACTTCCGATGGGCGTGACTGGCCAGGAATTCACCTCACCTCCATAGCGGGTCTATTCCCCTGGAGAGCGGGCCAATGCTCAGAGAACAAATTGTCCTCGGACTCCGGGGAGCTCCACGCTCCCTCCCCTGAGTCACGGCAATGATTCAGGAGCTGCCGTTTCCCTTTGGACAGGACTTGACACGATTCATCCTTTGAGGACACTTTGTAGAAACCTTCTACCAATCCCTCCTCTCGGCGCCTGGAATCGTAGCTTCCAAGGGCAGAAGGGCCCGTTGTGATCATCTAGTTGCCACGGACTCCCGGGCCCCGGGCTCTCTCCTGGCTACCCAGTGCGACAGCCCTTCTCAGGGGTCCTCTCTCTTCCAGGGATTAAGCCCTAGGCCCCTCCGCCTCCTGGAACCGCACCTCTCTGAGCCTCAGCATGCCCGTCTCTCACCATGGGCCCCCTCAGGAGTGCACTCGCTTTGGACCCCCATGGCCTCCACCCCCAGAGGGAATCAGGCCCCCTGACCTCTAGACCGGAGCGACTCTCAGCCAGCGTAAAACAGGAGGGTTTATTGAGCAACTGAACCCAGCACAGGAAACTCTCCGGGCCTCAGGCCTGGCCTCCCTCAGCCCAGTACATCTAGATCTCTCCTGCATCCAGGTGGGCTCTGGCTTCTCTCTCGCCCCAGTCCTGCCACTCCCTCCTTCCAGCCGATCATCCGATATCATCCTCCCCTGTCCTTTGTCTTCGGTCCCAGGCAAACAGGTCACCGGGGTCCTCTCTCCTTTGTCCTTCCACTGGCCAGAACTGGCTGCCTTCCAAGCTGGGGTGGGGCTCTCGGTCACCGGGTCACCAGTTGTTAGGGTTCCCCATCTCCAGGCCATTGTCCGGGGGGCCCGGCTGCTAGGTGAGGTCACACCTGGTCCTCTCCAACCACAAGCTCTCTCTCACCACCTTGCTAAACACGCAGCACACAGGGAAACTGAGGCGCGCACACACTATTCATATAAAACACTACAAAAATCCCCAACTTCATCTCCCCTCTCCCCCGTTTGAGTCTGAACTGAGCGGGCTGACTCCAGCCAGTGACCTGGGGAAGTTCAGGCCCCCTGCTCCGGGACACAGCATCAGCTGAAACATTTGTGCTTCTCTTCACATGGACCATCCCCATATGATCATCCTGGCGGATCAGACTCCACCCTCGGAGTTTGGCATTGGCCCCTTTCATCCGGTGCAGCCACGTCAGGGCGAGTGGTCAATGTACACCATAAAGCGCCGCCCAAATAGATACGTGTGACGTTCCCCTCTGGGGTTATCCGGACCGGTGATCTGCTAGGTCACCCCAATCCTCGACTCTGGGAGCCAGCCTTGCCCTGCTGTGCTGTGAGAACCCCCACTCCTGGGCTGTTCATGCACAGCCTCGGGCATGTAAGCTGCTCCTTGGATTGTGCAACCGAATGACACTAGCCAATATCTCCGCTCTCAGACACAACCCTAGGAACCTCGGTCTTGCAGTGTCCAGTTATGCCCACTGGACACTGCAAGCTTACATGAGTTCATCAATTTAACAAAGAAATTGATATGCACCAGGCTTCATAGAATCATAGAATCTCAGGGTTGGAAGGGACCTTAGTAGGTCATCTAGTCCAACCCCCTGCTCAAAGCAGGACCAATCCCCAACTAAATCAAATGCCAAGGGGAGTCTCTGACATGCTTCAAACCAAATGCACTGCTTCAGATAGAATAAACAAACACATTTATTAACTACAAAGATAGATTTTAAGTGATTATAAGTCAAAGCACAAGAAGTCGGATTTGGTCAAATGAAATAAAAGCACAACGCATTCTAAGCTGATCTTACTTTCAGTGCCCTTACAAGCTTAAATGCTTCTCACCACAGGCTGGCTGGTTGCCCTTCAGCCAGGCTCTCCCCATTGATCAGCGCTTCAGTCGCTTGGTGGTGGTGTCTGTAGATGTAGGTGGCGGAGACAGGGTGGAGGTGGAGGGTGCACTGAATGCCCTGATGTTCAGAAGGAAGGACATTCCTCCGGTGGTACTTCTGGGGGACCACCAGCCACCCTCTGATCCCCCAAGGTTCAGTTTTCCCTCGGGGAGCCCTTTCCTGGTACCGGGTCCCTTCTCTCACCTGGAGCCGTCCCCGGGATCTTGCAACACTGTGGCCCACAAGGCCCCTGCTGGACCAGGAGGGATCCTTCTACGGGTAGGCCTAGAATTCAGCTGCTGGATTCGGTGCTGTGACGCATGGCTGGAAAGGGTTAAACATCCTGCAAAATCAATAACCCTCAAAAGACATGGGGAGATAATGTTCGTGTTTTTGTGTATTTACATATGTATGAGTAGGGTCAGGACAATGTAATCAATGTCTCTGCTGTATTCTGATAATTCAGAGGTCAAAAGAAGATCCTAGCATTTAAATGAATTGTGAACACGGGATATCTCGGTATTCAGCTCTCTTTAAAATGTACTGTGAATGGTGGAGGAACAAGCAAATGGCCTTATGTTAATTCATATAGCTAAGTACCAGTAATGGACCTCCTTCAGTCATGCTAATTACCTTTTGTTCCAGAGGAACTCCAACTTGTCAAAAGACAGGAAATTGTATAAAAGCTCCTTGGGTCCTGATTCTGTCATCTCAGATCGGCTTAGGCTTCGTCAGGGGAAGTTTGAGTCGCAAGGCTGAGATCCCAGTTATGCTGGTACGCCCTGAATATGAGCTTTGGACACTGGACTATGACCTATAAACTGAATTCTAAAGGACTCTTTGCAACTACAAAGTTCACCACCTCTGCTATGAATCTGCACCTCAACGAATTGAAGTCATGTCTGTATGCAGGACCAGCCCACAAGATTTTGGCACCAGTGGCAGGGAGCTCAAATGATGCCCCCTCGCCCCCTCGCTTGGGCCAAAACATTGAAAGGTCTCAATTCTGCCTTTGTCCTGTTCTACTCCTCTCATGGTACTGCTCTGCTACCTACCCCAATAAAGGAGAACTAACAACTTAAAATGCCTTGTTCAAATATTTTAAGTAACACTTAACTTTCAAACGCCTGAACAGCAAATGTAACTTTTCTTGTCTGCATAGTAAACATCGGCATTTTTAATTGTTTGAATAATCAAAGTGGTGCTTTCTGTGCCTTCTTGCTTGCAAAGATTTGAACTGCTTCCTGAAGGTCCACAGTCTGGGCCAGCACATGCTCTGTTGAGATGGTTGCAAGGCCGACCGACCTCTCCTGTGTCATTGTGGAGCGTAGATATGTTTTTATTAACTTCAGCTTCAAGAAGCTGCGTTCTCCACTGGCAACTGTTACAGGAAGTGTTAGAAGTATGCGCAGAGCAACAAAAGCATTGGAAAGAGGGTGGTCACCTTATTTGTGCACATATATTCCAGAACAGCCTTTGGAGTAGATCCTGCTGAAATGTATCTTGAAAGGGCTTTCAGTTCATCATATAAATAACTCGCATTAATATCGTGCATGTCATGTGTCAACACTGTCTCTAGTGCCCTGCATTGCTGGTGTAGGTCTTCTTCAGGTATAGTGAGGAGTTTTGGAATATTATACAACATCCCAAATATACTGCTGTGTCCCTTGAGCTGCATGAAATGTTCTTCAACTGACTGTATTGCACAATCTAGCACCTGGTTAAAGAATTCAACTTTGAATTGCTGTTTGGGGTCACTTATGGGATTATCCTGTGCCTCGTAATCAAAATGTCTTCTTCGGTGACTCTTGTATTCTTGAATGGGTGGGAAAATAGCTTCAGTGTGAAGTTCCTCTGCCAACTTCTGGGCACTCTTCAGAACGTTTTGAAATCCCTCATCTGACCATTAAGACTGTAGGTTTGACTTTGCTTTGTCCAGTTGTTCCATTACTCCAGATATACCAAGGTCAACACCTTGGAGTCTCTTGCTTCCAACATTTATTTCAAACAGTATGTCATGCCACAACACTAAGCCACACAGAAATGTGAAGTTATGTATGTTTCTGGTGATTCCGTTTCCCTCTGCCACTGTTCACCCACGAACAGTTCCTGTCTTGGCATTATCCTCCATAATGGCAACTATGGCATCATCTATCTTCCCAGTTTGGCGTTTGATAGGCTTTATCGCCTCCACTCGACTTTCCCATCGTGTGGCACTCAGTGGTTTCAGTGTCAGAGAGGACGTTCCCAGATGTTGCTTCAAAATTTGCCATCGATGAGTTGATGCAGAGAAAAATACACAGATGCTTTGAATTACATTACAAAATTCAGCAGTCTCACTAGAAGCTGATGCTGCATCACTGACCACCAAGTTCAATGATTGAGAACTGCATGGGACAAAAAGAGCTCGAGGGTTTAACTCTCAGATCCATGTCTGTGCTCCTCTGTTCTTTCTTCTCATGTTGGCACCATGATCGTAGCCCTGACCTCTCATGTCAGCTATCACAATTCCCGTATCTTCCAGCTTTTTATCTTTCGCCTCTGTTCTTCCCTCTCACCTTTTCTCCTACCTGCCTGTTATGTCCCTTGTGCCCTCCTTCCTCCAGACCAGCACTCCCCCATCTCTGTGCATCTAGAGCAGAGACAATACAGATGCACCAGCAGCAGACACAAATTTCTACACTCTGGGTCCTAGTGGCACCTCCCCCCCCCCCCACACACACACACAGTCTGGCACCTGAGGCAGCCGCCTCAGTTCGCCTCAGGTAAGGCCAGCCCTGTCTATATGTATATTGATCTTTTAACCATGCTCTTTCTCTTTTGTTTTTTAATACATTTTCGTTTAGTTAATAAGAATTGGCTGTAGTGTGTATTTGGGTAAGATCTGAAATATTCAATAACCTGGGAGGTGATGTGTCCGATCCTTTGGGGTTGGTAGAACCTTTTTTTTAATATGATGAAATAAGATTTACAGAAATTTTCATCATATTTGACGTGGGTACCTGGATGGGGGTCTGAGGCTGGATCACTTTAAGGGAACTGGTTTCGGAGTAGCAGCCGTGTTAGTCTGTGTCAGCAAAAAGAACAGGAGCACTTGTGGCACCTTAGAGACTAACAAATGTATTTCTGCATAAGCTTTCGTGGGCTACAGCCCACTTCATGGGATGCATAGAATGGAACATACAGTAAGCAGATATTTATACATGCAGAGAAACATGAAAAGGTGGAAGTGCCTATACCAACTGTAAGAGGCTAATTAATGAAGAGGAACTATATCAGCAGGGGAAAAACCATTTGAAGTGATAATCTAGATGGCCCATTTCAGACAGTTGACACAAAGGTGTGAGTGAGGATAGTTAACTGGGGGAAATAGATTCAATTAACGTAATGACCGAGCCACTCCCAGTCTCTGTTCAAACCTAAGTTAATGTTATCTAGTTTGCATATTAATTCAAGTTCAGCAGCTTCTCGTTGGAGTCTGTTTTTGAAGCTTTTCTGTTGCAAAATTGCCACCTTTAAATCTGTCACTGAGTGATTAGGGAGGTTGAAGTGTTCACCTACTGGCTTTTGAATGTGATGATTCTTGATGTCAGATTTGTGTCTGTTTATTCTGTTGCGTCGAGACTGTCCAGTCTGGCCAATGTACACGGCAGAGGGGCATTGCTGGCACATGATGGCATGTATCACATTAGGTAGGAGGTGGGAGTGGGGATTTGGGGAAGGGGTGGAGTTGGGGCAGGGGCGGGAGGGGGGCGAGCACCCATTGCACTCGCGCAGGGCTCTGGCTGGCTAGCCGTGCCCCTGATCTCCAGCACGGCGGGCGGGGGGAGGGGGGGAGGTGATCTCCTTTGCTTTGAAACAGTGGAGCCAGGTGGCAAAACATGTGAGACCCCCCGCCCCCCCCGGGCCAAGGGAGGGGCCAGCGGCCATTAGAGCTGGGCTGGACAATGCACTGGGGACTGCATAGAGAGCATCCTCCAGGACCAGGGCATGGCTGGGGCAGGGCCTAGACCTCTCCCATCCCTGAGGTCCATAGGCCAGATCCCCCAGCTGCTATTAACCCCTGTGGCTCCATTGACTCCAATGGCCCTGCGCCCATTCCCACCAGTGGAGGATCTGGCCCTATGGTTTTCGCTACTTCCTAACAGCAGCAGCTGGGAGATCCGGCTCCTCTCTGGTGCTCCAGCTATCCTGGGCTGTCAGACGGGGCGTTGGGGCTGGCGGCTGCTGCCACAAACTTGGAGCCACCCTCCAGCTGCTCTGAACTGCCCCCCCGGCCCGGCCCCGTGCTGAGGTGAGCCAAGATGGGGCCGAGGTAAAGATGCCTGGAAGTCCCCTTTGCCCAATCCCGTCCTGAGCGGCACCAAGCACAGCTTGGGCGAAATCCTTTGCTGCCGTAAAGGCGTGCGGCTCCAGGGACACAGAGCGCGCCGGACGTGGCTGCAGAACGGTTTCCAAGTCGCTCGTTTTCCAATTGCTTTTCAGCAAAAGACGCAACTGACCTCGATTGATCGGAGGCGGGACGCGAGTGTGGAAGAGACTGAGAGAGGCCAGCTGCCTCCTGCCCCCTAATCCGTTAGCGTTCTCCACGTCATCTCTTCATTCGCTAGCATCGGTGGGGAAACGGCTGATTCAGATTGTTACAGGGGGCGTTTCAAACCAACCAGGACCTGTCTTGGCTCAGCCCCTCCCTGGGGATGTGCCCAGGGAGGGACCGGCCCACCTTGGCACTGACACACCTGCTGCGGAGACACAAGGTGGACAGGTTAACAGCTTTCACTGGACCAGCGTCTGTGGGTGGAAGGGGAAGTTTTCCAGCTACACAGAGCTCTTTGTCAGGTCTTGCACCGCCCACGGACAGACGCTGGGCCAGTAAAGACCGTTACCTTGCCCACCTTGTCTCTGTCTCGGGGAGACCAGCCCGGCTACAACAACCCTGCAAAACAGTCCCGGTGGTTACTAGCGTTCAGCACCCATGGATTTATTATGGAGGGCTGCAGCCATGACGGGCCGGATCCAGAGCCGAGGTGTGACGCACCCGCTGTTAGAAGGCCTGGGCTGGACTCACGGCTGTGTCACTCTGGTTTGGCCCTGGCGGGGCTCTGTCGAACTCAGTGCAGCGATGCTGGTGGCAGATTGGAGCGATGCAGGCCCAGGGCTGGCTGTGAGGGAGTTAGTGTCACCTGGGCCCGGGTCTCCCGTGCCTGTCATCCCGTGTGGTTATTCGCACCTGGCAAAGGGGTGCAAGGTGTCTGACACCCCTCTGGCATAAGGGAGCGAAGAGTCATGGCTGGGGGGCACAGGTGCAAATGTCAACACAACAGGCCTGATACTCATTTACACGACAGGCTCGTCTACACCATGCCTGGTCCTGCACCAGAGGAGTGTAACCTCTAGTGTGCACTATCGCGTCACACGCTAACGGGTCCATGCGGACCCCGCTGGCATGCACTAAAAGTTCCCTAGTGCCCCATAATGTCTAGCTGCTTCAAACAGCGTTATGGCATCGCAGGCCAGGCACCTGTGGTAATGTAGGCCCGTTCGAAACAGGACTCTGTTAACGCACACTACAGAACTTTTTGTGTGCACGCGTCGGGTCCACAGGGGTCAGTTAGGCGCAGGAAGATTGGCACGGCTCTGGTGCGGATGGAAGCACCGTGTGGACAAGCCCTGTGGCGGGGTGAAGTGCAAATGTAATTTGCTGCCCGTTAAGGCCCATTACACTGCCGGTGTGTGATGAGACTTGGGGACATCATGCCCAACAAGAGGATCATGCTCAGGGGTTGGGTTCAGAGGTGGATACAGGACCTCCCATCTGGAGTAGATCGATGTCGTTCCCTTGCTTTGATGCTTTGCGGGCTGGGCGGCTCAGTGAGCAGGGCTGCCGCGAGATTCACCTTGAGCTGGGTCTGATATATCCTACTGGAGCTTTTATTTAACTCTTTGCATGCTACAGGGCTTGCTTCCACCTGTGTTCTCTCCTCCGCAGACAGCACTGGATACTGCAGGATTTATCCATCAGCTCCCCTCCCTGAGAGCATCTGACCTGCCACCCTTTCCCCTCTGAGCACCACAGACGGGTGGTTCAGAAATGCAGGTAACTACCCCATTGATGTCAGTGGCAGTTTTGCCTGCCAAAAGACTGAGTGAGATTGTCGATTGACCGTCTACCAACACCCCCCCCCAACTCCCCGAAACTCCTGCAGTCTCAGCCCCCTCCTGGCTACAGAGCTGCCCCCAGGACTTAGAAAGATACGCTCAAATTCCGCTGGAAGCCGGGCAGGCTCCTTGGCCTGTGGACTGCAGGAGGTCTGACTAGACGATCATAATGGTCCCTTCTGGCTCTATCACCTGTGAATCTCTGAACCTACAAGTTGCCCCAGCCCACCAGTGCTCCCCATACCCCTCGGGCTCTGCACCAGCAGCACGTATCCCCAGTGTCCTCCTCTCTCCTGTGCAATTTGAGCTGGGAGTCCGAGGGTTAACAAAGTCTGGTCCTGCCAAGGCCTGAGCCAAGCCCTTGATTCCAGGTTCTTTCGTAACCTTCTGAGCCAGAGCCCAGAGTCAACTTTTCCGTTCTTTGGTGAGCCGCAGCCCCGCCCCTTCGGGGGTGTGAAAACGCTGTCGGGGGATGAAAGATTGCCTGGCGCTGCCCCAAGCTGACCTCAGCTCCTCAGCAATGCTGCTGCGGCTGCAGCCTCTCTTCCTCCCGGCTGTTCCCAGGGCTGGCCGTACGTCACCCGGGGAGATTCCTTGGCACAGACTCGCTGCTCTGGTCTCCAGCGTCTTCGCCGGCTACATGAGGCTTTGTCTTCCCGTCTGCGGGCCACCCGCCAAACCTGGGCAGAGCCAGGGCAGAGGAGATGCTGCATTTCCCTGACTCCTCTTGCTGTTCCTGCTTCCCCCAGGGTGCAAATCTCCTTCTGGATGGAACCGGCCCCTATGGTCCCATCCGGAGCTGGCCCCGCCGCGCTGGCTGGGACGGCAGGGCAGATCAGTGGCTCCCAGGACCTGGCTAGAAGTGGTGTCAGCAGCGGGGCCAGCTTTTGCAATTTTCATAGAATCATAGAAATGTGGGGCTGGAAGGGACCTCGAGAGGCCACCTAGTGCAGCCCCCTGCACCGAGGCAGGACCTAGACTATCCCTGGCAGGGGTTTGTCCAGCCTGTTCTCAAAACCCTCCAGTGACAGGGATTCCACAGCCTCCCTTGGGAGCCTGTTCCAGAGCTTCCCTGCCCCGAGAGTTAGAAAGTGTCTCCTGGTATCTGACCTAAACCTCCCTTGCTGCAGATTAAGCCCATCGCTGCTTGTCCTGCCTTCACTGGACATGGAGAACAATTGATCACTGTCCTCTTTATACCAGCCCGTAACCGATGTGAGGACTGGCCTGAACATAAGAACATCAGAACAGCCAGATGGGGTCAGACCAAAGGTCCATCCAGCCCAGTGTCCTGTCTTCCAACAGTGGCCAGTGCCAGGTGCCTCAGAGAGAATGAACAGAACAGGTCAATCATTGAGTGATCCATCCCCTGTCGCCCATTCCCAGCTTCGGGCAAACAGAGGCTAGGGACCCCATCCCTGCCCCTCCTGGCTAATAGCCATTGATGGACCTTCCCTAAGTCTTTCTGTCTCAGGACTAAACATGCCCAGTTTTCTCAATCTTTCCTCACAGGTCAGATTTTCTAAGCCTTTTGTCATTTTTGTTGCTGTTCTCTGGAGTCTCTCCAATTTAACCCCACCGTGTGGCACGGTTGCAGGGTAGGGGCACCCTGTCATGGGGTGCCACGTCACGTGTGGTCAAAAGAAAGGGCAGAGGCTGTACTGGCCAGGTAGGTCCTATGCGGATGACTCTTACTATACAACATGGTAGTATTGCCTAGTGACTGGAGCCAATAAAGCGGCACTTCCACTTCGGGCAGCATGGCCTAATGGCTGGAGTCAATAAAGGCGACCACTTCTGGGGTGTGGTGTGGCCTAGCGGCTCGATGCGGAAGTGGGGCGCCACCTAGGGGTGTGTGGTACCCAGGGCAGGGGGACTTGGGTCCTCCCTGCTCCTTCAAGTCCCAGCCCAGGGCCCTGGCAGTGGTGGCGGTGCCCACCACCGAGTCAGCGGGGATCTTCCCAAAACACACCGTAGAAAAGTCTAAGTCCCCTGGGCTGGTCCCTAGCCTTCCCGCGACGATGCTCCACAGTTCCCCCAGGTCTCTGGAGTCCTCAAGTGGCGATGCTCCTGCCGGCGCGGTCTCTTCTTCGGGCTCGTCAGGCAGCCTGGAGTCCATCTGGAGCTCTGTGTGCCGTGGCTCTGTAGCAGCTCCCTGGAGAGAGGCTGCAGGCTTCATCTTCCCCCGTCAGCAGCCTGCCCAGACTGAGCTGGGCGGCTTCCTTTTATACTCTGCCTCCAGGCCGAGCGTGCCCAGAAGAGTCAGAGGGGCGGGGCTTCCTCAGCCTGCAAAGCACCGTTAACCCTTTCCGGGCTGGTGCGGGGTAGGTACACCCTGTCACAGGCACACAGGACTGGACACAGTATCCAGCGGCGGCCTCACCAGTGCGGAGCAGAACGGGACAGTCACCCCCTGGGTCTGACACACAACACTCCTGTTAACACCACACAGGATGATCTGACCTTTTTTGCGACTACATCACCATGTTGACTCACACTCAGTTTGTGAGCCACTAGAACCCCCAGCTCCTTTTCGGCGCTGCTGCCCCCTGGCCAGCAAGTCCCCGGTTTGTAGGTCTGCTTTGGATTTTTCCTTCCCAAGTGTAGTTCTTTGCACTTTGTCTTCACTGAATTTCCTCTGGCTGATTTCAGACCAAGTCTCCAATTTGTCCGGGTCATTTTGAATTGTAACCCTGTGCTCCACAGTGCTTGCAGCCCCGCCCGGGTTGGTGTCATCTGCAGATTGCATAAGCATCCTCTCCACCCCATTATCCCAGTCATTAATGAAAATATTGAACAGTACCAGACCCAGGACTGAGCCCTGACTGCTTGCAGGACCCCACTGGGTACAGCCTCCCAGCCGGACAGCGAACAATTGGTAACTACTCTGACTATTTGGGGGTTTTCTTAAAGCCCCAGCTGCTGGAGTCACGGTATCACTTGAGACTCTCAGCTTTCATTTAAACAAAGACATTTCTAGACCCCCTGGGTGCAGGGAAAAGCTTGAGAAGATTTTTCAAGCAGATGCTGCCGTTATTGCTAGTGTTATGTGTGATTTGTATCCCTCGGTGCCTGGAAGCCCAGGGACAGCCCCACTGCGCTAGGCACTGTATGAACAACAAGGACGGACCCTGCCCCAAATCGCTCCCAATCTCATTTCTACCATCAGAAGGCAAATAAACAGAATCCCGTGTCCATGGTTTTAAATCTCCAGGCTGACGCCTGATTTTGGGACGTGTGGGTGGAGGATGCTAGACTGGCTTAGCTAAAGCAATACAACTGTTCCAGTGCAGCGCGTTCCCACTGTTGCATATTGCAACACTTGCGCCCCCACAGCTGCCCACTGCGTTGATGTGAACCTGGTGCACTGTGGGTAGCTGTCCCAGCTTCCCCGGCACTGCCAGCAAGCGCAATGTGTTATGGGGAATTTTAACAGTGTATTGTGGGTGGTGAGTGTCGTAGGAGCGGCAGTGATCTGTATGCTCTGTATAACCTGGATGCTCAAAAGGCCTGTTACACTCCCCCCCACCCCCTGTTTTGTCTCCTCTCCTTTGAGTACCTGTGAAGGGGCTTCCCCCTCCTGCAATGCTTGTGGGATGAGCGGGCTGCTTGAACAGCTGGAGGATCAGAAGAGCTCCCAGGTAGACAAGTGTCTGGCACTCTGATTAGGCAGCGCTCACACAGCCAATGCACAGACACCGCAGGGCCACTGCCCGAGGTGGAGTGTGACCAACCAGAGGCCGCCAAGTCATCTCTAGTCGCAGGCCATGAGGAGCTGGTCCTTACAAGGGGAAGGGGCCGTGTGCTCAGGACTCACAAGCTTGTACCTCCCGTGAAGGCCCTTCACCCGGACCGCCTGGCCAATGGGTCTCCGTGTTGCATTCCATGGTGCCTCGGGAAGACTCACCTTCATCGCCCCGTCCATCGCTGCGCTGTGGGACACTTACCTGGAAGGATCCTGACATCTCCAGTGCCGTGCCTGTCCTGGGAGCGTGAGCATGTGAGTGTGAGTGTCCCCCAGACACCTCTCTATCTATCTACCTATCTATCTATCTACCCCCAGAGATTGATCTATCTATCTATCTATCTATCTACCCTCAGAGACCTATCTAGCTACCTATCCCCATCCACCCCCTCTATCTATCCCCATCCACTCCCTCTATCTATCCCCATCCACCCCCCCATCTATCTATCTATCTATCTATCTATCTATCTATCTATCTATCTATCTATCTATCTATCTATCTATCTATCTATCTATCTATCTATCTCACAGTCATCACTAGAGCATCTCTGTGCCTGACAAAACAACTACAGCCACATGGGACCTACTTTTTTTCCTCGTTCCCCCGAAGCAGACCCGGGGGCATTTGTAAAATTCCTCTTCTGGCATCGTCCCCATTGTCCCCGGTGGCTGTGGGAAGCTTCATCAATGGGAGTTTCCGCCTGTTCCCTGGAAGCGGGGAAGCTCGTGGTCATTCGCGCCCCCGCAGAGGGAGTTCCACGGGGACTCGGCCCGAAGGCTCTGTGCGCCGCTCTCACGACATTGAGTTTCCTAGCTCCTGAGGGACGCAGCAGCCCGGGGCTGCGATGGCCTGGGAAATTAGTCCCAGATTAGCCAACCCAGGCTCAGGCGCTGCCTTGAGTAGCAGCCTTACCGCGTGCATGGACCTCACCGCCATCCCCTGTGCTGTGGCAGAAGGCGGGGTCACCAGTGGGACTCCACAGCCATCAGCAGCCAGGAGCTGTCCAGCCTGCGCTCTGCGGGATTAAAGGCCAGTCCTCCTCAGCGCTCAGACACCCTGGCAACGGGGCCTTGAGAAAATCCAGACAAAGCCACTCCTGCCAGGGCATGTCAGGTCACTGGTATTCTCGACAAGCCTTACCTTCCCTTCGAACTGGGGGGTCTGCTACGGCACCGCACTGGAGCAGACCCCCCACTGGTGCCAGTCGGGGTAGCTTCGTTGGTGGAGGGAGCTAGGCCAAGGCACGCCAGCTGAGCCTCTGGCCCAAAACAGAACAAAGGGGACCGGGAAGGATGCAGCGGGAGAGATTGAAGAACGGAGGGAAAGCGATCGGTCAAAAGGGCAAAGAGAGATGGAGAGAAAGAGGAAGAGACGAGAGAACCTACTGGAAAGAAGAGAGGAGACAGAGAGGAAGGGAAAAGGGAGAAAATGGCCGAGAGAAGGAGAGTGACAATAGATGTGAAGAATGAAGGAGAGGAATAAAGAAGAAAAAGCAGCGAACGAGACAGAAAATGTCCTGGACTGACACACCCAGGAGCTCCAGTGGGCGGGAGAACAGGTTTCACGTCTCATGGAGAAGAACCTGTGAGTCCCCCTCATAGACTCCACCATGAGCAGCTCACTGCTCACTGACTGCCAGCCAAGGCACCACCTGGCTGAAGAATGCTTGGATGAGGGCTCCAAACTGCCCTGGGCTAGTGGGTGCCTCTCCGGGTGGTCACGACTGAAGATGAACGTGGCCACACTCGGTGCAGATCTTCCGTTGGCTGGGTTAATCTGCTGGCACAGCAGTTTGGATGGACCCCCGACGTCAGCGCCCGCGCCGGGACTGGGAGCAGGCGCGCATTCCGCGGGGCGTCCGCCGAGGCTTAGAGAGCCGTCCCAGAACATTTTCCGCATGCAGCTCACATGCCAGCTGCATGCCCCCAGAGGCAGACAAAGGGCTGGTATTGTTTCCGTGGCAGCAATCCACTAACAATGAAGCTACAAAGAATTCCAAGCTCCCGCAGAGGCTGATGCCCTGAGGATATATGACTGAGTCCGCTTGACCATGTTAGGCAGGATAAGAGAGTCCCATGACACACTGGTGAGCTATTTCTAGCCATCTAGTGATCTAGGTGGCAATCCGCTGCCAACAACGGCAGCCCTCTCTTCCGAAACATGGCCACTCCTTCTCCGAGCTGCTTCGCCTGGGTCCAACATGCTGGGACCAGACGGCTATTCCAGGGATACCCGTTTTGTGCTTTTGACGCGAAGCAGCTGCTCCAAACATGTCCGCGTTGTGCCATCATCATCCTCCCACCACAGGCATGAGCACCTGTCACAGAGCAAGAATGGCGTTACTTCGGCCGTCAGGCCAGGCAGAATCTCCGAGCACAAGACTATGCGCCCGTAGGCACCTGGACAGGACGTCAGCCGGAGATGGCAAAGGCCCCTGTGATGGTCAAAGCATGAAGAGGTTGCGACGGCATCTACATAGCGGTGTCTGGTGCCATTTAAAGAAAAGCCATCCCCGGCACTTTCCTTCTGCCCCAGGGAATCATGCTACGATGGACACAGTGGACGCAGTGGTCGGATCTTCAGCAAATTGTCCAGATCAGAGAGCAAATCCTAAAGTAGTGTAATCTGTGGGTCAATGTCACAGCTCCTTCGACATCAGTGCAGCTCTGACCGTTCCCATCGGGGAGGAACTGCCCCGTGTTTTGTCTGTGACAGTGGTCGCTGTTTCGCAGCATGAGGGCAATGCACTTTAAAGGCATCACAGAGCTGAAAACTGGCCCGGTGGCTTGCAGCGTTATTTTGGAACCGGTGTGAAAACGGAAGAAGACCGGAAATCGGGACAAAAGGCGTCGGTCGGGACGCGGGACAAACGTTGAAAAATCGGGACGGTCCCGACATCTGGTCACCCTATGAAGTAATGACCCCCATGCGGGGGCAGCGCGAGCTTTGCTCAGCAAGCTGAACTGTGACACTTCCTTCCTTTTGAAGGCCAAACTGGGCACAGTGAACCTTTCGGAATGTTGCTTTTCCCCCCTGATGCTGGAAAAAAAAAAGTACAGAATTGGCCAATATTGGGCAAGACTCCTCTGGAATCTTCCGGCCCACACAGGGCCTGGGATGCTTTCCAGCCAACCTTCACCCTGTGCTGCAATGCCGAGTGCTGACGGGCACCCACTTGTTCTCTCAGGCATTTTCCTTCCCTGATTTCTTTTTGTCAGAAGTACCCCAGCTCCCCTTCCCCCGAGAGCAAAGAACCGGAGCCCGCGCCCTTACCAGAGCGGCTTCCTCGCCGTTTGAAATGAGACTTGCCCAAGAGAGAGTGGATTCTGCAAATATTGACACGTGTCATTCAGACCCAGTTCCAGGCGAGTAATGGACGTGAGAAAATGGTACGTCAGCTCGGTACCAACCCTCTAGAGCTGATTGCCAGGGGATGTTGTGAAGGGCAGAAGTATAACTGAGTTCAAACAGAACTAGAGAAGTTCATGGAATTTTGGCTATTAGCCAGGATGGTCAGGGATGCAACCCCATGTTCTGGGCATCCCTAAGCCTCTGACTGCCAGATGCTGGGACTGGACAGCAGGGCATGGATCACTCAATAATTGCCCTGTTCTGGTCTTTCCCTCTGAAGCACCTGGCACTGGCCGCTGTCGGAAGGTGGATATTGGGCTAGATGGAGGCTCTTACGTGAGGCTCCCAGAGGCCTGCGGGACTTGCCCTCTCCATGGCAGCCCTGATGCCATTGCCAGATCCCTGGCAGGACGTTACTCTCAGTCTGCAGCTACTCTGAGCGGTGTCAGCCCCTGGCCTTAGAAGCCAGTGAGGGACAGCTCTCTGGGGTGACTCACTTCCCTCCTCTCCGTGGCTTTTCCTCCCTCATGTGGCCAAGCTCCTTCTGAGTCCAGGTCAACGGGCTGCCAGGTGTAGGCCCTGCAGGAAGGAGACAACGGCTAACTACGGACAAAGCCCGAATTCACAAGCGGCCTTGTACATAACATGTAGCTAGGAGACAGAGGAAGAGGAACGTGCGATAAGCTGGCAGCTGCAGGTTCACTTGCTAGAACACTTTGTAGCACATGGACAGCTCAGGATCTATCTGTACCGGGACTGGGTGACAAAATTAGGCTCTGTCTACACTGGCACTTATGTCACGAAAACTTTTGTTGCTCAGGGGTGTGAAAAAACGCCCCCTGAACGACAAGCTTTAGCGATGAAAAGTGCTGGGGCGGACAGCACTTCGTGGGTGGGAGTCGCCTCCCGTCGCTCCCGCCCCTATTTGGAGGTGGTTTTATTTTATTTTGTGGCCGGTGCTGAAGAGTGGCCACACAGCGCACAGCCGTGCCGGTGTGAGGTGCGCTGTGTAGACACAGCCTTAGTGAGCCAATCACAATGCAGGAGATACAGCGTGGAATGTGATGCGCACATGTTCGTGTGCTTTGGGACATGGAGATCATCGGGTTTGTAATCATGTCCTTTGGCGTTGCGGTCACCCTTACCCACCCTGCACCTGAGCCTGATCACCTCAGCTGTAGCTTCATGAAATGCCGAGAGAGAAACCTCCGGGGCGAGTTTTGGATTCCAGAGAACGGGGCGAAGGGTTTGCTCAGACCTGGCTGTGGTGATCTGGAGAAGAAGAGTGGAAAAGGTCTCGGAGGGAATCCTAACATTTTGGCACCGTATCCAGCAGACAAAGTAACCTCAGTGAGGAGCCCGGAGTAAACATCCGAAGGAACATGGGCCCTTTCCCCAAAGGAATGCTCTGTGAATAATCAATTGTAAATGGCTGCTGCAGGCAGCGGGACAATATCATTTGACTATGGAGGATTTAGTCAAAATCACTGAAAAGGACAGAGGGATTTCTATGAGGTTGGACGGCTTCTCAGTGTACCAGTGTGACGGAGTAGAGAGCGAGATGGATCTGACCTGAGGGAAAGGCTGCATTGGAAATGTGAGACTTTACCTGAGGCTGTAACATGAGCCAGGACGGGGGTTGGGAGGTGACACCTTTGGCTGGGAGTTTGTGTGCTGGCTTGGGAGAGGAAGGGAGGGGGGCAGACAGGGTCTGGCCTCCCTGGCCCAGGTGGAGCTGCGGGGCGAAATGCAGGGAGCCCCAGGCTGGGGTCTAAGCTCCCTGCCCCCCGGAAGGACCCGACTGAGGGGTCCTGGATGTACTGACAAGCTCTGGTTGGACTGTGTTCCTGGCATCTCTAATAAACCTTCTGTTCTACTGGCTGGCTGAGACTCCCAGTGAATCCGGGGAAGAGGGGTGCAGGGCCGGACTCCCCTATACTCCGTGACAACTGGTGGCAGCGGTGGGATGTTCTGCACCCCGTGAACGGCGCTTCCTGCAGTAAGTAACTGGGGAGCAGTAGAACGAAGGGGGCTAACGAGGACCAGGCGTGCTGAAGGCTCACGGAGGAGCGGTTTCGGGGAGCGGAGGAGCTACGCTTAACCCCTGGGAGTGTGTGTCCAGCGAGAAGGACTGTGCAATGAGGGGGTCCCCCTGGGGGCTACAGTGAGCAGTCCCAGGGGCGGAGGAGCCTGCGGCTTGGCCCTGGGAGAGAGAAGGAATTTTGCAGTGACAGGGTTCCCCTGGGGGTGCCGTGAGTGGACCCAGGGGTGCAGGAGCTGCAGCTCGACCCTGGCAAAGAGGCGGTGACCTGGAGAAGGGCTGGCACACTTGGGGTTCTTCCTGGAAACTGTGGGGAGCTAAGAGCACACAGGCCTGCGAGTCCACAGCAAACTTGGGAGCAGTGAAGTGATGGCGTATCGCCTTCTCCTTAAGAAGAGCATTGTAACCCTGTGCAAAAAGAGAGGGATACCCATTGGAAAGCTCACTAAAGCCCAGTTAATCACGCGGCTGGAGGAAGATGACCATTCCAGGGAGCAGATTTCTGACCCCAATGGGGCTACAGCAGGATCTGGGAGCAGCTGGAGTGATAGCCTGGCATCCCCAAGAGTCTGGTCCCCAACCAGACGGGGGTCTTCACGATCGGGTTCCCCAGCAGGGGATCGGAGACGGATGGGACTGGAGCTGAGTCCGAGAGAGCAAGAGGACGGTGAGAGACAGCAAGAGCCCGAGAAAGACCTACAGAAGAAGCAGCAGCGTGAACTTGCGGTGGTGGAACTGAGAGGCATGGGGGACTGGCCAGGGGTAAGTGGGGACAGATCCCGGGGTGCCAGCTCCGCAGGGAACCTCGATCCTAAATTGCTGCCCCTGGTTAAGGAGGGTGGGGATGTGGAGGCCCACCTCACTGCCTTGGAGCAGGCTGGTGATTGGAACCAGGGAGACCCTGCGGAAAAGCCCCGGGATCTAACCCCCGTGCTGGGTCCCAAGGCCATAAACTCCACCAGCCAGAAGGGTGGGATGGTGGACGGATTTCCACTCCTGGCCCTGGACTCAAGCCCTATGGACCCCCAGTGGAAGCGGAAGCTGATGGTCAATGGAGAGACATTCGGGGGGTGGCAAGACCCCGGGACAGAGAGAATTGTGGTCAGGCCCCGGGTGGTGCACCCCCACCAGCTGCTGGGGGGCTGTGTGACCTGGGTGAGGGTCCCAGGGACGGACCCATTCGCCCTGCCTATGGCCCAGATCCCTGTGCAGACCCAGGAGGGGTCGGGCTGGCTGGTGGTTGGGGGTCTCCAGGATATCAGCGGTGAGGTGCTGTTGGGGGGTGACTGTTTACCTTTGGGACAGGATCCAGGCCCTGTAACGGCCGAGGATTTGAATTTGAACTCAGGAAACCAATTGGCTAAGAGGGAAATGGTCAGTGAAAATGCAAATGACCTGGCTGGCAGGGGGGAGGAGCTGCCAGGCCCCGGTTACCTGCCTGCCTGTAACCAGACCCCTAGGACGGGGTGGGTCAGAGAGATGCTCCCCACCCCCCTGCACACTGGAGAGGTGGCTCACGCTGGCTCTGATGCTGTTACCAAAGCAGCGAGCTCGCTGCCTGGCCCCACAGGGACAGCCAGGGCAGCGCTGAGCCCGGGGGGAGCAGAGACCCCAGCTGAGTGGGGGAACACACAGGCAGGGCAGGACGGCTGCCAACCAGGCTTGCCTGGTCCAGAGGTGCTGCCGGGAAGTGATTCCACCGCAGGGAGGGAGCCACCAGGGACAGGGCTCAGTGGGGCGGTGACCCCAGGCCTGGCCAGTGAGCTGCAGAGGGATCCCGCTTTGGAGAAGCTAAGGGAACTTGCTGGCCACGGCGCTGTAAACCCCCTTGGGGAAGACTGCAGAGACAGATCCCTGTGGGAGAAGGGATTCCTGTGCCGGGAATGGGCTTCCCAAGGGGAAGTAGAACTGCGGGGAATCAGGAGGCAGCCGGTGGGGCACCCGAAGTATCATCACCGGCTATTATACCTGGTCCAGGATAAGGGAGAAGATCCCTGGAGGTCCCTGCCCCTCAGGGAGGAACCTTTCCAGAAGGTGGCTATGAATGGGGTGGGCCCCCCCAGCAGGGCAACCCAGTCGGGGAAGAAGTACATTCGGGTGGTGGTAGATTTTGCCACCCGCTACCCCGAGGCGGTACCCTTATCCTCCATTGAAGCAGACACCGTGGCGGATGCGCTGCTGACCATTTTCAGCCGAGTGGGGTTCCCCAAGGAAGTCCTGACAGACCAAGGGTTCAACTTCATGTCGGCCCTGCTCCGGTGCTTGTGGGAGAAATGTGGGGTCCGGCACAGTTGGGCCTCAGCATATCATCCCCAGTGCAATGGGCTGGTGGAGAGAGTTCAGGGGACCATGAGGCTGATGCTGAAGACTTGCATCAATCAGCATCCACAGGACTGGGACAAGTACCTGCCCCACCGATGGCACAAGGAAGTGCCCCAGGAATCACCAGGGGGCTTCCCTTTCAAGCTGTGGTATGGGAGGAGAGTAAGGGGACCCCTAGAACCGGTAAGGGACAATTGGGAGGAGAAGGGGGAAGACCCCATGATGGATCTCTCCCCTGAGATGGGAGCCCATCCTTCCATCAGGTGTCCCCCATTCAGAGTAACTGGGAAAAGAGCCCAGAACCTGGAGAGAGAGGCCAAGGACAGGCTGGCTTTAGAGGTGAACCAGTCATTCAACAGCCCAGGGCTGGCCAAGGCGGAGGCGATCAGAGATTGGCCTGTTCCCCAGACCAAGAAACAGGGCCAGGCCTTTAGCGGGATGGCGGGGTCCCACCAGAGGTTTGTACCCCCCTTTAGCTCCCTAGCTGCCCCCACCACAGAGCTAGGTAAGAAGAGGAAGCCAGACGAGGCAGTCTGGACCGAGCAGGGCCAGAGGGCTCTCTGTGCGCTGAAGGAGGCTCTAATCCAGGGCCCTATAGATCGAGTAAACCCAGACGGGGCCAAGCCCTGTACAGTGTTCACCAAAGCCTCAGACACAGGGCTGGGCGTGGTGCTGATGCAGGCCTATGCGAAGCGGGGGAGACGCCCCATCGGGTATCTGAGCAAGGAGCTGCTGCCCTGGAGGCAGAACGGTCAGGCCATAGAGAGGGAATGCCTGGCCATGGGGCAGGCCCTTAAGAAGCAGCAGCCGGATCTATTTGGGTGGCGCTTTACAGTGTATATTCACCACTTCGCCCCGACGTGGCTGCATCCAGGAAAAGGGGCCGATGCCGAGCGGCTGGTGACAGAGACACGTGGCCAGAGAGGGGACCAGATCAAGAGTGAGGCTCTTAACCAAGAGAGCCCGAACTACAGCCCTCCAGACTGGAGCGCTGGGAAAAGACCTGATCTCAGCTTGAACCCCAGGGGTTTTGGGATGGGAAAAGGGCACGGGCCGCATAAACCTTCCCACATGCGGCCTGCGGGTGCCATCCAGCCCACCCGACCTAAGGGAGCTCGTCGAACTGTAACGGCCTGGTGTGACCGGGTTCGAACTTCCCCAGGTCACTAGCTAAAGTGACCCCGCTCAGTTCGGTCTCGAAGGGGGGAGAGATGTGACGGAGTAGAGAGCGAGATGGATCTGACCTGAGGGAAAGGCTGCATTGGAAATGTGAGACTTTACCTGAGGCTGTAACATGAGCCAGGACGGGGGTTGGGAGGTGACACCTTTGGCTGGGAGTTTGTGTGCTGGCTTGGGAGAGGAAGGGAGGGGGGCAGACAGGGTCTGGCCTCCCTGGCCCAGGTGGAGCTGCGGGGCGAAATGCAGGGAGCCCCAGGCTGGGGTCTAAGCTCCCTGCCCCCCGGAAGGACCCGACTGAGGGGTCCTGGATGTACTGACAAGCTCTGGTTGGACTGTGTTCCTGGCATCTCTAATAAACCTTCTGTTCTACTGGCTGGCTGAGACTCCCAGTGAATCCGGGGAAGAGGGGTGCAGGGCCGGACTCCCCTATACTCCGTGACAACCAGTGGGGATGTAACCTGGGTACAGTCGTGCAGGCAAATTATTAAGAGCAACGCGAGGGGCGTTGATCAGCTCAAAGAACAGATTGTAAGAAAAAAGGGGAAACCGTCTAGTAAGTTACAAAAGAAATCCTGCCTGTCGGAACAAGGCAAATCTCAGTGTAACAATCCGCTCACTGACGTCTCAGATAGCTGAGACAGAGAAGGGAAATAAGGGAGGAAAAGTGGCAGTAAAACAAAACATTGCTAGGACACAGCAATTACCAGCACCCAGGCCAGAACAGTTCTTGCGCCCGTGGAAAAACTTATTCGAAGCTTAAATATTAAAATAAAATGTCAGGTTAGAAACATGAGCAACTTCAGTGTGTCCTCAGCTCCTAATTCGCCATTTACAAAGGGAAACTTAGGAGCGTCAACTCATCTTAAAAAAGAAGACGGACTCAGCTGTTTAAAATATGTATTTGGTCTCGTAACAAGCTGTTTACAGCCCAGCGAGGAGCCGCAGGATTTAAGAAAACATCCATTGAAAAAGAAACTGTAAAATGTGTGTGTGAAGTAAATGAGCTTTAAAAGCTTCCACTAGAAATGTAGCCAACTCTTTCATTCAAGGTTCGCAAAGCGACCACAGGCATTCCTTGGGCAAGAGCCAATGTCTCCTGGCAGCCGTAACTCGTTAGTTAACACTCCGGGCGTCTCCGTGCTTCGAGAACGATGAACATTTTTTAAAAATAGGTTATAAATGTTAAATAGAAATTAGTAAATGAAAAAAGGGACTAAAAGGGCAGCCACAGCCAGGATACTGGGGAGAGACCCTGGGTCCCTTTGTCAGTAATAAACCACAGCGGCAAAAGCAGCAGAAGAAACATAAATATTGTACATAATATATATTATTATTTATGTCATGAAACTGATCTGGGTAATATGTTATAGCAAATAGAAAGTGGAAGTTAAATGATGAAAGGCGGGTGCGTTCCTATGCACCATGCAGCATAGACAGTAACAGAGGTAAAAGGAATGTTACCAGGTCATGCTACCTACTTAAAATCCGAGGAGGGCTCCCAAGAGGAGCCAGGATAGGTTGTTTTCTTTTTCAGATGGCCGTGTGCTTGGAAAGCAGAAACCAACCCAGCACCAAGGAAAATCAATAAAGAGGAGTGAAGCCCAGCCACAGAAATCCATTCAAAAGTGCCACCAAATTCGAGGGTGCTGAGGGAGTTGGCGGATGTGATTGCAGAGCCATTGGCCATTATCTTTGAAAACTCATGGCAATCGGGGGAGGTCCCAGATGACTGGAAAAAGGCTAATGTAGTGCCCATCTTTAAAAAAGGGAAAAAGGAGAATCTAGGGAACTACAGACTGGTCAGCCTCACCTCAGTCCCTGGAAAAATCATGGAGCAGGTCCTCAAAGAATCAATTCTGAAGCTCTTGGAGGAGAGGAAGGCGATCAGGAACAGTCAACATGGATTCACCAAGGGCAAATCATGTCTGACCAACCTGATTGCCTTCTATGGTGAGATAACTGGCTCTGTGGATGAGGGGAAAGCAGTGGACGTGATATATCTTGACTTTAGCAAAGCTTTCAATACGGTCTCCCACAGTGTTCTTGCCAGCAAGTTAAAGAAGTATGGATTGGATGAATGGACTATAAGGTGGATAGAAAGCTGGCTAGATTGTCAGGCTCAACGGGTAGCGATCAACGGCTTGATGTCTAGTTGGCAGCTGGTATCAAGCGGAGTGCCCCAGGGGTCGGTTCTGGGGCTGGTTTTGTTCAATCAATGATCTGGATGCACAGGCGCGGACTTCCGGTTCCGCCCGTGGATGCCGTCACTCGGTGTCGGGGGCGGGGCCCCGCCCGACACCAGGCCCCGCCCCCGACTCCGGGTGACGTTGCGGGGCCCCGCCCCCAATGCCGGGTGACATTGCGGGGCCCCGCCACCGACGCGACGTTGCCCAGCGTCGGGGGCAGGGCCCCGCAACGTCTCCCGGTGCCGGTAAGTTTGCCGCGGGTCCGGGGTGGGCGGGGAGTTGCTGGTGGGTGCAGAGCACCCACCAATTTTTCTCCGTGGGTGCTCCAGCCCCGGAGCACCCACGAAGTCGGCGCCTATGTCTGGATGATGGGATTAATTGCACCCTCAGCAAGTTTGCAGATAACAGAAACTGGGGGGAGAGGCAGATATGCTGGAGGCTAGGGATAGGGTCCAGAGTGACCTAGACAAATTGGAGGATTGGGCCAAAAGAAATCTGATGAGGTTCAACAAGGACAAGTGCAGAGTCCTTCACTTAGGATAGAAGAATCCCATGTACCGCTACAGGCTGGGGACCAACTGGCTAAGTAGCAGTTCTGCAGAAAAGGAGCTGGGGATTACAGTGGACGAGAAGCTGGATATGAGTCAACAGTGTGCCCTTGTTGCCAAGAAGGATAATCGCATATTGGGTTGTATTAGTAGGAGCACTGCCAGCAGATCGAGGGAAGTGATATTCCCCTCTATGCAGCTGGTGATGCCTCATCTGGAGTACTGTGTCCAGTTTTGGGCCCCCCACTACAGAAGGGATGTGGGCAAATTGGAGAGAGTTCAGCGGAGGGCAACAAAAATGATCTGGGGTCTGGGGCACTTGACTTACAAGGAGAGGCTGAGGGAACTGGGATTGTTTAGTCTGCAGAAGAGAAGAGTGAGGGGGGATTTGATAGCTGCTTTCAACTATCTGAAGGGGGATTCCAAAGAGGATGGAGCTCGGCTGTTCTCAGTGGTAGAAGATGACAGAACAAGGAGTAATGGTCTCAAGTTGCAGAGGGGAAGGTCTAGGTTGGATATTAGGAAAAACCTTTTCACTAGTAGGGTGGTGAAGCACTGGAATGGGTTACCTAGGGAGGTGGTGGAATCTCCTTCCTTAGAGGTTTTTAAGGCCCGGCTTGACAAAGCCCTGGCTGGGATGATTTAGTTGGGGTTGGTCCTGCTTTGAGCAGGGGGTTGGACTAGAACCTCCTGAGGTCCCTTCCAACCCTAATCTTCTATGATTCTGTTTTCTTTCAACAGGTTATTAATTGTGCATGATGGAGCCACTTTGAATGGCACAGCGGCCATTCCAAGACATGACAAAACCTGCTAGTGAAACGTTTTGTTTAACTGTGGTGTCAGATAAATGCTACTAAGGGAGTAACGACAAAAACTATACAGCGGAGTTTTGTAAAAATAATAATAAAAAAAGATTCAAATGTCCTAGACTGAAAACAGATCCAAATGGTTTAGGGTTAAAACCCACTGGGGCAAGATTGTAGAGAAATGTTCCGTTTATTTCTGTGTCCGTGTTCTTGTGGAATGCGACCCGGGACAGTTACCGGGAGGAGTTTGCTCACTGACGCCGGCTGGAACGCGGTTAGGAACTGTTGAAAGGACTTTCTGGCTAACAATGTGTACGTTAGAATGTGTAAAACTGGCAGGATGGGGAAGCAACTACTCCAGAGGAATCTGCCTAAGATTGGCACCCGCCCTGGCCTGTTTCAAATGATGACTTATTGCAACAATCTATAACCCACTCAGAACCTCCCTCCCCGCATGCTATGCCCCCTCCTCCACCCTCCCAGCCCCGCAACTGGAGGGGTGTTAACAGGCCACTTCCCCTTGACTGGTCCCTTGAGGTATGTGTTAACTCCTCATGCTAAATAGCCTGACCTACCTTGTGTTTAGCTGTGACATTCTGAGTCAGTTTCCCAGAGCTGCACACGTGCTGTGTGGGCACCAAAGCTCGTCTCTCTCACCACCAGAAGTTGGTCCAAAAAAAGATAGCACCTCCCCCGCCTTGTCTCATATTGGTATGTCTCTCTGACATAGGGTGACCAGACAGCAAGTGTGAAAAATTGGGACGGGGGTGGGGGGTAATAGGAGACTATATAAGAAAAAGACCCAAAAATCGGGACTGTCCCTATCAAATCGGGACATCTGGTCACCCTACTCTGACACCAAGCTGACAAAGAGATGCTGTGGGAACATGACCAAGCATTTCAACAGAAGAGAGCAGCAAAAATCCTGCGTCCGCTCCACGAGCAAAACCAGGGACTCATTCATGAAGCTTTGTTAACCGTAGCTAACATGCATGCTGCTGTAATTGCTTTTAAGGAAGTATGGCATTAAGTCAATGTGCTCTAATAATCATGTGTAGTGTGTGGAGGATACATGTCATGCAAAGTAAAAGCTGCCTTAAGTGATAGTGAGCAGGAAAACTTGCCCTCTTATCACCCCAGGAAAGTTTAAAATGTGGTACCAGAGAGGTGACCCCAGTCGGTGCCGTGTAAGGAAATTAACCAGAGTCCAGGACCAGGACGTTAAATGTGAAAGCACTGCAGCCCACACGGTGTGGAAGGAGTTGTTTTTCCCTCCTCGAATACTGCTGCAAGACAACGCAGGGCCTGGGAAGCCCCAGGCTTGTCCAGCCGTTTGCACCTGCGGGACACTAACCTGGGTAGGTGTCAGGTCCTACAGACAGAGTTGCCGGCATGTGGGTTCACTCTGGGGAACAGTCTGCAAATTGCCCAGTGCGGATGAGGTGCTGGGAAGCTGGTAACAGAAAAACAGCCTGTGCTGGGGATGGCGAGTATCATGGAGCAGCGCAAGGGGCTGGACCCAGGGAATTGGCCTGGGTGCTGTTTCCCACCTGAATGACAATGCTATATCCCCTGCCAGTGTTTAGAATGTCATTGAAATACAGGGGAAGAGAAAGTTTCAGGAAGCCCGCAAAGCAGTACCCAGGTCTGGGTAGCCTATTCCTTCCTTAAGCCTGGGTCTTAAAAGCTTAAGGGCCAGAACCTCTGAACATCTTATTAATAAATAATAATAATACTAATTAATAACAATGTGTTCAAGGTTATTGCAGCGACATAGCCAGTAATACACGTGTAACTCATTCGGTTTAGAGAACAGAAGTACTAAAACAAGGGGTTAACAGACTGCACTGTGGAACAGCTGGTGCCCATCTCCCAGCTCATATCTGAACAGAATAATGAGGTACACGCCACCCCTGGAAAAACAATCAGCCCACGGAGTGCCATTCCAGAGGCCCCCAGCCTCCAGTTCAGACACTGTTTGCTTTTAGAGTAGCAGCCGTGTTAAAGGAGTACTTGTGGAGGAGCACTTGTAACGGCTGTACAACTAGTAACACCACTGCGGTCCTGGGAATGTGTTGCTGGTAATAAACCTTAAACCGCCCCGGCGAATAGAGAAAAGAGTCCGTCTGGCATGAGAAGCCTGCACTAAAAAAATCAAAACGAGGCATGGAAGTGTAGGCCTGCCCGGGCAGTGAAAGAAAACAGAAGTAAGGAAACGGCGGTTCACCGTGGACAAAGCCCGAATTCACAAGCGGCCTTGTAAATAACATGTAGCTAGAGAAAAAGGAATAGCAAGAAGAACAGGAACGTGTGATAAGCTGGCAGCTGCAGGTTCCCTTGTTAGAACACTTTGTAGCGCATGGACAACTTGTGATCTATACAGGGATTGGGTCACAGAATCAGTGAGCCAATCACAAAGCGTGTGACACAGTGTAGAATGTGATGCACACGTGTTCGTGTGCTTTGGAACATGTGTATCGTGGAATTTATAATCATGTCCTTTGGAGTTCACCTACCCTACTCCTGAGCCTGATCACCGCAGCCGCAGCTTCATGAAATGCCAAGAGAGAAACCTCAGGGGCGAATCTGGATTTGCCGCGAGTTTCCAGATTCCAGAGCCCTAGATAAAGCATTCTCCCAAAACTGGGCGAGGCGTTCTGGATAAGCCAAGTGGAAAGGGTCTCGGCGGGAATCCCAGCACCAGTCAGGTGGGCTGAGCAGGCATTAGCTTCCCACTGACCGGTGCCTTTAATTCTCCAGCTCGTTAATCATTCCTGGGAAAGCTGGCTGGAGCAGAGCAGTCTGCCAGGAATTAGCCAGCCAAACTGCTGGTCAGTCCAACATGACCTCACTGCCCTCCCCTCCCCCGCGGATCACCCTGCCTCCGGGAGTCTGGAAAAGCCTTTGAACACATCACGCTGGGATGTCACAGTTCATTTATTTGCCCCTTATGCCTCCTATCACCCTCCTCCCGTTGAACTGACCTGCAGAACTCACCGCCGATGGCAGTGGCCACGCGGCTGGGCTCTAATGGGCAATACGGGCATGTGAAACGCAGGCTTTGGCCTACGACAGAGCATCAGGACGCCCAGCAACCTGGTGAAGTGTTGCTATTCCCAGGGCAAAGGTAGAGAGAGACTAAGTGACTTGCCCAATGCCTCCCAGTGCACCTGTGGCAGAGCCTGACTGGAGCCCGGATCTTCTGGGCCGTAACCCTTTGGAGCCAGCCCTGCTCAGATCCATCCCCTCACCCCGCCGCACGTCCAACCCAGGCTCTGGCAAACCAAGGCTGGAAGCAAGTTCCAAGGCCCCCTGCCGGGAAGCTGCCCCGTTCACCCAGGGGTCTGTTGGCTCAGGCGCTTTTCACAGCTGCCAAGTCACCACGCTCAGAGCCTGGGGAAGGACCCGGCGTAGCCGTGTGATTTGTGCTGCAGGCGTTTGGTGTTGAAAAGCGAACGTGTCCCGACAGAAAGGGCCTGGACCCGGCTGCTGAGGGGCTTTGTCGGGTGCCCAGGCCAGTGAGCTGGCTCCAGGCCTCGCTCTGGGCCTGGGTCCATCGCTCCTGGGTTCCTTTCCCCATTGATTGAAGCCCTTTGGGACTGGCTCAGGTATGTGTCAGGCCTCATGACGGCTTCCGGCCCCTCACCCCTGGCCAGGGGCATCCCAGCTCTGCCCTCCAGAAGCCGCCGGAGTCGCCCAGCAAAGCAAACCCCGGATCAGCCCCCTTGGAAATGGCATGCGAGGATGGCAGGGCCCTGGGCCCGGCTGGAGGACACGTCGCCCGGTCCCAGTGACTGAGGCAGCTCCCACCTGTGCGTCCCCACCTGCTGCCAGCACCCGGCCCGGCTCTGCGGTCTGCCCGGGGCAGGACAGAGCCTTCTGCAGCGCAGGGGAGCGGCAGCGTCTCCAGACAGCGGGCAGCCCCGAGGAACCAGCGATGGCCTGGCTGCGCTGGTGCTGGGGTGCCCTGCATGGCAGCTCTCAGAGTCCGGGCTAGGCCCCGAGGTGTGTCTGACAGATCCGGGGGGAGGAGGATCTGCAGAAGCAGGGGTGTTAGTGAGACAGACAAGGACTGGGAAGTAAATACCCCTGGGGCATAGTCCTGGCTTGGACACGGACACCTGGGGCGAGTCAATTCCGCTCTGTAGAGCGGGCCTAGGGGAGACGAGTCACCTTCACATGCCCAGGGCGGCCGAGGGATGTGTGTACAGACGCTGGGTGCTCACAGCCAGGCGGGAGCAGGGCGGCTCCTTCCAGCCGCGGCGCCCAGGGCTGCAGGCAGGAAGGGCTGCATTGCTGGCTTCTCCACGCGTGGGAGTGGCAGACAGGCGAGGCGTCCCCTGGGAGCTCCCAGCTCTGGGGTGCTGACGGGGAGGATTCAGAGGGGCATGCCCTGGAGGTGGGCTGGTCTCCCTGCATGGCACCACTACCCCAAGCCATCCTGGTGGAGACGGGAACTGCCGTCAGTGCCGTGTGGGGCTTCTGTGACTTATGACATCCAGGTTCTCTCTCCCGTTCCTGCACCGGGAGCGCTCGGCCCTTCCGTTCCGGGCATTGGCTGCTCTCCCCACTGTCAGTAAAGCTCAGCCTGCCCCTGTGGAAGGACACGCCTTTGTTCTTACTGTGGAAAATCACAGCAGCAAGATGGAGTTTGGAGTCACATGGGCAAGTCACATGTCCATGCATGACTCAGTTTGCAGGCCACTGCCAGTGTTTACATGTTAGTTTGAATGTTCCCAGGAAAGCTCAGATGTGGATTGGTGTCTCCCAAAGTTCACTGTCAGTTAAGTGTTTCTTGATTGGGCACTTACTAAGAATTGTCCTTTCTCAAGAAGCTGACCAAATGCTTCACTGAGCCTACTAGAATCAAAACCCAGAGATACAAGTACATGGCCAATATTCCTAACTTCAGCTACAAAATGACACACACATACAGATAGCATAATCATAACCAGCAAGTTTGCAGATGACACTAAACTGGGAGGAGTGGTTGATACGCTGGAGGGTAGGGACAGGATAATGAGGGACCTAGATAAATTAGAGGATTGATTGAGCCACAAGAAATCTGATGAGGTTCAACAAGGACAAGTGCAGAGTCCTGCATTTAGGACGGAAGAATCCCATGCACTGCTACAGACTAGGGACCGAATGGTTGGGCAGCGGTTCTGCAGAAAAGGACCTAGGGGTTACAGTGGATGAGAAGCTGAATATGAGTCAACAGTGTGCCCTTGTTGCCAAGAAGGCTAACGGCATTTTGGGCTGTATAAGTAGGGGCATTTCCAACAGATCGAGGGAAGTGATCATTCCCCTCTATTCGGCGCTGGTGAGGCCTCATTTGGAGTACTGTGTCCAGTTTTGGGCCCCACACTTCAAGAAGGATGTGGACAAATTGGAAAGAGTCCAGCGGAGGGCAACCAAAATGATGAGGGGGCTGGAGCACATGACTTATGAGGAGAGGCTGAGGGAACTGGGATTGTTTAGTCTGCAGAAGAGGGGAATGAGGGGGGATTTGATAGCTGCTTTCAACTACCTGAAGGGGGGTTCCAAAGAGGATGGATCTAGATTGTTCTCAGTGGTGGCACATGACAGAACAAGGAGTAATGGTCTCAAGTTGCAGAGGGGGAGGTTTAGGTTGGATATTAGGAAACACTATTTCACTAGGAGGGTGGTGAAGCACTGGAATGGGTTACCTAGGGAGGTGGTGGAATCTCCTTCCTTAGAGGTTTTTAAGGCCCGGCTTGACAAAGCCCTGGCTGGGATGATTTAGTTGGGGACTGGTCCTGCTTTGAGCAGGGGGTTGGACTAGATGACCTCCTGAGGTCCCTTCCAACCCTGAGATTCTGTGATTCTATGAAATCATAACCTTTCCATAGACACCTTACCAGACCTCCTTTGTATAAGATTTGGTGCAACTATAGGACCTTGGTTGCAACAATGATCTATACAGTCACAGTTCATGTTAATAACGTCACAATGCCATCTCAGCCCTGAGAGGAAGGGTGGAAGTTAGAGAGAAGCTGGAAACTCCTGAGATCCCCTTGAATGTCGAGAGTCCCCCTGACTCTGTGGCACGTGGGAGGGGGCTGCCAGGGTGTTCCCGTGGCATTTGCACAGGGCCTTGGGCTGGACGGGAAGGGACTCTTGCTGGAAAGGTCTCTGGGATTGCGGGTCAGAGAGAGGCCCAGGATAGCCGATAAGCTGGTCATAGGGCACTCCGCTGGCATTGGGAGACCCAGCATCAAGTGGCCGGATGCCCCATGGAGTGGGAGCTCAGCCCCAGGAGACAGCGGCCACACAGTCCCGAGGGCAGCGTCTCAGTTTGGGAACTCAGGCGAGTGATACTTATTGTGGTTGGGGCTCGGAAGAGCACCTGCCCATTCCTACGTGTCACCCCCCTTTAGCCTGGAAACCCCGCAGCATGACACCTCTCCCTCCTTGGCTCTTACGCCCCTGTGATGTTATTGACATAAACTGTGACTGTATAGATCAGTGTTGCAGCCACTGTTATATATTTGCAGCAAATATTGTACAAAGGTTGTTGTGTGAGGTATCTATGGAGAGGTTATGATTTGCTGGTTATGATTATGCTATCTGTATGTGTGTGTCGTTTTTGTAGTTGAAGTTAGGAATATTGGCTATGTGCTTGTATCTCAATGTGTTTTGATTCTAAGTAGGCTCAGTGAAGCATTTGATCAGCTTCTTGAGAAAGGACAATTCTCAGTAAGTGCCCAATCAAGAAACACTTAACTGACAGTGAACTTTGGGAGACACCAATCCACATCTGAGCTTTCCTGGGAATGTTTAAACTAACATGTAAACACTGGCATCCGTCTGTAAAGAACTGAGTCATGCCTGGACATGTGACTTGCCCATGTGACTCCAAACTCCATCTTGCTGCTGTAATTTTCCACAGTAAGAAGAAAAGGGTGTCCTTCCACATGGCAGAGGATATAAAAGGCCCTGGAAACCCCTCCATCTTGTCTTCAACCCTGCTTCTTACTTCTTGAGGAACTTTGCTACAAACTGAAGCTCTGAACAAAGGACTGAAGGACCCATCCCAGCTGTGGATGTTCCAGAGACTTGATTTGAACCTGTAGCTTATTCCATCACTGCTGCAAGCCTGAACCAAGAACTTTACCATTACTGTATGTAATTGATTCCATTTAACCAGCTCTAGCTCTCATCTCTATGCCTTTCTTTTATGAATAAACCTTTAGATTTTAGATTCTAAAGGATTGGCAACAGCGTGATTTGTGGGTAAGATCTGAGTTGTATATTGACCTGGATCTGGGGGCTTGGTCCATTGGGATCGGGAGGACCTTTTTCTTTTACTGGGGCATTGGTTTTCATGACCATTTGTCCCCATAACGAGTGGCACTGGTGGTGAGACTGGGAAACTGGGGTGTCTAAGGGAATTGCTTGTGTGCCTTGTGGTTAGCCAGTTGGATGAGACCAAAGTCCTCTCTGTCTGGCTGGTTTGGTGCCTTAGAAGTGGAGAAACCCCAGCCTGGGGCTGTAACTGCCCTGCTCTGAGCAATTTGTCCTGAACTGACACTCTCATTTGTATCCCGCCAGAGGCAGCATCGTTCCAGCCCCTCAGAGACTGGTGTCCATTTATCGCACCCAGAGCCAGCTTGACCGACTCAGGGTACGTCTACACTGCAGCCCCTCCGCGGCAGCCAGGCTCAGAGCCGAGGCGACTGACTCTGGCTCATGCTATGGGGCTCAAAATAGCAGTGTAGACATCCCACGTGGGCTGGGGCCTGGGCTCTGACACCCTCCCCCATGCTGGGTTCCAGCACCCAGGCTCCACAGACGTGGAGAATGGAGACCCCTGCGACAGGTGACCTGGAAGCCAGCTCAGGAGTCCGCAGTCGGTCCTGGCCAGAGGGAGAACAATACCCTGCGAAGAGAGGAGCCCCGGGGGCCTAACCAACTGGTTCCAGCCACAGGGGGCCAGAGATGAGAAGAGGCCCAGACAACCCTGTTTACGGGGCTGTTTACCTGGAGAGAAGACAATGGACAGAGGTGGGGCTTGGGGGCCAGTGAGATCCGCCGCCCAGCTGGGAAGCAGGGGGCTCTGGGCTGGAGAGAGGAAGCAGGCAGAGCCCCCCTGGATGCAGGGGAGACTGGGATGTGCCGTGCTATGGGGGGCCAGGCCGGAGGGCCCTGAGAGTTCCTGTGCTGTGTTCAACGCTCAATAAACCCTCCTGTTTTACGCTGGCTGAGAGTCACTCTGGTCTAGAGAACAGGGTTGCATCGTCCCCTTCAGGGGTGGAGGCCTGGGGGTCCAGAGTGCGTGGACTCCCTGAGGGGGCCATGGCGAGAGACAGGTGTGCTAAGGCTCAGAGAGGTGCGGCTCCAGGAGGTGGAGGGGCTGGACCCCGAGAGAGAGTGGACCCCCGAGAAGGGCTGTCTCACTGAAAGGGGCACCCCCCACGGACCCCATGGGGCCAAGAGTGGGCACAACCCAGGACCGGCTCCAGGCACCAGCTTTCCAAGTTGGTGCTTGGGGCAGCAGGTGAGAATGGGGCGGCAATTCGGCGGCAGGTCCGCTCTTCCCGATGCCGAATTGCTGCCGCGGGACTCGGACTGCGACCCCATTCTCGCCTGCCACGGCGGCCATGGGGCGGCATGTCCATCGCCCTCCCCTTGCTTCCACGGACTGGGACTGCCTGCGTCGGGGGCGGGGCCACCGCCCCTGTTTGGGGTGGCAAAATTGTTAGAGCCTCCCCTGGCATGACCTGTGAGTCTGTGACATGGGTTACCTAGGGAGGTGGTGGAATCTCCTTTCTTAGAGGTTTTTAAGGTCAATGGCTGGGATGATCTAGTTGGGGTTGGTCCTGCTTTGCGCAGGGGGTTGGACTAGATACCTCCTGAGGTCCCTTCCAACCCTGAGATTCTATGATCTGGTAGTTGGAGTAGGGGCAGTAGGATTTCAGGGCTCCTGTGTTCTAGCCCCAGCTCTGCACTGACTTGCTGGGTGGCCTTGGGCAAGTCATGGTGTCTCTCTGTGCCTCAGTTTCCCCATCTGTAAAAGAGGGATAGTGGCCCTGCTGTCCCATTGTAAAGTGCTTGGAGACTCTGGGGTGCAAAGGGCAGCAGAAGCGGGGGCTGCTCTTGGAATGGCAAAGGGGCAGACAAACCATCCGAGCTTCAGCATAAAGAACCGCCCAGTGCCCATACTCCCCGTAGGGAGATGTGAAACACCCTGTCCCCCCCGCACATGGTGCTTCCTCCTGCCACCCATGCCCACCCCATTCCAGAGCCACGTCAAACCCACCCACATTGCCCAAACGGCAGGAAAACGCCCCCCTCAGCTGGGCCTGCCCCCCCGCCCCAGCGCCTGCCCGCGCTTTGCACTCCTGTGCCATGGGACGCTCACTCAGGCGACAAATTCCCGGCTCTTACGTAACCCCAGCTGCCACTCCGCGGCACCGAGCTAACCCTGAGATGCTGTGTCAGCCCGCGGGGGCCCGCTGCCTCCAGCCCCTCAGGCGCAATTCCCCGGGTGAAGTGAAGTGGATCCCGCAGCACAGGGAGGCTCTAATGTTGGAGGTGTCACTAGCGATCAGCTCAGGCGGGCTGGCAGCTTAGCCCAGCCCCCCCGAGGACTGAATCTGAGGCCAGACAATTTACAGTAACCTGGGCTCTCCGCAGCCCAAGTACACACACACTCAGGGCGCTAATCCACCCTGACAGGGCTAAGAATTCAAACAGTGTGGCCCCCACACGTGTCCCCCCCCCGCCCCAGCGCTAGCCATGACGTCTGCCTACCGATGGATCCCTCCTCACATCACTCCAGTTGGTGCCCAGACACCACGGTGATGGGCGGCAGCCTAAAACGCTAAGATCGGCAGCATTCCCCCCCGCCCCCCCCCGACACAGCCAGCTTCTGGCTTTAAAAAAAAAAATGCTTCCGCTGTGTTTTCGTCTGAAAGAACCGTCCAGCCGCCTTTCTCTGAAGAGTTGGTTCTCCGCCGACACGTCCCAGTGGAGGTCTGGAGCGATGCTGCTGTGGTCCTGGGGACTGATTTTAATGTGGCTCAGCTCGGTGTGGGTCAGGGAGCCCCACCGGGATCTGTGCAGTCACTCCTGCTTTACAGCACTGGAACAGAGACCACAATTGGGCCCAGGGGTTCCTTTGGTTTTCCATCCCCCGGGGCCCATCGATTTGGGTCAGGCGGTGGATTTTCCCATCAGCATTGTCCTGCTTGACTTCAGACGAGATGGGACGCAGACAGCCATTTGAAGTCACAGCTAGTTAAAAGCTGACCCACTTTGAAAATTGCTTTGTTACAAACATAAGTTACAGCCTCTCCCCACCCTCCCTGTCCCCTCTCTCACTCCCAGGCCATCAACTCCCACCTCCGAGCAGCCCGGGACACCAGCCTCCATCTCCCACTTGTCTTTTCAAATGTCAGCAGGGTGTGAATGAGCTCTCCCCTGGCTCCTAGTGATGAGCTGGGCCAGGAGACTTCAGGAACCAACCTTGTTTGCATAGACACGCCCACTCTGCCTAGGTGCACAGCACGATGGGGCTGCTTTGCCCACATGATCGCCGGTGTTGGATTGCGAGTCACTTGTTATTGGGGGCAGGGGCAAGAAAGTGTTGTCACCGTTCTTGTGTGAGTAAAGGGCAGCCGAACTGTGCTTGGCCTGCCCTGATTGAGAGCAGTCACTCTCAGCTGAACTGCACTCGCTAAGCAGGGGCTCGGGGTGCCAAAGGCAAAGGGGAGAAAGAGTGGGGCAGATGTTTGGAGTTGCTGATGTGGCTGTTGTTTAAGGACTCTAGATGCTATTTGTCCATTCTTCTCTTGATTGTTTAAGGGCAGAGCTGATTAAGAGTCAACTGAAAGTCTTTTGTTGTGGATTAGTAGAGCTGAAATCAGTGGTAACCAGCTCTATGGGACAGTGTCTGTGGTGCCAGATTTCAGAGGGGAGCCCTGTTAGTCTGTATCAGCAAAAACAACAAGGAGTCCTTGTGGCACCTTAGAGACTAACAAATCTATTTGGGCATAAGTGTTCGTGGGCTAAAACCCACTTCATCAGATGCATGGAGTGGAAAATACAGGAAAATGCATCCTTGATGATGCACTGGTGAAGTGAAATGAAGAAACAGATTGACAGAGCCAGAAGGGCACCCAGAAGTCACCTACTACAAGACAGGCCCAACAAAGAAAGTAACAACGCCACTAGCCATCACCTTCAGCCACCAACTAAAACCTCTCCAGCGCATCATCAAGGATCTACAACCTATCCTGAAGGACGATCCCTCACTCTCACAGACCTTGGGAGACAGGCCAGTCCTCGCTTACAGGCAGCCCCCCAACCTGAAGCAAATACTCACCAGCAACTACACACCACACAACAAAAACACCAACCCAGGAACCAAACCCTGCAACAAACCCTGGTGCCAACTCTGTCCGCATATCTATTCAAGGGACACCATCATAGGACCTAACCACATCAGCCACACCATCAGGGGCTTGTTCACCTGCACATCTACCAATGTGATATATGCCATCATGTGCCAGCAATGCCCCTCTGCCATGTACATTGGCCAAACCGGACAGTCTCTACGCAAAAGAACAAATGGACACAAATCTGACATCAGGAATCATAACATTCAAAAACCAGCCGGAGAACACTTCAATCTCCCTGGACACTCAATAACAGACCTAAGAGTGGCAATTCTTCAGCAACAAAACTTTAAAAACAGACTCCAACGTGAAACTGCAGAATTGGAATTCATTTGCAAACTGGACACCAGCACATTAGGCCTGAATAAAGCCTGGGAGTGGCTGGGTCATTACAAAACCTAAACCTATTTCCCCCTCTGATGTTATTGACTTGAACTGGGACCGTATAGATCATTGTTGCAACCAAGGTCCTGTAGTGGCACCAAATGTTGTATAAAGGGGGTCAAACAAGGTGTCTAAGACCAGGTTATGGTTTGCTGGTTATGATGATGCTCTGTATGTGTGTATCATTTTTGTATTTAAAGTTATAAGTATCGGCTCTATACAGTCTGTATTTCAAACCTGTGCTATGATGCTGGGTGACACCCCAGTCAGCTTGGCTTCAGCTCTGCCTAGCCTGCTTGATGGCCCATTAAGGACCATCAGTGATGAAATTGACCCATTAATAGAAGGCAGACACACCTTGTGACTCAGCAAGGGATGCAGGGACCTGCCTATGGACCGAACTCTGAGGGTTTTCTTGCCATGTGCCCCAATGCTTGTCTTTGGAACAAAGAAAGAGGCCACATGATGAAAGGCTATAAAAGGCTGCTGCAGCTCTTCCATCTTGCCTTCAATCCTGCTTCTTACCTCTGGAGGGACTTTGCTACAAACAGAAGCTCTGAACAAAGGACTGAAGGACCCAACCCAGCTGGGGATGTTCCAGAGACTTGATTTGAACCTGCAGCTTATTCCATCACTGCTACAAGCCTGAACCAAGAACTTTGCCATTACTGTATGGAATTGATTCAATTTAACCAATTCTAGCTCTCACCTACGTCTTTTTCCTTTTAGGAATAAACCTTTAGATTTTAGATTCTAAAGGATTGGCAACAGCGTGATTTGTGGGTAAGATCTGATTTGTATATTGACCTGGATCTGGGGGCTTGGTCCTTTGGGATCGGGAGAACCTTTTTTTTCTTTTGTCCCCATAACGAGTGGCACTGGTGGTGAGACTGGGAAACTGGAGTGTCTAAGGGGATTGCTTGGGATGACTTGTGGTTAGCCAGTGGGGTAAAACCAAAGTCTCCTCCGTCTGGCTGGTTTGGTTTGCCTTAGAGGTGGAAAAACCCCAGCCTTGGGCTGTAACTGCCCTGCTTGAAGCAATTTGTCCTGAATTGGCACTCTCAGTTGGGGTCTCGCCAGAACCAGCATCATTACACCCCCATACTAATTTCCCCCCTCCTGTTACTCACACCTTCTTGCCAACTGTCTGAAATGGGCCACTCTCATTACCACTTCAGAACTGATTTTTCCTCCCTTGGGATCCTGCTGTCAATTGAATTGTCTCGGTAGACTGACCTCACACTTGGTAAGGCAACTCCCATCTTTTCATGTATTTACACCTGCTCCTGTATTTTCCACTCCATGCATCTGATGAAGTGGGATCTAGCCCACGAAAGCTTATGCCCAAATAAATTTGTTAGTCTCTAAGGTGCCACAAGGACTCCTCGGTGTTTTTGGTGACAGACTGTCCAGCCTGTGCTGGTAGTGAGGGTCCCCCACTAACAGCTGAAATCACAGAGAGCTGCATTGAGTGTGGGGCTGCGAGACATCCCAGAGGCTGCGGTAAAGGGCAGTGGCGGAGTGATGGCAGCAGAGTGACTGATGGTGGTAGAGTGAGTGATGGTGGAGGAGCCCCGGACCGAGCCATGGCTCGATGCCTTCCCCACACACACACCAGGGTGGGGGGTGAACTCACGCGAACGCACCTCTGAACCCCGGGTCGTCGCTGACCAAGGACAGCAGCTGTGAGTGGGGTGTGGGGGCAGGGCCGGTGCAAGGATATTTCGTGACCTAGGCAAAACTTCCACCTTGCCCCCCGCTCCGGCTCGGGGAGCCCTGTGGCAGCTCCCCACCCCCTCCTCCCGGGGATCCCCCCCTGCGGCATCTCCCCACCCCCCCTTCCACCCAGGGGAGTCCCCCCTGTGGCAGCTCCCTGCCCCCCTCCTCCCGGGGGATCCCCCCCTGCGGCAGCTCCCTGCCTCCCTGCCCCCCCTCGTCTGTTTGTACAGGGCCGAGCACCACGGGGCCCTAGCCCCTGACTAGGGCTCCTAGGGGTCATAGGCTTAAAGCGCATGTCTGGGTGGAACGGAGCAGAAATACGGGTGTCTGGGTGTAACGGGGCTAGGCAGGCAGGCCAGGCTGGGGGGGTGATGCTGAATGCGATGCCGTACGGGGATCTGGACACTGGAATTTCTCAGTATCTGAGTGCCGCTGGAAAACGGGAAACCGGCTGCCTTAACTCCGGCTGGGGATTTATACTGAGCATAATACTGAGTCCTGCCTTGAGTGCAGGGGACAGGACTAGCCGACCTCTCGAGGTCCCTTCCAGCCCTACGATTCTAGGATTTGCTGCTCTTGAAAAGGTCCCTGGCCAAGGAATTCTGGTGCAGGGAGAAGTTCCGATGTCGGAGCTGGGGCGAGTTGGCTGGGTACATGTGGATGAGTGTGCAATGCTGCCCCCTAGTGGCTGGGCCTGCAGAGAAGTTAAGAGACTTACTGTTGCAGGCAGTCGTAGGTGTTTTGCTTTGGCTCAAGTGGGAAAGTGCTGGGCTTTGCAGCCACAAGACCCAGGTTCTGGACTCAGCGGTGTGTGCTGGACACAAGGAGCACTGTGAGTATACCTGTGTGCTGTCAATGGGACTGCTCCCAGGAGCGGGTCCACTCTGTACCTCGGTTTGTTATGTGCTTGCTGATTCCATGAGTCGCTGCAGCCGGGGGGAATGTGTGTGTTGGACAGTCCTCTAGCCCACGGCAGGCGTGATGGGGCTGTGGGCTTCAGCAGAGACAGCCCAGGCTACGAGTCACAGGCTCAGATCAAGGTGAGTCCCTGCTGGCCTCCCCGGGAGTGCTTGGTCTCAGGACGGTAGGTGTGCGTTTGGGTGGGACGGGAGAGGAGGGGGCCAAGGCACAATTCAGCTCAGTAAGATTTGGGCACGTACATCACGATGCTCTGATGACTTCATCATACATCGGCATGTGCTGGAAATACTAGTCCAGGATGCAAAGGGTGCTGAGAGACGGGAGCGGGTCAGAAGAGACTCACGAAAGCATCGGAAATCTGCCGTATAATGACAGACTCAAAGAGCTCGATCTGCCTAGCTCAGGGCTCTCAAACTTCATCGCCCCGCCCCTTCAGACAACAAACATTACTACACGACCCCAGGAGAGGGGACCAAAGCCTGAGCCCGGACGTTCTGGGGGGGTGGGGGAGGCAAGGGCTTCAGCCCCAGGTGGGGGGCCTGTAACCTGAGCCCCTCCACCCAGGGCTTGCCAGGGCGGAATGAGTCTAACTCCAGCCCTGGCAACCCCATTAACTCACTTTGGGATCCCGACCTAGGGTTTGGGAACCGCTGGCCTTAGCTTAGCAAAGAGAAGGTTCAGGGGTGACTTGATCACAGTCTGGGGAGCAAGTATTTGATCCCGGACTCGTCAGTCTCGCAGAGGAAGGTCTAACACGATCCCATGGCTGGAAGTTGATCCTAGACAGACACATTCAGACTGGCTAGAAGGTGTCAATTTTTAACCGTGAGAGTAATTGACTATTGAAATAACTTACCAGGAGTCCTGGATTCTCCAGCCCTGACAATGTCTAACTCCAGTCTGGATGTTTTTCTGACAGCTTTGCTCGGGGAGTGATCATGGGGCAGGTCTCTGGCCGTGTGGCACAGGGGGTCAGACGAGATGATCCCGATGGTCCCTCCTGGCTGCACAGTGCGATGCACAAGACACTTCAGCGAATAAAGAGCTAAGGCCGGATTCTCAGCTGGTGGGAATCGATGTAGCTCTGGTCTATTTCATGTGGGGTTTATACCGGAGTATCTGAGCACCTTCCAATAGCATTACTGAGCAGTGTGACTCCCCTCTGTCCCCGGGGGAGCAGTGTGCAGCCGTTATGAAAGGGAAGGCCAGAGAAATGCACTTTTCACTTAGAGCAGAAGGCAGTGAGGTGTGTGATGCTTGTTAATTCCTGGGGCGTCTATCCCACGGGCTTCGGCGGGCTCCCCAGAAACATCTGTCTTCCACTGAAGTCAGCAGAGCTATGCTGATTGACACCCGCCGAGGCTTTGGCCCCTTCTTTTATGTGCTGCAATCCAATATTTGCAGGGGTCCATGCAGACTTCTAAACTCTGAAGGAGACCCAGTTATGGTCATGATATGCCTTACAGTTAAAAAGAAACAACCCAGGAAATGGCCAGACAAAAAGTTTAACTTGTAAAGTTATGGTTGCTATAGTAAGAATTAAACATTAGGGAAAAAAAGCAGGTTAAAAATCCTACCCATGAAAAAGTCTGGAGGTAAGTTAATGTGCACATAGGCTGGGTTACACATGTACACAGTTTTCTTTCTCAGATAGAAATCTAGACATGAAAACTAGCATAGTTGTTCCAATAGCCATCTTCACTCTGCCCTTTTCCCTTGTGTTCTGTGTCATACAATTGCTTGAGAATCTCTCTCATAAGTCAACTATGGTATGGCTTGGGGAACCAGCGGCATTAAGGCAATGAATATCACAATTATAGGGTGTCACCACATATATTATGTACTTAATATGGGAGCGGATGAGCTGTTGGAAGATAGATCCTGGTGCCATCTCAGCATTAGCGACAAAGCAATGATCTCTGGGCAGTGCCTGCGCACGGTAATTTGATAATTAAAATGTCGTTATTTGGCCGTTAGAAAACGCGCGTGCAACAGACCCTAACGGGTATCGTTTAGCGGCTCGACAAAAGATAGTTAAACGAACTACAGCTCTCCATGGGCTTTCGGTGCCGCCGCATAGGTGCACAGGGAGTTTTTATTCTGTCTTGCTCCTGCTCCGAAGCAGATGTGCTGTGTTTCCTGGTAGCGTTGCCGTGGGGCTCGGCCTTGAGGGCTGTCAGGTGTCAGTGCCGGGCTTCTGTCACAGACTGCGTGTACTGTCAGGGGCTAGAAGCCGTAGGACCGGGGCAATCAGACTTTATGCCAATCCACTCAGCCCTTTTCACGCCCGCCATCTCCATGGGTTATTTCCATGCTTTGCCGAGGGTCTGGAGGAGTTTTAACGTCAGAGGTTCTCAGGTGTTGTCCCCCCGCCCCCCCCTCACTGTAGCAGCCATCACTTGTGTTTCCCAGAGAGCTTTGTGGGAGAACGTCGCGCAGCATCGAACCCAGAGCCCAGGGCAATGGCCGACTTGACTCATCGTCGCTTTTAGCAGAGAAGTTGGGGGGGGGGGGCCTACAAGCTCTGGAGTTGAATGCAAGAGCAGCTCCCCCCACCTCTGCCAGCAGGTGGTGGGGAACAAGGTGAACTAGTGGAGATGGTGGACAGACAGAAGAGCAAACCCAGCTGGAGGGAAGAGCAAGGGAATGAGCTCACGCAGACAGGGGAGGCCGGGGTAGAACAGCCCTGGGGCTTTCTCTGGTAGTGCTTGGACTGATCCTCATGTCACCCTTGTGAGTATCTGGAGTGCACGTGTGTGGGTGTGCGTGCATGTGTGTGTGCATTGCATGTGTGTGTGTGTGCATAAATGTGTGTGCATGCATGTGTGTGTATTGCATGTATGTGTGCATGTGAGTGTGTGTGTGGATGTGTGCACATGCATGTGCGTGTGTGGATGTGTGTGTGTGTGGATGTGTGCACATGCATGTGCATGTGTGTGCATGTGAGTGTGTGTGTGCATGTGAGTGAGTGTGTGGATGTGTGTGTGTGTGTGTGTGGATGTGTGTGCATGTGAGGGTGTGTGTGGATGTGTGCACATGCGTGTGTGTGTGTGTGTGTGTGTTTGTGGATGTGTGTACATGTGTGTGGATGTGTGTGTATGTGTGTGCATGCATGTGTGCGGCCTCACATAGTCACAGACAGCCCCCTGCCCAGGAGAGGAATGCTACTGAAGTCCCGAGAACTGTCCTCTGAGTGACTCAAGCAGGATTTGGCCTCATGCTTGCGCCCGTCTTGTTGCCCCGCCCGCTATCTGTACAGGGGGGACCGGGACTCTTCCCTTCCGGTGTGGGGTGAGGACCAAACCTTCGTTAGCGTCTAGGGAGCTCTGATGCGACACTGAGACAGACGCGCTGCTCGGAGCTGTCCGCTCCCAATTCAACCAGTTCTTTCCTGGCATGTTCCAAGGAGGGGTGTCCTGGTCACCTGTTAGAGGGAAACAGACACTCTGAGTGACTCTGTCCAGGCACAGCCCAGCGGGGAAGAGAGCCGGCGGCAGGCTGCTAGGCGATTGGGAAGGTGGTGGAGGGCCCAGGCTAGCTAACAACTCCCCCAGCGCCTGGTCTTTGCTCCATTCCCTGCTGGGCACAGCACAGAGCCAGCACGGGGTGGGGGGCAGAGGCCCAGGCCAGCCGCTTTCAGCGCTGTGGGGCAGGAGGCGCCGCTGACCCATTCTGGGACCTGGCAGGGATGGGTGGGGCGGTTTAAACCAGCTCCGCTCATTTCTCCCCGAGAGTGGAGCAGGGACAGCCGGCCTCTCCTCCAGGACCCTCACTGGGCCGGGTCCTGCAGTCCCCCTCCCGTGGGCAGCCAGGGAACTGACCGTCTCTTGGGCATTTCAGTGGATGGCAGAACCAGCCCCTCCGGTAGCCCGTTATTTCACGCGTGTGAGTCAGCAGAGCTCTGGGACCTCACAGCGCAGCCGTTTTCCCGGAGTGCCCTGAGACCTCTCTGATTGCACAGCCCCAGCCCGGTACCGAGGGGCTGGCTCACTCATTCAGAGGGAAAACTATGCCCATGGCAACCCCGCCGGTGTAGGTCACCAGTGGGGTTTGAACTTGGGCCTTCAGCTCCATAGCAGAGAGCTCTGCCATCTCAGCGGCTCCCTCGAGTGGTAGCAGTAGTAGGCTGTGTCTGCCAGGCAGGCACAGCAGGCCACAAACCTCATAGACTCATAGACTCATAGACTTTAAGGTCAGAAGGGACCATTATGATCATCTAGTCTGACCTCCTGCACAATGCAGGCCACAGAATCTCACCCACCCACTGCTGGAATAATCCTCTCACCTATATCTCAACTACTGAAGTCCTCAAATCATGGTTTAAAGACTTCAAGATGCAGAGAATCCTCCAGCAAGTGACCCGTGCCCCATGCTGCAGAGGAAGGCGAAAAACCTCCAGGGCCTCTGCCGATCTACCCTGGAGGAAAATTCCTTCCCGACCCCAAATATGGCGATCAGCTGAACCCCGAGCATGTGGGCAAGACTCACCAGCCAGACACCCAGGAAAAAGTTCTCTGTAGTAACTTCTAACATCCCATCATTGACCATTGGTCCTATTTATCACTGATGGCAATTAATTGACCTTTGACTAGGATCATGTTATCCCATCAAACCATCCCCTCCATAAACTTATCTAGCTTAATCTTGAAGCCAGATAGGTCTTTTGCCCCCACTGCTTCCCTTGGAAGGCTGTTCCAGAACTTCACTCCTCTGATGGTTAGAAACCTTCGTCTAATGTCAAGTCTAAACTTCCTGATGGCCAGTTTATATCCATTTGTTCTTGTGTCCACATTGGTACTGAGCTGAAATAATTCCTCTCCCTCCCTGGTATTTATCCCTCTGATATATTTAAAGAGAGCAATCATATCTCCCCTCAGCCTTCTTTTGGTTAAGGTAAACAAACCAAGCTCCTTGAGTCTCCTTTCATACGACAGGTTTTCCATTCCTCGGATCATCCTAGTGGCCCTTCTTTGTACCTGTTCCAGTTTGAATTCATCCTTCTTAAACATGGGAGACCAGAACTGCACACAGTATTCCAAATGAGGTCTTACCAGTGCCTTGTATAACGGTACTAACACCTCCTTATCTCTACTAGAAATACCTCGCCTAATGCATCCCAAGACCACATTAGCTTTTTTCACAGCCACATCACATTGGCGACTCATAGTCATCCTGTGATCAACCAGGACTCCGAGGTCCTTCTCCTCTTCCGTTACTTCCAACTGATGTGTCCCCAGCTTATAACTAAAATTCTTGTTATTAATCCCTAAATGGATAACCTTACACTTCTCACTATTAAATTTCATCCTATTACTATTACTCCAGTTTACAAGGTCATCCAGATCTTCCTGTAGGATATCCCGATCCTTTTCTGAAGTGGCAATACCTCCCAACTTTGTGTCATCCGCAAACTTTATTAGCACACTCCCACTTTTGGTTCTGAGGTCAGTAATAAAAAGATTAAATAAAATTGGTCCCAAAACTGAACCTTGAGGAACTCCACTAGTAACCTCCCTCCAACCTGACAGTTCACCTTTCAGTATGACCCGCTGTAGTCTCCCCTTTAACCAGTTCCTTATCCACCTCTCAATTTTCATATTGATCCCCATCTTTTCCAATTTAACCAATAATTCCTCATGTGGTACTGTATCAAATGCCTTACTGAAATCGAGGTAGATTAGATCCACTGCGTTTCCTTTATCTAAAAAATCTGTTACTTTCTCAAAGAAGGAGATCAGGTTGGTTTGGCACGATCTACCTTTTGTAAACCATGTTGTAATTTGTCCCAATTGCCATTGACCTCAATGTCCTTAACTACTTTCTCCTTCAAAAATTTTTCCAAGACCTTGCATGCTACAGATGTCAAACTAACAGGCCTGTAGTTACCCGGGTCACTTTTTTTCCCTTTCTTAAAAACCTGGGAGTTTCCTTTTGGAGGGACATTTTATCCTGTGTCCCACAGGGGCAAATGTCCAACTCCTGCAGCCTCTGGCAGGAGCTGTGGCAGCTATGGATGTGGGGCGCCCTCTCCTCCGGGTTAGGGGTAGATCGGCCTGATACAGGCCACTCGGGCACCCCAGCATCTCCCCACTCCCGCAGCCCACAACTGCCTGCAAAGCACAAGAGCTCTTCCATCAAACCCACACCGGTGCAGTTCACGAGTGTGGCCTCTGGGTGTCGCTCTTCCACCGTGTTACTTCCGTGCGTTGGCCGGTTCTGCCCTGGGCCCTGGCCGGGTTCGTCGCCTGGAGAGCCCGGGAGAGCAAATGAGGACGGGGCTGCCAGGGGATGCTGGGGAGCTCCCTGGCGGGGCTGGGGGGAAACGCACAGGAAATAAACCGCCTCGGTTGTGTGCGGAGGGTAAGACTTTGTATCCACCGTCCATCCGTCCCTGCAATGGCATGTCCGTCCGTCTGTCCATCCCCACAAACACACGTCCGTCCGTCTGTCCGTCCGTCCCCACAAACACACGTCCGTCCATCTGTCCGTCCGTTCCCACAAACGCACGTCCGTCCATCTGTCCATCCATCCCCACAAACGCATGTCCGTCCATCTATCCATCCATCCGTTCCCACAAACACACGTCCGTTCATCTGTCCATCCGTTCCCGCAAACACACGTCCGTCCATCTGTCCGTCCATCCCCGCAAACGCACGTCCGTCCATCTGTCCATCCATCCGTCCCCACAAACACACATCCGTCCGTCTGTCCATCCATCCCCACAAACACACGTCCATCCGTCTGTCCATCCGTCCCCACAAACACACATCCATTCCCCTGCCCGTCCGTTCCCGCAAACACACGTCCGTCCGTCTGTCCATCCGTCCCCACAAACGCACGTCCGTCCATCTGTCCATCCATCCCCACAAACACACGTCCGTCCGTCTGTCCGTCCGTCCCCACAAACACACGTCCGTCCATCTGTCCGTCCGTCCCCACAAACACACGTCCATCCATCTGTCCATCCATCCCCACAAACACACGTCCGTTCCCCTGCCCGTCCGTTCCCACAAACGCACGTCCGTCCATCTGTCCATCCATCCCCACAAACGCATGTCCGTCCATCTATCCATCCATCCGTTCCCACAAACACACGTCCGTTCATCTGTCCATCCGTTCCCGCAAACACACGTCCGTCCATCTGTCCGTCCATCCCCGCAAACGCACGTCCGTCCATCTGTCCATCCATCCGTCCCCACAAACACACATCCGTCTGTCTGTCCATCCATCCCCACAAACACACGTCCATCCGTCTGTCCATCCGTCCCCACAAACACACGTCCGTTCCCCTGCCCGTCCGTTCCCGCAAACACACGTCCGTCCGTCTGTCCATCCGTCCCCACAAACGCACGTCCGTCCATCTGTCCATCCATCCCCACAAACGCACGTCCATCCATCTGTCCATCCATCCCCACAAACGCATGTCCGTCCATCTATCCATCCATCCGTCCCCACAAACACACGTCTGTTCATCTGTCCGTCCGTCCCCGCAAACGCACGTCCGTCCATCTGTCCATCCATCCCCACAAACACACGTCCGTTCCCCTGCCCGTCCGTTCCCGCAAACACACGTCCGTCCGTCTGTCTGTCCGTCCCCACAAACGCACGTCCGTCCAACTGTCCATCCATCCCCACAAACGCACGTCCGTCCATCTGTCCATCCATCCGTCCCCACAAACACACATCCGTCCATCTGTCCATCCATCCGTCCCCACAAACACACGTCCGTCCATCTGTCCATCCGTCCCCACAAACACACGTCCATCCATCTGCCCATCCGTCCCCGCAAACGCATGTCCGTCCATCTGTCCATCCGTTACCGCAAACACGTCCATCCGTCTGTCCATCCGTCCCTGCAAACATACGTCTGTTCCCCTGCCGTCTGTTCCCACAAACACACGTCCGTCCATCTGCCCATCTGTCCCCACAAACACATCCGTTCCCCTACCCATCCATCCCCACAAACACACGTCCATCTGTCCATCTGTCCCCGCAAACGCACGCACGTCCATCTGTCCATCCATCCCCACAAACGCACGTCCATGCCCCTGCCCGTCCGTTCCCACAAACGCACGTCTGTCCTCCTGCCCGTCCATCCCTGTAAATGCACGTCTGTCCGCCTGCCCGTCAGTCCCCACAAACGCACGTCTGTCTGTCCATCCGTCCCCGCAAATGCACGTCCATCCGTCTGCCCGTCCGTCCCTGCAAATGCACGTCCGTTCGTCTGTCCGTCCATCCCCACAAACACACGTACGTCCGTCTGCCCGTCCGTCCCCGCAAACGCATGTCCGTCCGTCTGCCCATCCGTCCACGCAAACGCACGTACGTCCGTCTGCCCAGCCAGCTGTCTCCCCGCCCCCAGTGTCACGCTGTCCTGCGGTGGCTCATGAGCGCGGGTGCCAACCCCTGGGCAAGCTGGCAGGAACCAAGGCGCAAACCCCAGACGGGGCCTCAGTTCTGTGCTTCCAGTAAGTGTGAACTGCTCAGGCACTATAAGAACCACGGAGTAGGAGACAGTCCCCGTGGGTATCGATCTACCTCGCCACCCCATGAGCCTGCCTTGTGAGAGCGGGGCCCTTATGCCAAGGATCACGGCAATAGTCAGCTTCCTCCCAGGCCCAAGGGACCAGACACGTACCCCAGGTCAGTTGCACTGGAGAGCTCAGGGCAGACGACGCATGTAGCCAATAAAGGCTCTAGAGACGGATTGCGGAGGCAAAGGAAAGCCGAGCGTCACTAACAAGGTTAAAGCAGATAAACACGGATGCACCCAAATCCGTTCCAATCTCAAGTTTCAAAAACGAATAGAAGCTTCTCTGATAAATAAGCTCCGTGGGTGCGTCTACACGGCTACTCCTGGGGGCCGTGGCTCGGCGGCCATGTCCCGCTCCCCGTCAGTTCCCGGGCTGATCCAACCAGCAGATCAACTTCGGGGCTGACTCCCGAGGCACGTTGTGCATGCGCTAAGAACCCACAGCTAACCACCCGCGGCTGCCCCGGGGCAGCTGATTGGGGCTCAGGGGCTCGGGCAAGGTGCAGACAGTCAGGTCAGGCTGGAGTCTGGGCTCCAAGACCCTTCCCCCTCACGGGGTCCCAGAGCCGGGGCCCCAGCCCGAGCCCGAGTGTCTACACAATTAAACAGCCCCGTGAGCCAAGGCTAACTAACACCGGTCAGCCACGGGTTTTGTATTGCCATGTAGATATCCCCCATGTCCTTCAGGGCAAACCCAGGCCAAGCACTGGGGATCTTCCGCTGCACTGACCCAGTGGGGAGAGCGCCCCCTCCCGCTGTCTGCCAGCACAGCGCCCCCTAGCGCCGCCCTGGGGCATCGCGGCTGCACTGACCCAGAGGGGAGAGCGCCCCCTCCCGCTGTCTGCCAGCACAGCGCCCCCTAGTGCCGCCCTGGGGCATCACGGCTGCACTGACCCAGTGGGGAGAGCGCCCCTCCCGCTGTCTGCCAGCACAGCGCCCCCTAGTGCCGCCCTGGGGCATCGCGGCTGCACTGACCCAGAGGGGAGAACGCCCCCTCCCGCTGTCTGCCAGCACAGCGCCCCCTAGCGCCGCCCTGGGGCATCGCGGCTGTACTGACCCAGAGGGGAGAGCGCCCCCTCCCGCTGTCTGCCAGCACAGCGCCCCCTAGTGCCGCCCTGGGGCATCGCGGCTGCACTGACCCAGAGGGGAGAGCGCCCCCTCCCGCTGTCTGCCAGCACAGCGCCCCCTAGCGCCGCCCTGGGGCATCGCGGCTGCACTGACCCAGAGGGGAGAACGCCCCCTCCCGCTGTCTGCCAGCACAGCGCCCCCTAGCGCCGCCCTGGGGCATCGCGGCTGTACTGACCCAGAGGGGAGAGCGCCCCCTCCCGCTGTCTGCCAGCACAGCGCCCCCTAGTGCCGCCCTGGGGCATCGCGGCTGCACTGACCCGGAGGGGAGAGCGCCCCCTCCCGCTGTCTGCCAGCACAGCGCCCCCTAGTGCAGCTCTGGGGCATCGCGGCTGTACTGACCCGGAGGGGAGAGCGCCCCCTCCCGCTGTCTGCCAGCACAGCGCCCCCTAGCGCCGCCCTGGGGCATCGCGGCTGCACTGACCCGGAGGGGAGAGCGCCCCCTCCCGCTGTCTGCCAGCACAGCGCCCCCTAGCGCCGCCCTGGGGCATCGCGGCTGCACTGACCCGGAGGGGAGAGCGCCCCCTCCCGCTGTCTGCCAGCACAGCGCCCCCTAGCGCCGCCCTGGGGCATCGCGGCTGCACTGACCCGGAGGGGAGAGCGCCCCCTCCCGCTGTCTGCCAGCACAGCGCCCCCTAGCGCCGCCCTGGGGCATCGCGGCTGCACTGACCCGGAGGGGAGAGCGCCCCCTCCCGCTGTCTGCCAGCACAGCGCCCCCTAGCCCCGCCCTGGGGCATCGCGGCTGCACTGACCCAGAGGGGAGAGCGCCCCCTCCCGCTGTCTGCCAGCACAGCGCCCCCTAGCGCCGCCCTGGGGCATCGCGGCTGCACTGACCCAGTGGGGAGAGCGCCCCTCCCGCTGTCTGCCAGCACAGCGCCCCCTAGCGCCGCCCTGGGGCATCGCGGCTGCACTGACCCAGAGGGGAGAGCGCCCCCTCCCGCTGTCTGCCAGCACAGCGCCCCCTAGTGCCGCCCTGGGGCATCGCGGCTGCACTGACCCGGAGGGGAGAGCGCCCCCTCCCGCTGTCTGCCAGCACAGCGCCCCCTAGCGCCGCCCTGGGGCATCGCGGCTGTACTGACCCGGAGGGGAGAGCGCCCCCTCCCGCTGTCTGCCAGCACAGCGCCCCCTAGCGCCGCCCTGGGGCATCGCGGCTGCACTGACCCGGAGGGGAGAGCGCCCCTCCCGCTGTCTGCCAGCACAGCGCCCCCTAGCGCCGCCCTGGGGCATCGCGGCTGCACTGACCCGGAGGGGAGAGCGCCCCCTCCCGCTGTCTGCCAGCACAGCGCCCCCTAGCGCCGCCCTGGGGCATCGCGGCTGTACTGACCCAGAGGGGAGAGCGCCCCCTCCCGCTGTCTGCCAGCACAGCGCCCCCTAGCGCCGCCCTGGGGCATCGCGGCTGTACTGACCCAGAGGGGAGAGCGCCCCCTCCCGCTGTCTGCCAGCACAGCGCCCCCTAGCCCCGCCCTGGGGCATCGCGGCTGCACTGACCCAGAGGGGAGAGCGCCCCCTCCCGCTGTCTGCCAGCACAGCGCCCCCTAGTGCCGCCCTGGGGCATCGCGGCTGCACTGACCCAGAGGGGAGAGCGCCCCCTCCCGCTGTCTGCCAGCACAGCGCCCCCTAGCGCCGCCCTGGGGCATCGCGGCTGTACTGACCCAGAGGGGAGAGCGCCCCCTCCCGCTGTCTGCCAGCACAGCGCCCCCTAGCCCCGCCCTGGGGCATCGCGGCTGCACTGACCCAGAGGGGAGAGCGCCCCCTCCCGCTGTCTGCCAGCACAGCGCCCCCTAGCGCCGCCCTGGGGCATCGCGGCTGTACTGACCCAGAGGGGAGAGCGCCCCCTCCCGCTGTCTGCCAGCACAGCGCCCCCTAGCGCCGCCCTGGGGCATCGCGGCTGTACTGACCCAGAGGGGAGAGCGCCCCCTCCCGCTGTCTGCCAGCACAGCGCCCCCTAGTGCCGCCCTGGGGCATCGCGGCTGTACTGACCCAGAGGGGAGAGCGCCCCCTCCCGCTGTCTGCCAGCACAGCGCCCCCTAGCGCCGCCCTGGGGCATCGCGGCTGTACTGACCCAGAGGGGAGAGCGCCCCCTCCCGCTGTCTGCCAGCACAGCGCCCCCTAGCGCCGCCCTGGGGCATCGCGGCTGTACTGACCCAGAGGGGAGAGCGCCCCCTCCCGCTGTCTGCCAGCACAGCGCCCCCTAGCCCCGCCCTGGGGCATCGCGGCTGCACTGACCCAGAGGGGAGAGCGCCCCCTCCCGCTGTCTGCCAGCACAGCGCCCCCTAGTGCCGCCCTGGGGCATCGCGGCTGCACTGACCCAGTGGGGAGAGCGCCCCTCCCGCTGTCTGCCAGCACAGCGCCCCCTAGCGCCGCCCTGGGGCATCGCGGCTGCACTGACCCAGAGGGGAGAGCGCCCCCTCCCGCTGTCTGCCAGCACAGCGCCCCCTAGTGCCGCCCTGGGGCATCGCGGCTGCACTGACCCGGAGGGGAGAGCGCCCCCTCCCGCTGTCTGCCAGCACAGCGCCCCCTAGCGCCGCCCTGGGGCATCGCGGCTGTACTGACCCGGAGGGGAGAGCGCCCCCTCCCGCTGTCTGCCAGCACAGCGCCCCCTAGCGCCGCCCTGGGGCATCGCGGCTGCACTGACCCGGAGGGGAGAGCGCCCCTCCCGCTGTCTGCCAGCACAGCGCCCCCTAGCGCCGCCCTGGGGCATCGCGGCTGCACTGACCCGGAGGGGAGAGCGCCCCCTCCCGCTGTCTGCCAGCACAGCGCCCCCTAGCGCCGCCCTGGGGCATCGCGGCTGTACTGACCCAGAGGGGAGAGCGCCCCCTCCCGCTGTCTGCCAGCACAGCGCCCCCTAGCGCCGCCCTGGGGCATCGCGGCTGTACTGACCCAGAGGGGAGAGCGCCCCCTCCCGCTGTCTGCCAGCACAGCGCCCCCTAGCCCCGCCCTGGGGCATCGCGGCTGCACTGACCCAGAGGGGAGAGCGCCCCCTCCCGCTGTCTGCCAGCACAGCGCCCCCTAGTGCCGCCCTGGGGCATCGCGGCTGCACTGACCCAGAGGGGAGAGCGCCCCCTCCCGCTGTCTGCCAGCACAGCGCCCCCTAGCGCCGCCCTGGGGCATCGCGGCTGTACTGACCCAGAGGGGAGAGCGCCCCCTCCCGCTGTCTGCCAGCACAGCGCCCCCTAGCCCCGCCCTGGGGCATCGCGGCTGCACTGACCCAGAGGGGAGAGCGCCCCCTCCCGCTGTCTGCCAGCACAGCGCCCCCTAGTGCCGCCCTGGGGCATCGCGGCTGTACTGACCCAGAGGGGAGAGCGCCCCCTCCCGCTGTCTGCCAGCACAGCGCCCCCTAGCGCCGCCCTGGGGCATCGCGGCTGTACTGACCCAGAGGGGAGAGCGCCCCCTCCCGCTGTCTGCCAGCACAGCGCCCCCTAGTGCCGCCCTGGGGCATCGCGGCTGTACTGACCCAGAGGGGAGAGCGCCCCCTCCCGCTGTCTGCCAGCACAGCGCCCCCTAGTGCCGCCCTGGGGCATCGCGGCTGTACTGACCCAGAGGGGAGAGCGCCCCCTCCCGCTGTCTGCCAGCACAGCGCCCCCTAGCGCCGCCCTGGGGCATCGCGGCTGTACTGACCCAGAGGGGAGAGCGCCCCCTCCCGCTGTCTGCCAGCACAGCGCCCCCTAGCCCCGCCCTGGGGCATCGCGGCTGCACTGACCCAGAGGGGAGAGCGCCCCCTCCCGCTGTCTGCCAGCACAGCGCCCCCTAGTGCCGCCCTGGGGCATCGCGGCTGTACTGACCCAGAGGGGAGAGCGCCCCCTCCCGCTGTCTGCCAGCACAGCGCCCCCTAGCGCCGCCCTGGGGCATCGCGGCTGTACTGACCCAGAGGGGAGAGCGCCCCCTCCCGCTGTCTGCCAGCACAGCGCCCCCTAGCCCCGCCCTGGGGCATCGCGGCTGCACTGACCCAGAGGGGAGAGCGCCCCCTCCCGCTGTCTGCCAGCACAGCGCCCCCTAGCGCCGCCCTGGGGCATCGCGGCTGCACTGACCCAGTCATGGCAAGGGCACGGCATGGCCTGCACACAGTCATGGCAAGTCCCCGCTGATGTCACCAGGCCATGGCTGAGGCCTGCAGCGAGATCCGAATCAAACCCAGCGGGTGCCCATGCTCTGCTCCCTCACCCCCCGGGATCCTGCCACGGGGCGAGGGGGCACATCCCGCGCTGAGGGCCAGCCCGGCATTACAAGCCGGGATTCCGCTCGCTGGTGCTGCTCTGGCACTGGCTGCTGCAGTTGTTTGCCGTCTGGCGGGTGCCCCGGTGCTTCCTGAGCGCTGCCGGCTGCGCGGCGGCTCGCCAACATGCTGCAAAGCCAGGGGGCGAAGCCAGGAGACACCAAGAATGGGCTGGTCCTTGCGCCGGATTATTGGTAGCACCGTAACCGGCCCCAGGGATTTCCAGCACACGAGGGCCAAGCCCAGAGTCAAGTCCCTGCCCCAAGCAGCATGCAGGCTGCACGCTCACAGCAGCAGGGGCGGAGGACAGAAATCCAGGGCGGGTAGGTGACAGCCAATCACATTGCGCTGAAGCGTGAACAACTGTCTCTGTAATGGATGGAGAATGTTTATCCGACGTGTGATCTGATCAGCCACGTCCCACAGCTAAACACGTGGCTGCAAAGCACTTCTTGGGTGGGCACCATTCCAAAATGGGGGTGAGGGGATCGTTTGCAATGGATAATTCAGGCAGCTCTAAACGTAATGATCAGGAGGAAACCACTCAGGGCAAGGCGGACAAAGGGATTTAGGGGCACACAGGTGCCTGGTGGTATTTTCACCTCCCATGGGAGTTAGGCACATAGGTGCTTCTGAAAATGCCTTTAGGTGCCTATCCTGCTCCTTAGGTGCTGAAACCTTTGTCCAGCTGCCCTGAGAACCGGGCTCACCTCTCGCTTGCACCGGCCTAGACCAGAGAGATCAGTGGCCTGATGGGCACACAGGGTAAGTGGGAAGAGGACCAGCCTCTTCAGGGATGTTCAAGGGACCAAAGTCAGCAGAGGTGTAATGTCAGGTACACAGCAGCGCTTTGGGCCTGGCCCACGCAGGGGTGGAAGTTACCCCCCTTCAGCCAGATCTCAGGCCCCAGGAGATCAGCAGTTACGCACTGTACAAAGTGGGTGAATTCTGGGCTTGATTTCCCAGAGGTGTTTGTTTGATCCCAGTGCCACACCACTGGTGCCAGCAGAGGCACATCCGGCCACCTGAGCTTGATTTATTGGCTGGGACAGACTGTGATCTCAGTTACACTGGTGTAAATCCAGAGTCACTCTAGATGCCCCGTTGGTGTAAACGGGCAGAGCGCCACTGAAGTCAGTGGTGAAAACTGGCATAGTTCCGCTGCAGTCAACAGAGTCCTAGCCACACCACCTGAGGAGCTGGCCCATGGACGTCCCTGGAGTTACTCCGGATGTGTGCTGGTGTCACTGAAATCAGAATCAGGCCCAGCGGGGCCCAGTGCTGGCCAGCTGGGCAGTAGGAGATCTCCCTCGGCTTTGATGGCGTTTAGTTACGCTGGCAGGATCTGACCCGACGTCAACATGAATCTGCTGAATTTGGCCCGGTGACTTCCCCATGAGTGGCTCCCACTTACCCAGGCTGCAATTGGCCCCGAAACCTGTTGGCCCGGTGGGCTCGTTGGACGATGGCTGCATGGTAAAGCCCCAGCCGGGAAGAGGTCGCTGCCCTCTGGCTGTGCCAGGAACCCACGGGAGCTTGGCCAGTGCCGGGTTTCCTCCCCTCCTCTGAACGGCTGCGCATGGACTGGTGTGGGCTTTACGCTCTGCTCCAGTGGCGTCTTCCCCAGCCAAGTTCCCGAGCAGCGAGAACTGCCCGCCCGGGGAAATCTTTTCCACTTGAGCGTCTCGCCAGCGCGCAGAGGGACATCGCGCCAGCTCTTCTTCCCCCTCTCGGGCTCATGAGGCACGATGCAGTGCCCGGACTGCACGGCAGCCTCTGGGCCCATTTTCATGCTAGGCTGCACTGGCTGCCTCCATGCCTCTGCCAACGTGGCCGGCTGAGTAACCCAGAGCTCCCTGGTCCCTGCTGCTCCTTGCGCAGCTTTGCTAGGAGAGATCCCACAGCTTCCCGGGGGACGGCAGCCCCTCCGAGAATGCCAGCCCCTGCGGGCATTCCCAGGCGGTGGGGGGCTTTGCATAGCGCTGGATCGCAGGCGAGGGAGGAGCTGATGGATGCATTCAAGGGCAGGGATGTGACATTGGTCCGGCAAAGTCGCCTGCTGGCAGCAGTTCAGATGCCAGGGCCCGTCTGGGGTGCCGAGTGCTGGCCCGCACGGCTCCTGGGCTGGGCTGTCCGGATGCCTGCCAGACATCTGCTCCCAGGAGGGGAAACAGTCATGCTGGGGCTGGTGTTTTTAATCTGCTTGGCATCAAAATTTGAGCTGGCAAGTGAGAACTTGGCAGGATCTAGCCAGCCTGTGGGTAGCGGGGGCATGCAGGGGACGGGGTGTGTGTGTGCGGGGGGAGACACCCGCTGACCAGCTCCGTGTGGGACCCTCAGAGAGGCACCATTAGACTAGAGAGGAGACATCTTGCAGGGCTGGAAGGAGGGTCTAGTGGTTACAGCCGGGACTGGAGGCCAGGTGCCAGTCGCTGCTCTGGGTGGCCGAGGGAAAGTTACTTCACCAGATCTCCCCCAAACACAGCATGTCCCTGGCTGGCTGTTCTCCAGTCATTGTGCGTGTCCCCGCAATGGGGCTCTCGTCTCGCCCCTCGGTTGCTGGTACAGTGGGTGGGAGTAGGGTGACCAGACAGTAAGTGTGAAAAATCAGGACGGGGGTGGGGGTAATAGGAGCCTATATAAGAAAAAGACCCAAAAATCGGGACTGTCCCTATAAAATCGGGACGTCTGGTCACCCTAGGTGGGGGATACAGGGAGTGTAGGGGGTGGGGTGTCTGGCCCAGGATGTTAATTCTCAGGAGCGGGAGGGAACATCTGTGGCAGCAACTCTGAGCGGTCTTAGGGGTCATCGGAGATAATCCTGTCTAGCGGCGTCGTTCTCAGTGCCGTGCTGTGGCTTAAAGGGTTAACGAGATGCTGGGCTGAATGAACAGGTTCACAGCAAGCAGTAGGAGGGCAGTGATCTCTGTACACAGCATGGGGCGGCCGCTGGTCCGGTTCTGGGGTGCACACCGGCTGTGGAAGTGCTGGCCTTAAAGTCTGGGAAATGTTGCTCCTTGAGACCAAGGAGACTCCCACAGCACCCTGTTCCCACAGCACCCTGCCCTCGGGGGCTGGCAGAGAGCACAGAGCCAGTTCCGGGCAGGGAGGGACGTCTCCACACAGCCCGGTCAGGTTCCCCGGCATCTGTCTATCCTTGCACCCCATCGCGTGGTCCCACATCCGGGCGCTGGCCAAGCCCCTCTCTGGGCCGCACCCAGCCCTGCTGGGGAGCCTGGGCGGCTCCGGTGTGCCGGGCGGACAGACGCCTGCCGAGGTCTCTCGCTGCCTCGCATGCACTAGGCCTCGCTCCCTGGCAGCCCTGGCTCCATCTTCCCCGCCCAGTTCCTGGGGCACGGGCCTGCTACACGAGGAAGGAGGGAACATGAGCCGGGAGCCAGCACCGCCGGAGCCAGAGCGGGGTTCTGCGGGGCTCACGTTTCCTTTTGGAGGAGCCGCCCGGTGCTAGGAGCGACCCTGGCGGAGCCGGCAGGCTGGCGAGCAGCCGGGATGTATCATCGTCCTGGGGAGCCATCGGACCCCAGCCCCCTCTGCTCCGGGCCAGAGCGAACCCTGCAAAGGAGGCAAGCGGAGCATCAGTGAGCAATAGGCGAGGGCGTCGCGTGTCCGGCTCCCCTTTACTGCGCCCAGTGCTGCAGCCCACCTTCCCGCTGGAGCAGGCGGCTCCCGGGGCGCTGGGAGTGCCGCCCGCGAGGGGCGCTTCAGGGGGATACCAGTGAGCCAGCCGCCCGCACAGGCTCCTGAGCTGTTCAAACCCAGCTGGATCCCAAAGGCCATCGGCATCCCTGGGGCCCTGGGTGGCCGTGGCCAAAGCCAGGCCCCTCTGAGAGCTGTGGGGTGGCTCACCGTGAAAGCCGCTGGGGCAGGGGAAGCTGGGGTCTTAGGCCCTGGGCTGACACTGGCCGGGGAGCTGTTCCTGCAAGGCCGTGGCGGGACGCATCGGGGTGCTTGGAGGAAGCGCCTGCTGTAACCAGACCTGGCCTGTGACTCCTTGGGGGGCTCCGGGGTCCCTGCTTGGCCACTTTCCGCCACCACGAGCTTCGCCTTCGAAGGAGGGGGAAGAAAACCACGAGCAGGGAGCCCAGCCTGACTCCATTTCCTTCCTCCTGGGGGGACGAATCTCCTCACCGGGAACCTGCCCTGAGTCCCGCCTGGGCCAGAGCTAGAAGGGGGGTAAGTCAGAGCATCCATTCCTGTGCCTACAGGCTCCCCGGGGGAGACTGCGCGCCTGAGGGGACAGAACAGGGAGCGGACAACCTGGTTTCTGCTCCTCTCCCTGCCACTGAGCCTGGCCGAGTCCCATCCCCCCCGTGCCTCCATTTCCCCCCTGTACAATGGGGATAGGGCTACGGAGCTGCCCGACAGCGGGGCTGAGGGGGCAGCTGTCACCTGGCAGGGTCAGCGTGCGGATTGGGAGCCCAGTCCCCCCCCCTTGTTTCCCCCGCTGAGGACAGGGCCACTCACCCGGCTGTGCGAGACCGTAGACAGCGCTAGCGTGGCTAGACAAGCAGATCCCAGGGCTGGTGCCTAGCTCTGTGTCGCCCTGAAGCCAAGGGTGTCTGTTGAGCCAGCGTGAAGCGATGGAAGCAGCTCCAGGCATAGGGGAGAGCGCTCTGTGACCGGAGCATCCCCAGGCCGAATCGGCCCCGGCCTTCTCAGCCTGTTACCGGCCACCTCCGAGTTCTCCGCCGTTCTGACCATATGGATTGTCCCCGTGCACGGCACGGCTAGTGTGACGCTTGTGTCTGTGTCCGAGAGTCCCAGGACAGCCATCGCCACCCTTACGCCCCAGCTAGGGGAGCAGCGGCACGGGGTGTGTGAGGGAGATTGGGTGTCTGAGCGCGCCAGCGTAGACGCTGCCGACGCCGACGGGAGGGGTTCTCCCATTGCTGGAGTTACTCTGACTTCCCGAGAATTCTCCCGGAGACCTAGCGCTGACTACACCGGGGGTTATATCAGGCTCACTCTGTCACCCTGGGGCGTGGAGTTTTCACCCCCTCCCCGCCATGCGATGTAGCTGGGTCAACCTAACTTTTTAGTGTGGACTAGGCCTGAGCGTGTGACATCCTGTCAAGGGCCACAGAAATGGAGCCACCTCTGAGTGGGAACAGGGCAGCTGTTTAATCTCAGGGCTGGGTGAAATATTCCAAACGAAACATTTTCCTGTCAGAAAATGGTGTTTCGTCAAAATAAAATGTTTCCTCAAGAAAAGATCCGGTTTAGTTTTGGTAGAATCTTCCAGCAGGAGAAAGGAAACATTTTGAGTCAGATCAACATTAATTTCAGAGTCTGTCTGAGCTGTTGCAGTGTCTTATGGGAGTTGCAGTTCAGGTCCCTCATGCTCCAGTTCTCCCCTGTGGGTCCTGCTCCCCGTTGGACTACATTTCCCATGATGCACTGTGGTCTCCACCCTGAGCTGCCGCAGTGCACCATGGGAGTTCCCCAAGGCATCCTAGTGGCTCAGCCCCGGGGACAAACGGAAACCCAATGGCTGGTTCCGGAATGCCGGAATGCTCCCTTTCAATCGGCACCATCAAAACGCAACGCTCTGGAATTCTCCCGTCCAGGGAAAGCGTCCGTAGTTTGACGTCTCATCCCCATCGGGAATGGAAACCAATATGGACCCATCGGACTCTTCCGGGCATGGAAACGGGGTTTTCCCATCAGCAAATCAAAGTGTCCCAGGGGAGCACGGAATGGGGAACCGTCCATTCCCAGCTGAAGCTGCAGGGGGATTTTAGGGAAGCGGAGGGTCCTACACCTGGTCCAGGCACTGGGGCTAACTGGGGAAAAAACCACCGGAGGGTCTTTAATGACGAGGGGTCGGGAATTCTCTGAAAAAATGGCGCCTTCACCCGCGCAGCGCCCCCTAGCATTCCAGTGGTGTATTGCTCTTCTCCTCTATTTACAGCTGGGGCTCCAACCGTAGCATGGCAGCCTTCTGCCCCGGCTCCCTGCGTGACCTTGCTGGGGGGCAGTACTGGGCCTGCCAGTTAGGCCGCGTCCGCTCATCTGTCTCCACGCCAACGGGGTCCCCTGCAAAGGGGCTGATCCGCTGCTGCTCAGCACCTTGTGTGTGTGCAGGACTGGGAGCTCCAAGGTCTCCACTGTCCTGGGCTTCCCCCCGTGCAGGCCAGGCGAGTGTGCTCAAAGCGCGGCAGCGAATGGCTCCAGAACCCCCCACCCCACCTCTCACAGACAGGCTCCGCAGAGGCCCCGCAGGCTCGCCGGGGACGAGTGACTAAAGCGGCTGTGACGTTTCTAGGCCAAACCGCTTGTCAGACATTACAAAATAGAGGCACCGCGAGGAGACCTCGTTTTCCACCCTCTCCGGTCTCCCGAACGCCTGGGCCGATTAGCCTCACAGAGCCCAGCCTGGGTCCGCCGGCCGTGCGGGGCATGGCCGGGGGGCAAGGGGAATTGGTGGTCACTGGGGCAGCGGGAAAGTTTACGGCAGCCCCGCATCACACCCTGGCTATGTCCACACGAGGGCGACTGGCAGGTAGGAGGTGGGAGCTGCGGCTGGTGTCCTTTGGGCCCAGCGTGGGGTCTGCACTGTAGCTGGAAGGTGCAATTTCCAGCTCCAGGAGCCGGGCCGGCACGAGAGCGCTGAGCAAGCCAGCGTGCTAAAAAGAGCAGCACGGCCGCCGCCGGGACCGTCCTGGGGCAGCTAGCCCCTCCCACCGCGCACGGGTTCTACACCACCCCAGCAACGGTCGCCTCATTCCCCGGCTCACCAGGCATAGTGCTGTGGCTTCCCAGCTCAGAGCTCCCTACAGGCCGTGCGCCACCCCCGGTATGTGTTCACTAGTGCGCAGGGCAGTCTGTGTTTGTAATGGCCCAAGCAAAGGGGCTCCCACCCCTTCCCCGGGAGACAGCGCCCTGGCCCCATAGATCTCACCGCCAGGCTGGGTTTCCTGATCCTCCTCTTTCATTGTCCCTCCCTCGGTGTCCCCCCCACCCTCCCAGCTCTCGCCCCGCTGTACTCTCCCCCCGGTGTGCTCAACCTCCCTCTGCCCCCCCCCCATGTGGCACTGACCCCCAGCACAGCCCCTTGGCACTGGGATGCACCAGGCGGGGTCAATCTGCCCCAGCCCGTCCCTCCAGCTTCCTGAGCATTTCTGGGGCTCTTCTCTGAACTCCCCCCAGCTCGTCAGTGTCTGTCAGGTAACGAGATGCCCAGTAATGAACACAATGTGCCAGGTGCATTCCCACCAGAGGTGTATCATTGGGGGGAGGGCACCGTGACCTCCCAACTCTGTGATACAATGCCCCACCATCTAGCTAGCTAGCTATCCCCATATACCCCATCTATCTATCTACCCCCATACACCCCCTCTATCTATCTATCTACATACACCCCATCTATCTATCTATCCCCATCCACCCCCTCTATCTACCCCCATACACCCCATCTATCTATCTATCTATCCCTAGACGTCCCGTCTATCTATCCCCATCCACCCCCTCTATCTATCTATCCCTAGATGTCCCCTCTATCTATCTACATACACCCCATCTATCTATCTATCCCTAGACGTCCCCTCTATCTATCTATCTACATACACCCCATCTATCTATCTATCTATCCCCATCCACCCCCTCTATCTATCTACCCCCATACACTCCCTCTATCTATCTATCCCTAGACGTCCCCTCTATCTATCTATCTATCCCCATCCACCCCCTCTATCTATCTATCCCTAGATGTCCCCTCAATCTATCTATCTACATACACCCCATCTATCTATCTACCCCCATATACCCCCTCTATCTATCTATCCCTAGATGTCCCCTCTATCTATCTATCTACATACACCCCATCTATCTATCTATCCCCATCCACCCCCTCTATCTATCTACCCCCATACACCCCATCTATCTATCTATCCCTAGACGTCCCGTCTATCTATCCCCATCCACCCCCTCTATCTATCTATCCCTAGATGTCCCCTCTATCTATCTATCTACATACACCCCATCTATCTAGCTATCTACCCCCATATACCCCCTCTATCTATCTATCCCTAGACGTCCCCTCTATCTATCTATCTATCTATCCCCATCCACCCCCTCTATCTATCCCTAGATGTCCCCTCTATCTATTTACATACACCCCATCTATCTATCTATCTACCCCCATATACCCCCTCTATCTATCTATCCCTAGACATCCCCTCTATCTATCTATCTATCTATCTATCTAGCATACTCCCATCACTGCAGGATCTCAGCTCTCCCAGTGGTCTGTTGCTGCCATATCCCCCATCCGGCTCCTGTCTAACAAACCTCTCCCTGTCCCCTTTGCTGCCGGGTCTCTCCCAGCCATTTCCGCTGGGCTCTGCTCCCCACTCCCGTGATGCACCAGGGAGTGAACGGGTTCCCTCCTGCTGCACTCGCTGCATTTTCCCAAGCGGGGTCCCCAACCCCGCAGCTGGCTCACAGCTCCCCCCCCCCCGCCCCATGTGGATCAGAGCCTGAATCTCTCCTTTTGCTGCCTTCTGCTCACTCGTTGCCTCCCCTGCTCCTTTGTGGGGTGTCCCTGGCCTCACTGTGGCTCCTCCCCATTCAGTGCCCTTTGCCGATGTCATGAGCATGCAGCTGTCTCCCTCTCCCAGCTGCCCCGCGTAGCCATGAATCGCGACTGGGCGTTCCCGAGACCCTGCTGCCACTTACCTTCGGCCTTGGGTCCCCGACCTTTCTTCCCCGCTGATCTTATCCCTCGCAAATACTTTTTGGGGTAAGGGCTTCCTGACTACTGATTGGAGGAACAGCAAGCCCAGACCGCAAAAAGATCCAAGAGAGAAAGAGACCGAGAGAGGCAGGACCTGCCCTCTGTGCGCCCCGTTGAGATGGATATGTCCTGGCACCGCGAGGCAGGAGGGTCACCGCGGCTGAGAAGAGAAGAGAAGCAAAGGTGATGCAGCGGCTGCCTGCACCCTGGGGTGTTTGTCTTCCCCCCGAGGGGAGATCACTCTGGATATTGTTGTTCATGTGTATTATGGCAGGGCCTAGCGGTTGTACCCGGGATCAGGACCCTGCCATGGTGGGTGCAGCTTAGACCCTATCCAGGGGAGCTGGAACAATTTGCATCGTGGGGGTGCGGAGAGCCATTGAACCAAACTGTAAACCCTGGATATGATGGAAACCACTTCCAGCCAGGGGGTGCGGCAGCCCCCCAGCACCCCTAGTTCCAGCTCCTCTGCCCTGTCCAGAATCAGGGCCCCATTGTGCCAGGTGCAACACAGACAGAGTACAGCATTGCCAACTGTCTAATCGCACAAACCCAAACACCCTTGCCCCGCCCCTGCCCTGAGGCCCCGCCCCTACCACACCCCTTCTCTGAGGTCATGACCTCCTCACTCCATCCCCCTCTCTCCCCCACCCTCACTCACTTTCACCAGGATGGGGCAGGGGGTTGGGGTGCAGGAGGGGGTGAGGGGTGCAGGCTCTAGGTGGGAGTTTGGGTGCTGGAGGGGGCTCAGGGCTGGGGCAGGGGACTGAGGTGCGGGAGTGGGGAGGGGTGAGGGCTGTAGGTGGGAGTTTGGGTGCTGGAAGGGGCTCTGGGCTGGGGCAGGGGGTTGGGGTGCAGGAGGGAGTGCGGGGTGCAGGCTCCGTCTGGAAGGTGCTTACCTCGGGCGGTGGTGCAGCAGGGCTAAGGCAGGCTGCCTGCCTGCTCTGGCTCCGCGCCACTCCCGGAAGCGGCCAGCACGTCCCTGCAGCCCCTGGGGGTTCCCAGCCAATGGGAGCTACGGAGTCGGCGCTCGGGGCACAGGCAGCACATGGAGACCCCCTGCCCTCCCCCCAGGGGCTGCAGGGATGTGCTGGCTGCTTCCAGGAGCGGCACAGAGCCAGGGCAGGCAGGGAGCCTGCCTTCGCCCCGCTGCGCCGCCGGACTGTTAGCAGCCAAAAATCTCCCGGTTTGGCTTCAGTAGCCTCCAGGAGGCAGAGCCCGATTTCGGGTGACTCCCGGCTAAACCGGGAAGGCTGGAACCGCTAACAGAGTGAGAGACAGGCCGGCTCAATAGACAAGACCGACAAAGGAAAGGCCTCCTGGACCCTTTAAGAGCAGCCACCAGCAACCCAGCTGTTACTGTGGCTTGGCCCTCTAAGGCCAGGTATTTAGGGTGGGGCCTGGAGAGATCATGTGACCAAGAGACCCATGTGACTGGAATGGCAGGACTATATAAAGAGCTGCCTGTAGCTTGTTGGCTCTGGGTCATTGAGGTAGGAAACTGCTTTGCCTGGGAGGGTTGGGCTCTCCCCCGTCTCTGGGAGGGGCTGTCTTTGTTGTGTGCTTAGACTTATCTGCCCTACTCGATCAGCAGGGAAATGGAGGCGTGACTTGCCCTGCCCCCAGAAGGGGGCTGCAGACAGGCTCAGGAAGATGGAGGATGAGTCTGTGGCTGGTGCTGGAGAGCTAAGGGAGTCTCTAACAGAAGGAAAGCTGTCCCCACTTCACAGGGGAAACTGAGGTGCAAGGGGGTGATGCACCCAAAGTGACACAAAGCTGGAGATTGACCCCTGGCCCCTGGGTTGCTGCTGTAGTTGGAGCCAGTACAGAAGAGAGTGAGGAGGGGAGGGATAGCTCAGTGGTTTGAGCATTGGCCTGCTAAACCCAGGGTTGTGAGTTCAATCCTTGAGGGGGCCATTTAGGGATCTGGGGCAAAAATTGGGGATTGGTCCTGCTTTGAGCAGGGGGTTGGACTAGATGACCTCCTAAGGTCCCTTCCAACCCTGAGATTCTATGAATATTTGGAAATGCTTTTCATTCTGTGAGTGTTGGGAATGGGGAAATTCCTGTGGAAAGTTAATCAAGTATCTTCGTAACACTAATGATTAAAATAAAAAATAAGAAAAACCAATTCAGCTGCATGGCTAAACTGAGCTCCCCCCCCCCCCCCCCCCCCCCCCACGCACAAAGAATCCAGATACGTGAAAGGCTGCCAGAAAAAGCTGGAGAAAAGTTGTTCTCTTACCACAGAGGGCAGGACAATGGGCGATGGGCTCAAACTACAGCAGCACAGACTGAGATTAAATCTCAGGAAAAACTTCCTAACTGTCAGAGCAGCAGGACGATGGAACAGACGCTGCTGGAGGTCGGGGAAGCTCCTTCCCTGGAGGTTTCAAAAGGAGGGTGGAGCCACCTGTCCTGGGTAGGTCAGACCAGTGGGTCTCAAACTGTGTGTATTGGCGACCCCTTTCAGACAGCAAGCCTCTGTGTGTGACCCTCCCTTAGCAATAAAAACACAAACACTATTTTAGATGCTAAATGTATAACCCTGTTGTTTAAAACGAATGGACCTTTTCTCACAACTTTGAAATGGACTAAAACGCATTTTCATCAATGATTGTTATAAGCAAAAACGTTATTTTTTGAAACAGTTCCTGTTTGATCCTCGAGGGCGCGCAAGGAACCTGTCCATGTCACTTTGCACAGCAGACTTACCGCCCCATGGCCACCCTCACCTCCGCATCGCTGCGGGCGGCGGCGCTGCCTTCGCAGCTGGGTGGCCGGAGAGCGGCGGCTGCTGGCCGGAGAGCGGCGGCTGCTGGCCGGAGAGCGGCGGCTGCTGGCCGGGCGCCCAGCTCTGAAGCCAACACCTCAGCAGCAGCGCAGAACGGGAGCAGTTCGGCTGGCAATGCCATACTAAGCCACTCTTACTTCTGCATAATATTTGACCTTTGCGCTGGGAGGGGTGACTGGAGGGGAGGCTAAGGCAAATTTGGGGTGGCTCTAGCCCCCACAAGACCCCCCCGGTGCTGCCCCTGCATGGGTCTGACTGTTAAATTATAAGTGACTTTTTTTTGGGCGAATCTCCGTGTTCTGATTGGTCTGCGGTTTAATGCACCTCTTCAGCTGTTGACCAATCAAGCCCTCTCGTGTTGTCTCACTCCCGCCTTTTTAGTCTCCGGACAACAAACCTGCGCACACGGTACGACAATCCCTAGTTTCCCAAAAGAGGTGCTAACACCAAGATACCTTTTGTTTGCCTTACGCATTTACAATACATGTTGAAATAAATACACCCCGTTGCGATGGAAAGGGGTGTGTCCTTTTCTAACACGCGAGATTGAAATGACAGATTTTAGAGCAGTCGCTCTCTGTGCTGTGCATGTTCTCGCGGCCCCCATGTAATAGACTCACAACCCCCAGTGTGAGAAGCCCTGGTTTTGACACAACAAATCCTGCATCGTGGCAGGGGTTAGACTAGATGACCCTTGTGGGTCTGTGATTCTCAGATTAAACCAGTGAATGGGGCGGAATACAAACTGTTTCCATAAAATCCCTCCAATGGAGACTATCAAGGGGATGTTCTTTGTGGGGGGAGAGAGAGAGGGAGGTGGGGAAAAGCCCTTCCATGCTCATCGTTCAGCCTAGCTCTGTCCAAGGCTCACTGGTGTCTTGCCCTGCACGTGAGTGAGCAGCGGCCCGGGGGAGGCAGAGCTGCTGGGGAAGTCACGGGAGATGTGCCGGGCTGCCCCGGCCGAAGCTTTGGCCCAGGGACCGGGGCTCTGCAGAGTGTGGGGAGCTGGAACTGAAAGGGGGGGTGCTGGCTGGGCGGGGGACCCCAGGTGCTTGTTTCTGTCCTCACTGCAGAACTGGTGCAAACCCCTGGCCTTGCTTTGTGCTAATTAGCCCCATGGGTGCGGGCGGGGGCAAGAGACTGACTCAAGCGCCGAGGGCCTCCACTCCCACCTGCCTGCCCTCTCGCCCGCCCCTGGCCCAGAACCAGGGGCTCTCGCTGGCAATGGATGGGTCAGCCGCACCGTGCGTGGAAGGAAGTCCCAGGCTTTGCAGACCCCAGGAGAGACGGGGCCCCCAGGAGCTGGGCAGGGGTTTCCCTTCCGAAGAGGGGCACAACCCTGGATGGCTGCGGCTGGGGGAGAAGAGTCGGGGATCCCCCGGGAGCTGCCGTCCTGCCTCGCCTCTGCAGTGACTGCAGCTCCCTTCCTGCGGGGGACGCTGCTGCAGTCAGTGTCTGCAGCGTCTGGCCCAGCTCTCCTGCTGCAGCCTGTCCTGACTGCAGTGCCCGCCTGCCCCTCCCCCAGCACCTGCCCTTTCCTCTGCAGTGATCCGCCCCCCACCCCCAGCTCTCTCCCACTTGCTGCGTGCGGGTCCCTCTCAGGGAAATAACGCAGCTGCATTGCTCTGTTATTTGCTCCACGGGGCCCAGCAGGGGAAGGGGCTGCTGGCTCTAGCATCCTCCTTCCCCACCCGCTGGTCTGCCTCCCTCCTAGTCTCTCCCAGCTGGCTGAGCGCCCACCCTCTCTTCCTTGCCTAGATACCCCTGCACCCTATGCCACCACGGCTCCCCTGCCCGCCTTCCCGCTGGGGATGTACGGGCCCACTAGCGCGGCCCGTGCAGAGCCCCCGTGCCACGCGATGATGCCAGGTGGCACGAGGAAGCGCTGCTGTGTCTGTGGACCCGCGCAGGGGTGGGTGGAGCGCCAAGCTCCATGCCTCTCCAAGGCAATGCCTCCCTTCCCCGCGGGCGCCGCGTGGCACTCCTGTTTAAATGGGGCCTTCCAGGATCCCAGGGGGAATTGCTCCAGCCTGGCTTCACTGCAGTTTGACTCAAAGCTGGCCCTGCCTTCGTCCGAGGGGTCGGAGCTGGGGCGAAGACCCTGACCTGAGACAAGGTGACAGACGGAGGAGACAAGCTCAATGAAGCACAGCTGGCAGACGAAAGTGTGACGGCTCCGCTCCTGCAAAGCGTAAAGCGTGTGAGTCACTCTACTCACGCGAGCAGGCCATCCGGCTTCAATGACGCCAGGCTAAGCGGGTGTCTGCAGGACCGCGGCCGGGCGTGCCCACAGGGGGCTAATAAACGATGGTGCTTTTACTTCATTGGACTACTGGGGTCGTGGAAGACTTAATGAAATCTGCTAATGCAAGACTATCCTGGAGTCTTTGGATGGGGAGGAGTTACTGGAAAGAATTCCCTGCCTGGCTAATCCCCGCACCGCGTGTGATGGCCCCTCGCCCCCCCGGCCATACTCTGGAGCTAGGCCAGGGAGCCCTCAGCGCTAGTCCAAAACTACACTTTAAAAATTCATGACCACTTCAGCACTTTTGAAGCTGGCGGGTTCTGCTGGCCTCTGGAATGGGCCGAGCTGGTAAACAAACGGCTAGGAGTCTCTTTCCCATCAGACTTTTCTTTTCTTTTTTTTAAAGTTTCTGTTTTGAACCAGACACGTTTGAGTTTGAATCGTGCCCGGTGTCTCAGCCGACGGACCCAGGCTGCCAGTGGAGCAGAGAGCCGCAGATTGGCTGCAGCCGCCCATCATTTCCCCAAACTTGACTTTTGTGAGGACATTTTTGCAAGTTCAAATTTTGATCTTTTGTTTGTTGGGGGGGTGGGGGGGCATTTCTAGCGACAAATGTTCCTATTTTGCAGTGAGTTCTAAAAATGGCAAACAGTGGGCGTGGCCTGGGGAACCGGGCGTGACTAGCAAAAAGGGCTGTGCGTGGGATCGTTAATAGAGGTTACTGAGCAATGCTGAAGATAAAGTCTCTTGAAATAGGCACTGGGGACATTTAACTACCGCAGACGCACTGTTCCGGTGGGAGCCAGCGGGTGGCGATGTTACACGGAGTCGGGTACCTTATTTTTCCTAGCCTGTGTGAGATCTGGGGTACCTGTGTCCGCCCTGTGAGTTCGGGCTGTTCTGTGAAGTTGCGGTGACACTGCACGTCATGGTGTCTGTGAGTCACCGAGGCGCTGTCAGGGCTGTGTCATGTGTTCCCCAGTCTAGGACAAGGGGACGGACGCAGCCTGGGGAAATCAGCCTGACCTTGTTTGTGCGCAGGGCTGCGTGGTGTAAGTTTGACCCAGTTTTCCATACAAGCGATCTCTTTAAATGAGGGGGGCTTTCCTGGTCCTGCTGGCAGGGTAGGGGGCTCTGCAGTAAGCCAGCTGAGAGTAAGGTGACACTTCTCTGCCTTAGGGAGCAGCCTGCTTTGTCTCTCTCCTTTGCACTCCTGGTGTATTCTCATTCCCAATTCCAAGACATACAGAGGCTGGGTGTTGTTGCTGTGTCTGCACAGCCGGAGAGACTCAAGGGGAATTCACGGGGACAAGCACAAACAGAGAGCTTGGGGATTGGGGAGGAGTGTGGGGCTGGGGGAGGAGGGCAGCAGCTTTGGGAACAGGGGGCAGTCCTTTTTATCTGTGGGCCCTGCTGAGGAAGAAGGAAACTAGCAGCACAAGAAGAAACCCTCCGTGATTGGAAGAGAAGCCGGGGTGGGAGGGGGATCCTGGACTCCTTAGAAGTCTCTGCCCTAGGCCGGAAAAACGCTCATGAGTGGAGAGGACACTGAGGCAGGGAAAGGAGGATCGGTATTTTTATTGTTTCCTCTGGGTCTGTATATTTCTCAGGCTCTCTAAAGTGAGGAGTGATCGGGGTTGGGGGACCCATTAGCAAGCCTGAGTCTCAGCTTGCTTCACTATCACCTGTCCAGGGAGAAGCTGTGCTTAAAAGCTACTGGGGATTTTGGGGGCTCAGCCCTGATCCTGGGGGCCATGGGCTGCTAGGCCAGAGTGCCCCATTCCTGTGATGGGCAACAGACAGAGACTGTGCCCAGGAAATGTGCCAGAGAGGCCAAGGGAAACGTAGCAGCACATGGGCCCAGTGGGGTGGGACCCAAATGCAGCAGCCCAGGAGAGGGAGAGGGACCGTGGTTACAGCGGGGTGCAGCCGTAGAAGAAATGCTGTATGGTTGTTTGTTGTGCAGTGCAGATTCTTTGGCAAGTGGGGGGTGGGGAGCTCTTGCACAAGGCAAACTCTTGCTCTTTCTTAATCTCTCTAACGAGTGTCTTGGGACAGCAGCGTCCTGGGAGCAGAGAGGCCAGCTCGCGAATGTACCGCCCGAGGCGCGATTTGCAAGTAAAATTCTGCCTCGCTCATGGTCTCAAAGTAGAACCCTCAAAGCGGGGGCTCCCCTGCCAGCCGGGGAAGTAGCAGGGGGACCCCACCCCAGGCCTAAGAGTGGCAGACGTGAGTCTGGGAGGGCTGAACTATGGCCTGGGGGCTGAAGTGTGGAGGGTGGGGGCTGATGGGGGGGCGGTATTGATGGGCTCTGAGCAGATGGGGTGAGTGCTGGGGGGATAAACTGAGGGGAGCCTGGGGGGGAGGATTCATTGCTGGGCAGGAGATGGGCAGATGTGGGCGTGCGCGCTCCTGCAGCAGGGGCCAAAATCCCCTTGCCCAGTCCTTGGGAGTGTGGGCGACACCAATTGTCACATGCCCACACCCTGGGGAGGGGCAGGGGGAGACTCACCTACACACACACACAAGAGCATCTTTTCAAACAACCTCATGATTTTTGGTCCAGTCTCTTTCCCATCGCTGCATATCATTCCTAGATCCCATGGCCTGGAGATCATCTCGTCTGACCCCCGGCACAGCCCAGGCCAGAGGCCTGCCCCCAGGGCAGAGCTGTTAGAACAGAACATCGCCCGTGATAGACCCTTGGTGCATTGTTCCAGAGGTTAATTATTGTCACGGTTACAAATGTACCCTCATTTCCAGTACGATCCGGTCTAGTGTCAACTTCCAGCCCTTGGATGGGGTTAGACCGTCCTCTGCTAGAGTGAAGAGCCCGTGATCAAATACTTGTTCCCCATGTAGGTACTTACAGACTGTGATCAAGTCACCCCCGAACCTGCTCCTTAAATCCATCCCTACAAGGCAGGTTTTCTGACCCTTTAATCCTTCTCGTGGCTCTTCTCTGAACCCTCTCAATTTATCAACATCCTTCCTCAGTGGCAGGCACCACAGCCAGACACAGGATCCCAGCAACGGTCGCACCATTGCCCAAACCAGAGGAATCACTGCTCCTCCGAGATTCTCCTGCTTATTTTGTCTCAGGATGACGTTAGCCTTTTTTATCAGAGGGGGAGCCAGTTTAGTCTGTATCCACAAAAACAACGAGGCCACCGGACTCCTCGTTGTTAGCCTTTTGGGCCACAGCGTTGCACTGGGAGCTCCTGTTCGGCTGGTCACCCATCTCCACCCGCAAATCTTTTTCAGAGTCCCTGCTTTCCACAAGAGGGTCCCCCATCCTGTAATGGCTGCGTTCTTTGTTCCTAGCCATCCATACATTTACACGGAGCTGGATTAAAACACAGATTGTTTGCTTGTGCCCATCTTACCAAGCGATCCAGATCACTCTGAATCAGTGCCCTCCGCCCTATTTGCCACTCCCCCAACTCTTGTGTCATCTGCTAACCCAATCAGTGATGGGTTTATGTTTATTTCCAGGTCATTGAAGAAAATGTTAAATAGCGTAGAGCCAAGACCAGACCCCACTAGAAACATACCCATTTGATGCTGCTTCTCCCTTTACAATTACTTTGTGAGACCTACCCATTAGCCAGCTGTGAATCCATTTAATGTGTGCCATGTTCACTTTGTATCGTTCTAGGTTTTTAATCATAATGTCATATGGTGCCAAGTCAAATGCCTTACAGAAGTCTATGATGTCAACACTATTACCATTATCAACCAAACTTGTAATCTCACCAAAAAAAGATATGAAGTTAGTTTGGCAGGATCTATTTTCCGTTAGCCATGTTGATTGATATTAATTATATTACCCTCTTTTAATTCTTTATTAATCAAGTCCCATATCTGCTGCTCCATTATCTTGCCCAGGATCGATGTCATGCTCACAGCCCTCTAATTACCCTGGTCATCCCATTTTCCCTAGAGTGTTATCATATGATGAGATTATGGCACCTGTTTTTCCCCCCAAGTACATAACAGAAATAACTATTGAACACTTCTGCCTTTTCTGCATTATTATTGATAATTCTGCCATTTCGATCTAGTAATGGACCAATACCATTGTCAGAATTCTTTTAGCTCCTTATACTTTTGAAAATTTCTTCTTTTTATCCTTAACTCTGCTGGCCATAGATTTCTCCTTGTCCCTTTGCTTCCCTTATCAATTTTCTACAATTCCTAGCTTTTGATTTATATTCATTACTATCAAATTACAGCTCCTCACCCTTCTGGTCAAGCATTACATGTTGACAGTAAGGGAAATTCTGGATTAAAGTGCACCAACCTACTAGGACTTGTTTAGTTTGGAATTTCTACCAGGTGACTCAACTGTTCCTCTTTGTTAATGTCATTGTGTTAGCAAGCAGCAAAATACAAACCTTGGAGGACTTGATCCATTAGTTTTTGGAATATTTCAGAAGCATTAGGTATACCAAATGCCAATCTCTTACTCAGACACGGTGGGTGTGGTAATATCTTGTATTGGACCAACTTCTGTTGATGAGAGAGGCAAGATTTCCAGTCACCCAGAGCTCTTCTTCAGATCTGGGAAAGGTACTCCAAGAATCACAGCTAAATGCAGCAGATTGTTTAGCAAAAGTAGTTAGTAGTTGTAAGGGACCGTTCAAGGTAGAGCAGCCCATTAACACCTGTCATCATAGGACAAAAAGGGAGGCTAGTGGGTTACAGGTGTTGCCATAAATCCAGTGTCTCTGTTCAGTCCATGAATTGTAGTGTCTAGCAAAGTTATGAAATTAAGCTCCCAGGCTCGTCTTTTGCATGCGTTGTGCAGGTTTCCTTTGAGGATGAGAGCTGAGAGGTCAGATATAGAGCGATCACTTTGTGAAAAATGTTCACCCACAGATGATATGGTGTTTTTGTCACTTATCATTTTCCCGTGTGAGTTCATTGAAGAGTGCAGTGATTGTCTGGTTTCACCCACATCGTTGTTATTGGAGCATATAGTGCACAAGGATAAGGTGCCCCACATTTTGTGATGGGCATGTGTAGGACTCATGGACCTTAAAAGGTGTGTTGTGGGGGGTGTTAATCATCATAGTAGTGGAGATACGTCTGCAGATTTTGCATCTGCAGGGTGTGGTGCCGCTCTGAGTTGGTGTGTTCTGGTCTGTGGGGAGCCTGCTTCTGATGCTGAACTTGGAGAGGCTGGGGGTGTGTTTGAAGGCCAGAAGTGGGGGTTCAGGAAAGATCTCTTTCAGAATGGGGTCCCCATCGGGTATGGGTGGTAGGTGGTTTGATGGTTCCCCGTCTGAGTTCCAGTGTGGGGTGCAGGTGACAACTAGGGGGTGCGGTCAGGGGTGACGGGGTTATTTCTATATTGAAGCAGGTTCTGTCGGGGTATGTGGGTCGCCCGTTCCATGATGTGATCTGTTCCTCTGGGGGAGCGTATTTGTTGGTGAAGGCAGTTCTGAGTGTATTACGCTGTGTATCCCGGACGTTCTCATCGGAGCGTGTTCTGGGGTAGCTGAGGGCTGGCTGCAGAGCCCAGATCTCTCGGGGTGCTTGGGGTGGTTAATGGATCTGTGAGGGTAGGGAGGGCGATCCGTGGGTTTCTTGTATGTAGTTGTCTGTCTGGTTCCATTGTTGAAGCTGACAGCGGTGTCCAGGAAATTGACGCTGGTGTGGGAGTGTCCCAGAGAGAGTTTAACGTATGGGTGGTGGTTGCTGAAGTTGTGGTGGAAATCTTTGAGGGCGTGTAGGTCGTCTGTCCAGAGGATGAAAATATCATCAACGTCTCTCAGGGGTGTCATTCGTTTCATGCATTTGTCCAGAAATTCTTCTTCAAGGTGGCCCATGAAGATGGTGGCGTTCTGGGGAGCCATCCTAGTACCAATGGCTGTTCCCAAGGTTTGGCCAAAGTGTTTGTTTTTGAATGTAAAATTGTGGCAGATGAGGATGAAGTGGAGGAGTTTGGCGAAGGGTGTGGGGTGGGTCTCCGAGGGCTGTCCGTTGTCTTGTCAATATTTGAGGCGGGCAGCCACGCCGTCATTGTGAAGGATGTGGGTGGCTAGGGAAGTGACATTCATGGCGGGACGGACGGTGTTCTGAGGGAGGCTGTTCATGTTATGGAGTTTGGAGAGGAAGTCAGTTGTGTCCTGGAAGAAGTTGGCCCTTTGCGTGGTGAGTGGGTTGAGGATGGTTTCTGAGTCCCCGTAGTGTTTCAGTAAGAGAGCTGTGCCCAGATAGGATAGGTCTGCCTGGGCTCCCCTGTTTGTGTATCTGGGGAAGCATATAGAAGGTCCCTGGGTGGGTTCCTGGGGGATAAGTTTGCAGAAAGCTCGTCTCTCTCACCGACAGAAGTTGGTCCAATAAAAGATATCACGGCCCCCAGCTTCTCTCTAATATCCCGGGACCAACATGACCTCAGCTACCTCTCTTCCCCAGTCAGTTCTGAGTGGGTGTTTTCTGTGAGAAATGGTTCAGAATCTGGCTCAGTTCATACTAGGGTGACCAGATGTTTCGATTTTATAGGGACAGTCCCAATTTTTGGGTCTTTTTCTTATATAGGCTCCTATTACCCACCACACCCATCCTGATTTTTCACACTTGCTGTCTGGTCACCCTAGTTCATACCCTGCATTTTGTAAACTTCACCCCTCCAGTCAGTTCCGTAGCTAATATTGCCACTCTGGAACTTAGCTGGATGCGACTCATCAGCCGAGATGTTATGGAAACTTGACAGTCCCACTGGATCTTTGTCCTCCAGCCGTTCCAGGAATTCTCTCAACTGGATCAGCCCAGTAACTAAATGCTACAGGTGAAATGATCCCTGGTTCTTCAGATTGCTCTGAGATCTGCAGGCACAGGATGAACCTCAAGAGGCGTAGCTCTGGCCTTTTTAATTGCACGGCACTCGGCAGCTCTACCTTTCACTACACCCCGCTTGCTAACACAACCAGATTTGTATCCTCCTTCTAATGGTACCTGGCATTCCTGCCAACTCCACCTCGTTCAGCCAATTTCTACCAATTAGCGCAGGACCATTTCCTTTGGTAACAATGACATTTAACAGCGAAGGAGTCCCCTTGTCCTTTACATTGTCCTCATTCTAAAACCGTGGTCTCCCCTGACTGTAGCTTTTCAATACTGCATCAATTGCTGCTAAACGTCACATTGGCACATCTTTGTATTGTCCAATTCTATAGAAACTATCAGTTGCCACCTTCTTGCTTATACGATTTAGAGTAACCCAAAAAGGAGCATTGCGTCCCATTTATCCTGCAGGGCACACTGTTCTCAGAAGGGCTATAGATCACAAGCCTTTTCCTCATCACTTGTTTCCTTTTATAATGGTATTTTAAAAGACACACACACCCCCATGCCCTGTTGAGGAAATTGGAAACTTTGCTTGTTGGAAGTTCACCTCAATAAAGATCGAATTGTTTGCAGCTTCAGACTCCGGGTATTGCTGCTCTCTGTTCAGGCGAGAAGGACCAGGGAATGGGAGGGTGAAGAGCTAAGCCATCTAACACCCATCTGCTGCTCTGAGCACCTTTTGAATTAATTAAAAAACAATACAACCCAAACAAAGCCCCCCAACCATTCCCAGCACAACTCCAGCCCAGTATCACCCAAGGGGTGGGGTCGTTCCTAACAAAATTCCACCCCACTAAACAACCACTGAGATACAGTATTCTTCCTCACTTCCTTCCTAAACTGGTAAGCAGCTGCGATGTTCCACCCCAGAGATGGCTGCATTTCAGGGTCAGGCCAAAAGAGCCATGTGTATTCTCTTTAGTTTGTAAAGTGAGCGAGAACCCCGCAGGATCCCCACCGAGAAAGGAGAGCTTTGTGATTCCAGCTCTGGACGGAGTCGGCAGTTCTGGACTCTGTTCCTAGTTCTACCAGAGTCTGCGCAAATTACGTCGTCTGTCTGTGCCTGTGTTTAGTGGGGATGTCTGTGCTCTTTGACATAATGGGGTTGAAGAGGATCAAATGGCTAGTCCAGGCATTGGCAACCTTCAGCACGCGGTTTGCCAGGGTAAGCTCCCTGGCGGGACGAGCCGGTTTGTTTACTTGCTGTGTCCCGCCGGTTTGGCCGATCGCGGCTCCACTGGCCGCGGTTCGCAGTCCCAAGCCAATGGGGGCTGCGGGCCACGGCGCGGACTGGGGTCTGTTCGCCGCATCCTGTAGCCTCCATTGGCCGGGGACGGCGAACCGCGACCAGTGGGAGCCGCGATTGGCCAACCCGGCGGGACACAGCAAGTAAACAAACCAGCCCAGCCCACCAGGGAGCTTACCCCGGCGAGCCGCGTGCCGAAGGTTGCCGATGCCTGGGCTAGTCTGTGAGGTGCTCAGACACTGGTGATGGGGAAGCCTGGCAGGAGAACACAACAGTCAGCTACGGTTTTAGCATTGTACTACTCATAGAGGGAGAGTGCAGGAAAAGCTAACATAACAACTGTTTGTGTGGGCCACTATCAGGGTTTGATCCTGGGCCCTGCAGCAGCAAAGCACACGAATCAACCGCTTGAGCTAGAGGAAGAATTGTAGTCGCTGGTAGCAGTAGTAGGTTCTTATCTTATAGACACCAGCCTGTGGCTCATTGGTGGCTTGATGCAAGCATATCTCCTAGTGGGCTTGAAGCCAGTGTAGTGGATCTATTTGGCAATCCGCCTTTCTGCCTGACAAGCAGCCTGATGACCCAGTCAGAGGGGATGGAGTTACAGATTCCCAGTTCCCTTCAAGGGCCCACCCGCCGCTCGGCTCTGTAGAATCTCCTTTTCGATACTGACGAGCAGGAGCCCACGCGGCTCAGATCTGGCATCTCCATCAGCGGCACCAGGAAAAACAGAATGGAACGTAAATAGCCTCTGTCATCACTCTGCGAGGGCAGCGCTGCAGCCGGCGCAACGTTCCCCTGCTCTGCCTCGGCCATGTCGCATCACATGAGCCCTTCTCCTCCCTTTCTCCAGGGCCCGTTCCAACCCCTTGTGATGGAATGGGACTGTTCTTAATGTTGCTATGCCTCAGTTTCCCCAATGCATGCATTAAGTCTCTAGGTGGTGGGATAAAGGGTGTAATCGCAGAGCCCTACAGGGCCAGTGTGATGACAGAGAATGGCCGACACTCTGTCTCCTGGCAACTGATAGCCTGGGCCCCTTCTCTGCAAAGGTGAGAGCTGAAGGTGTTCGAACAAAGGGATCAGGTGACCTCCTGGCCCGGGAAGGAGACAAAGGAGAGAGGAGGGGCTGGACAGTTTCAGTTGGAAGCCGGCTTGAGAAGAGGAGGAAAGGGCAGTCAGGGTCTGGCCTCCCTGCCCCCCCGTTTGGAGCTGGGTGGTGAAATGCAGGGAGCCCCAGGCTGGGGTCTAAGCTCCCTGCCCCCCGGAAGGGCCCGACTGAGGGGCCTGGTTGTACTGACAAGCTCTGGTTGGATTGTGTTCCTGGCATCCCTAATAAACCTTCTATTCTACTGGCTGGCTGAGACTCCCAGTGAATCCCAGGAAGAGGGGTGCAGGGCCTGACTCCCCCACACTCCATGACACCCCTGCCTCCAGGCAGGACTCCAGTCATTCAGGCAGGAGCATCGGTAGCTCAGCCGTGGTGAAAGCTACCCCAGCCGCCCAGCCCACTGCTGGTGGCTGCATTTGTACCCCATGGCATGGGGACATAATTGGCACCAAATACCCCCCTCCCCGACAAACATTGGCTCTGAGAATGGGACCTGCTGCCTGGAAGGCGTGTTCTGGGGGTGGGTCTTTGCTAACAGGGAACCCTTGTCTCATGTCAGGGGGAAGCCCCCGGGAGAGAGAGGAAGAGGCGCTCTGTGAATGTGACCCAGGGGGTGTGTTGTGGGGCTGTGCCCTCCACAGCTGCTCGGGGAGGGTGGAAGGGCCCAGGCAGCGCAGAGCAATGCCAGCCCCTCTCGGCAATGCCGGCTGGATTGGTGGCAGAGCCAGAGTTTGGAGCTGGCCACTCTGGCGGGCTGGGTTACTTGCCCCATAGGGACGATCACATGCACCCGTGCTTGGCCCTGCCCTGGTGGAGGTCACCCTGGGGCGAGGTTGGCACAGTCAGCCTGCTTGGAGCAGGGCTAATCCAAGCAGTGGGGTGTGCGCCGCAGGGCGTGTTCCTGGACACAAGACATCCAAAGTAGTTAGCAGCCACATTGCTCTAGTGCAGACAAGGCGTGCGCACGCTCATGTGTGTGTGTGTGTGTGTGTGCGTGTACACGCGCTGGCTGTGTTCCAGGCTGTGACAACCTATCATAGAAGCATAGAATCTCAGGGTTGGAAGGGACCTCAGGAGGTCATCTAGTCCAACCCCCTGCTCAAAGCAGGACCAACCCCAACTAAATCATCCCAGCCAGGGCTTTGTCAAGCCTGACCTTAAAAACCTCTAAGGAAGGAGATTCCACCACCTCCCTAGGTAACCCATTCCAGTGCTTCACCACCCTACCAGTGAAAAAGTTTTTCCTAATATCCAACCTAAACCTCCCCCTCTGCAACTTGAGACCATTACTCCTTGTTCTGTCATCTTCTACCACTGAGAACAGTCTAGATCCAGCCTCTTTGGAACCCCCCTTCAGGTAGTAGAAGTCTTCTATCAAATCCCCCCGTCACTCTTCTCTTCTCCAGGCTAAACAATCCCAGTTCCCTCAGCCTCTCCTCATAAGTCATGTGCTCCAGCCCCCTGATCATTTTTGTTGCCCTCCGCTGGACTCTTTCCAATTTTTCCACATCCTTCTTGTAGTGTGGGGCCCAAAACTGGACACAGTACTCCAGATGAGGCTCCACCAGTGCCGAATAGAGGGGAATGATCACGTCCCTCAATCTGCTGGAAATGCCCCTACTTATACAACCCAAAATGCCATTAGCCTTCTTGGCAACAAGGGCACACTGCTGACTCATATCCAGCTTCTCGTCCCCTGTAACCTCTAGGTCCTTTTCTGCAGAACTGCTGCCCAGCCATTCGGTCCCTAGTCTGTAGCAGTGCATGGGATTCTTCCGTCCTAAGTGCAGGACTCTGCACTTGTCCTTGTTGAACCTCATCAGATTTTTTTTGGCCCAATCCTCTAATTTGTCTAGGTCACTCTGGACCCTGTCCCTACCCTCCAGTGTATCTACCTCTCCCCCCAGCTTAGTGTCATCCGCAATTGAATGCTCATCCTCTGCCTTCTCTATCGTTGGCTCGCTTTCCTGGCACTAAGATACCCAGGGGATGGCTGCCAGGCGATGGCTGCAGCCAGAGATGTGACCTGCCCCCGTTGGGAGTGTACAGCCACTTGCTGCTTGGTGCCACAGTGTCCTGTGACAATTGTGGCTGATGTTGCCTGGAGAGGAGGCTGCAGAGATTGGTTGTAACAGGTCAGCTAGCTAAGAAAGAATTGAGGGCCGAATCCTGACGCTCTTACTCAGCCAGGAATCCCACTGGTTCAGCGGGTGTGCTGCCGGAGTGACGCGTCAGCACTTGGACCTCACTGTCTCTAGAGGGCTGCACATGGTCGGATGTCTCTGAGTTTGCTCCTTCTTGGCAGGAACCCTGCTCTGGGGCCATCTGTGATGGCAGGACAGCAGCAGCTGGGGTGAGCTACCGTCCTTTGGCTTGGATTTTTTAGAACGCTTACCAAAAAAAACTCTGGCAAATACCTGCCCTCTTCTCAAAGGCTGTGGCACTTCCCTGCCTCCGGCAACTACGCGCTCTCTCGGCCGCACCGTGCCACGGGGCTCAGCCAGTGAGGGGCTGAAGGGAATTGCCACCTGTGTCCGACCTCACATGCCAGAGAGGTGACGGAGAAAGCTCAGACACTGGGGGGCCCTGCCAGGGGGGCTGATCCTGGGTCAGTTTCAGGAGGGAGCTCCTAAGAGCCCAGCCAGCCTCCTGCCAGACCTGGTGTCTAGGAGTCCCCTGAACACAGAGCATGGGGTGACTTTAACAGCCATGTAGGTGAGCCCTGGCCCCTCCCTCCCCAGCCACCAGCAAACAATGGGGCAGAACCTCCGCTCCTCCCTGCCTGGGCCCCTCGCCTTAGTCCCATCCTGGGCCTCACCCTCACCACCCCACTGCACCCCGCCTAGAAACAGACCTGCCCCCGGCCGCCCCAGCTTTCCAAAACTCCCCTGCCGGAAACACCGCCCTCCCTGGGGGCTGATGCTCTGTGAACACCCCACCACCTGTCCACAACACAGGCCACTGCCCTCCCGGGCGCCCCTGCTGCTCACGCAGGCGGCAGAGGTTCGCTGACAGCAGAGGCTGGGCTATGAAGCCGGAGGGCTCCAGTCCCGAATGACGGAGGCACGAGGCTGTCGTGACTGCTAGGAGTTCACAGGGTCCACACTGCAGCAGTGACCGAGCCCGGGGGAGCCTGCTCCTGGACTAGCATTCTCCAAGGCCGGCTGGAAGGAGATCTTCTGACCACTCTAGCTGGCCTGGCTGCCCCCCACCCTCCTGCTCCTCTGACGGTGCCGTTCACGACTCCACCTCTTTGGGCCACCGCTAAGCAGAGAAGACATGGACATTATCCCTGGCCTGTCCCCCAGGGAGAGGGACTGGGACCTGAGCCTCACGGCTTGTCAAGGGATGCCTTGGCCAGCGGCTAATGGGAGCTGTAGCCACCTACTTCAGGGAGCCCCTCTGCCATGCAAGCGTGGGAGCCCCTTGTAACAATCCAGCAACGCATCTGTAGCGGGCTGGCACCCTGCTCGGGCCCTGAGGGGCTGGAAGAGCCCTGGGAGAGGGCTGAGGCTGGAAGCTGGGCTGACTGGCAAAGCAGCCACAGGTGTGGCCAGTTAATCAGGGCCCCGCTGACCCTTATAAGAGGGCAGTGGGCCTGGAGCAGAGATACACACTCTCTCTCTGCCTTGAGAGGGAGAAGGGCTTGGCTGCAGGGACCTGAGCAGGTACCTAGGGTGGAGCAGGGCTGGGGAAGGCCAGAGATGCTGGGGAGCTCTGGCCTGAGAGAACCCCAGGCTGTGGCCTAGGGTTAGGCCCAACTAGGTACTGGGGTTGCGGGGGCAGCCCACGGGTAGGCTGAGGCAGCAGGTCCAAGCCCCCTTTGCCTGTGATGAGTGGCTTATACTGCAGTCTGCCCCAGGGCGCGGGGGCTAGCTGGTGACTGGCAGTAGCCTACGACTGAGGCGAGGTGGGGATAGTGGGTTGGGGTTCCCCTGGGGAGGGGAGACCCAGATCTGGGGGTATTGCTGGGGGGCAACAGCCCAGTTAAAGGGGCACCGGGTCCTGGGAAGGACACGGGCCAGAGTGGTCAGGCGGATCACCGGCCTGCAGAGGGCGCTCCAGAGGCTGGTGAGCTAATTCCCTGGAGAAACCAGCAGGAGGCGCCGCTGGGTGAGTCCAACCCTGTTACAGCATCCCTGCAGCCTCCAAGAGCCCAGGCCTTCATCCGCACTAGCACGACCGCCAGGGTGCAGACAGCAAGGTGTGCGCCGTGTCCCCCTCGAGTGGCTGGCCCTGCAGAGTATAACAGCCTACTACCGCTGTCCGCTATGGGAGTCATTGCTTTAGCTCAAGTGGGAGAGGTCTGTGCTCTGTTCAGCTGGGAGTCAAGAGGCTGTATGGCCACCCGCTCTTTATAGCAACTCGGCGAGCGGGTCAGCAGCAGCGTTCAAACCAGTGCCGTCAGCGCTGCAAGGTGGACCTCTTCCACTTGAGTAACTCCATTGGCTGATAGCAGCAGTAGGCTGTTATCCTCTAAGGGAACCAGCCCTTATTGGAGGGGGAAGTGTTGTATATTTCCCACTAGAGAAATACTAAGTACAAACTACCTGCGTGGACCATTACAGCGTATGTCTCTTTCTTGTGCTTAGTGATGTGCCTTGTTACAGCTCTGTTGGGGAAGGACCCAAAGGACTCCCCTCTGTCCTGGCCTAGTGCCAATGGAGGGCAGGCTGCCTTGGTCTGGGACGTCCCTGCGACTGCCCAGAGTCAACCCTGTTTGCTAGCAGTGGAGTCTCTTGGACACATCCACCATCAGCTGCAGCGAAGACAGGTGGCCACGCGGCCAAGGATCTGCCCTGGGACTCAAGCAATCTGCCTTCAGATCCTGGCTCCGCCGGTGTGACAGTGGCCACATTGCTTAGTTCATTGCATTTTTACAGCTGGGGAAACTGAGGCACTAGCTTCCTTTGTCTGTCTTGGCTATTCAGACTGTGAGATCTTCAGGGACTCGCTGAGTATTTATACTGCTCCTAGGGGCCAGCTGCAAGTGAGGTTCTACAGCGCTCCCCTACTACCGCGAAGGGCCCCTGTCACCGGTCACTGAATAGCTCACGAGCCAACCCTGGCTTTCCTTGGTATTAATAATTATCCTTTAAATAGTTCCAGTGAAGGATCTCCAGCCCCTGCAACGTTTGCCCACTGCTGGAGTCAGCTCTGAGCGTCACATGGCTCTTGTTCCTGCTCCCTGATGGGATGGCTGACACACTCGGTGCAGGAACCCAGCAAACAGCACCTCCTGGCTGGGATTCACAGCCGGCTGCCGCCTGTGCCCAAGTAGCTGAGGCTCCGGAGAGGCAGATGCCGGCCGCCTGTGCACATGGGCAGGAGTAACCCCAGACGAGGACATCACTGGGTGGGGAGCTGAGCCCGGCTCCGTGATGGCTCACGGTTGACCTGCTCGTCCCAAGACCAGGCTTGCCTGGGAACGGGGCTCCCGCCTGGTTAGCTGGGGGAGGCCGCGCTGGCGGGCCGGGAGAGGACTCACCCAGGCTTTGCAGCAAATCAGGAACGATCGCTCCTCGCTTGCGGTAAACTCCAAGCTCCTCCCCCAACAAGCAGCCCCAGCATCCGACCGTGGCCAGCACCAGCTGCTTCGGCGGAGGGGGCAAAGCAAGCCAAGCGATCGGTTCTGCACGAACCCGCCTCTCTAGCGAGTCTCTGCGTGGCCTCGGCAGCCGGAGCTCTGGCCCAGGCCCTTATAGCCCTTCCAGCGCAGGACGGAAGGAGCGGCGCCTCGCTAATGTTACAGGGACGGTCTGTGGTCCATGGAAATGAAGCTGTCACCAGACAATCCAATCGAGTTACAGAAGATACCCACCCGTTCTGTGCAAGCCCAGGCTTCCCTGCGGGTGTCTGCATGCCACGCGAGGCGGCCAGGCTCAGCTGCCACCTTCCCCTCGCCGCTACTTCCGCAGCGTGCGTGTAACCGAGTGCGACGCCGCTCTGATGTGCCGCTCAGCGGCTCTGTGCAAAGCACCGCGCTGGGGGCAGGATTCAGCGGCGAGCATGCCAGCCGGGATTCCAACAGACCAGCGTGCTCCGGCCACAGGCCCAGCCATAGGACAGTCCCCTGCACAGACAGCCCAGCCATGTGGGAGCGACGGGGGAGGCTGATTTGGGAGGAGGGAGAAAGCGGCACAGTGTGAGCAAGGGAGCCCCAGGTTCCTTTGGGCAGAACAGGACACCTGGTCTCATCCTGGCACGCCCCGGCCTGCTGTGTGCCGGCTCTGAGCCTGGACCAGGGCTCAGCAGCTTGTGCAATCCCTCAAACGGAGGAGGAGGGATTGGTTTCAGGATGCTCCAGGTCAATTCTCAGAAGGGCTGAGGCCTGGCCCCTGCCTTTGCAGATACAATTCCGAGTTATAGGCTTTGGGGAGGTGGGGCGTCCCCCCTGAACTCTTCACAGGCTCTAGTGCATTTATCCTGCCATCTCCCCAAGAGCTATGGAAGGGTTTTTCAGTTGGGGGGAAACTGAGGCTGAGATAAAGCAATTGGTGCAGAGAGCCAGGAGCTGAACCCAGATGTGAGTCCCCAACGCAAACCCGATAGTACCATCTGCTGTTGGCTTTTTACAGACACGAGAATTTGCTAACGGTGCAAACGTTTACCCCAGGGGTCTTTGCTGCGTCACTAAGTCAGCTGACTTCCCTCTGCTCCATAATACTGTCCTTGGAGAGAACAGGCTGTCCTGAGTCACTGATGGCCCTTATCCCTGAGAGTCCCTCCCGTCCTCCCTGCCACCTGATCCGAGAACCCTCTCGTGGAGAGTTCAAATGATCCTTCACACTCGGGCAGCTCTCACGCATCCTGCGGGCACGAAGCGATTCATTCACCCTGCCCATTGGTGGAGGCGGTTCAGGGGAGAGCTGTCTCCCTGTTGCTCCTTGGCTCTCTCTAGGTCTCGCTTCCTTCACATCTCCCAGTATGGTTAATCCCCCGCCCGCACGTTTTTATTCATGAGGGGCCTAAATATGAGGCCTAACCGGGGCAGTGGCTAAATCTCGTTTGCTTTGACGTTGGTGCATGTCATAAGAAGAGAAGCCCAGCCGGCATCGGGCTGTCTGCAGCAACATCCCATTGCTGACTGGCATCCAGTTCAGCATCGCCCTGAACCCCGTCTCACCCCCCACGGCTGAGCGTGGTGCATCCCCAGCCCCCCTGCCTCTAGCTGTGTATTTGACTCTCCCATTTTGTGCAAACCCGGCTCCATTTGGCCTCGCCTGGTATTGATTTCACACGGTTTCTCCAATCTATCAGGGTCGTGCCATGTTATAATCCAGTTCTCCAGAGTCTCTGCTGGCTTCAGAGCCTGTCAATGTAATTAGCACGCTCTGTGATCTTTTTCGAGATCTGACATTCGTTCTGTTAACCTCCGCACTGCGCGCCGGGGCTGCGGCTGCCGGGGGAGAAGGGGGCTGCACCCCGACACGTGCCTGAAGGGTCGTGTCGGGAGTGGAGGCTGGGACGTGGCCTGGCCATGGCACCTGGGCCAGAATCTTGCCTGAGTTTGTAAGGATTGGGCCCAAGGATGGTTTAATGGAGGCCGACGTGGGACAGGGGCTTATCAGACCCGTGTGCAGTGCTCACCTCTGCCCCCCCAACGTCCTGGGTGACCTTGGGCATCTTGTTGAGCCCCCCTGAGCCCCGGGGTGGCTTGCTGGGCTGAAAGGGGTTAATTTTATGGCTCTGTGACAGGCAAGAGTCCAATCCTCAGCATCCTTTAATCTGCTCAGCTGATCTGAATGAGGCAGCACCTGATTTCTGCTGCTGTTACCGCTGCAAACGATCCAGGCAGAGGAGGTCCCGCCTGGGCTGGCTGTGGAGCCAGCCTGGCATCCCAATGATAGCCACCGCACGGGCAGGTCTGGCAGGGGGGGAAGTACCACCTATTCCCCCACCCCCTTCCCCATTCACCAACCTGCCACCTTCTCTGCATTCAGCTTCCTTCTAGAACCCAGCTCTCCCTCAGTGACCAAGAATGAGGGATAAGGGGGGTGCTGGAGAAATCTCCCTACATCATCCCCAGCTCTGGATTTCCCCAGGGATCCTGTCGCCTCATGCCATGAACCCTTCAGGGCAGGACCTGCCCGACCTGTCTTTGTATTGTACAGCACCAAGCACGCTGTCAGTACTAACCAAATATTCATTATAGAGCCTGGGAATGCCTTGCACAAGGCTTCTCTGAGCTGCCAGGGTCTTAGATACCCCACTCCACGAGGGAGCATCTGACCCCTCCCACACGTTAATGAATTTATCTTCATCACATCCCTGGGAGGCGAGGAAGACTCCCCCCATTTTGTGCCTGGGGGAAACTGTCCCAAGTCACACACGGAGTCTGCAGCAGGACCAGGAATTGAGGCCAGACCTCCTCGGTCTTGGACCAGAGCCTTCCCCGTGAGCTCAGCCGCCCGCCCCTACCGGCTGCGGATGGGGGCGGATAAACGAAGGTAACGTTGACCTTGAATCTCCTGAGCCAACGGACACGTACTGAGATGAAGGTCACCAGCTCTTCGAACATCAGACATGGGCTGACAACTCGACACCTGACCACCCTGCTCCGAGCGCCTTGCCCGCAACCAGCCAAACACAAGTCACTGTCGTGGCGGGCAGCACCCCTGGGAGGGATGCCCAGAACGCGGGTCTAGGCCACGGCTGGGCCGCCCCCAGGCAATGCCGGCGCTAACGGCTATCTCCGTACAAACCCGGGGCGAGCGTCCCTCCCCCGAGCCCTCGGGCAGGTCTGCGGCAGGGGTTGCGCTTGTTCAACGCATTGAATAAATGCGATGGGCAGCAGAGGCCCCTGCTGCAGCTCGGGCCCCACCCTGTGACACAGCTAAGAGGAGAATTGTGTGCACGGACTCGACACATTGTCCATTGACCGCGAGCCCCTGACATGTCATAGGGATCCCTTCACCTTGCGCCAGCAGGCCAGAGGCCCACAGGACACCAGCACGTTGCCTGCTCCTTAGCCACAGCTGTGGGTGTGTCTGGGTTCTAGCACCGCGCCCATCACCATGGCCTCTGAGCCCCGGGGCATGGAGCGTTTCCAGTCACCTCAGCTGAGCGAGTCCATGGGTCGGGTGGAATCGCCGTGCAGCTGCGGACGGGGGTGAGGGAGCCCGGGTCTGCGTGAGCCCCTGCTCGGCACAACACCCCCATCCTTCAACACGCTCAGCTGCGCCACCACTGAATGAGTCTGCAGGTTTGAAAGCCAAGACAGCGGCAACGTTTGCAGGCTGCAGTTCTGCTACAGGGCTCGGCGGGCGCTGGCAGCGGGACGGGGCGGCCGGGGATCGGGACTGAGGACCGGATCCTGCTGCCATCAATCCAGAGCGATCCCCCTGCAGCCGGTGGGTCTAGTCCGGCTATGGGAATGGCCAGCCCGGAGTGTGGCTTAGCTCGTTTCCCCTCTCACTCGCTCCTACGTGTTGGGCATTTTCTGGGCAGGTTTTAGTCTGATGCGGCTCGGCTCTGCTGCCTGTGAAAAACCTCGGCCTGTCTCGCCCTGTCCCAGGCCGGCCGCCTCGTGGGGATAGTCCGCCAAGAGCCCCATGGGGCGAAGGGAGTCGGGCCTGGCAGGACCTGCCCTGTGCCAGCTCCATTCACCCCCAGAGCCAGGAGTGTCCAGGTGTGGCCACAGGGAAGGCATGGTTGGCCCCGCCGTAGATTTCGGGCCGTTTGAGCCCAATGAGGTAAATTCTCGCTCCTGCTCTAAAACCCGTCGAATTCAGCAGAATTACACCCCAGGCGTGACTCTGGCTTTCCCAAAGCACAACAGTGGCTCACTATAGGATTTGTTCTGTGTGTGCGTGTGCGTGTGTGTGTCTGTGCGTGTGTGTGTTTGTACAACCTTTCTAGATGTATGTCTCTGCGTGTGAAATCATGGTGGGGTGTGCCCAGAACCATTCTACGATGCCAAGGGACCGCAAGAGGGAATGGAAAGCATTGGGTGGGCCCCATTACATCCCTGGCTGGCTGGACAGACAGAGACATGCCTGGCTGGAGACTAGGGATGATTTTATTTTCATTCAGAGCCCAGACTCAGGGGTTTACCCGGGGAGCTTTTCCCTGCAGTGCTCTGGGTGCTGGCGATTCTAGTGGGCTCGGTTAACTTGCAATGTGATTGGTTTCCCCGTGTACAATAAGGGACCAGGCAGGGTTGGACGCCAGCACCATGCTGCTGGCAGTGCCCGCGGCTTGGCACGCCTCGCCCTGCTCC